>OZ030391.1:12008612-12408612 GCA_964023965.1 Melinopterus prodromus
AAGGAACCACCAAAAGTAGTCGGATTTTTAGCTGTACAGTAATTTTTTCAACGTCAATTTTCAAGTCTATCACAGACTCGTGTTCACTTTCTATTATATTGTCTCAATGACAATGATAGTTGCCACCATGACAGGTGCCTTCACTACCTGAACAGATTACTTGTTTCGCGTTTCATCTTTTCTATCGTTTTGGAAAAGTCTACAGATATTTGAATAATATGCAATATCTGTCAAGATTTCTGATATATGTATTTTAGCATTTTCAGTTCGTAATCATTCAAATATATTATTAAAAACAATAATAAAGATAAATAAATTTATTGAAGTATCACCGTTAATTTCGAGAATTGTGAAATATGTGTTTTGGATAGATTACTTTGCACTGACAACGAATTCAGACTTGATTTTGAGAAGATTTCGAAAGACACACAACAGATTTTCGAAACGAAACGTAACTTGGCCAATTTCTACGTATGGGTTCAAGCTGAACCCAATGTCCTAAAAACTTTTAAAAGAATCTCATGGAAAATTTAAATTTCGTAGTTTGTACCAGAATTAACAGCGACTCCTTAAGTCGTGTGCGGGCGCATTCAGTCAAGAATTGTCAAAAACACACAAATCTGACATTTGTATGCAACTGTCAAGTCCAGATTCGCATTCACCGCATATAGAAATCGACCGAAAACGCCAATTCACAAAATATGCAGTTCTATTTAAAAAATGGTACATTGACATTTTAAAGTTAAAAGTTAAAAACTTTTGATGGCCGTGAATTTTTTTGCTAATAAAATTGTGTAAACAAAAGCTGCGTTGCCTATTGTAAACACAGTTTTAATAAAATCAAACAACTCAACTAAATGAACATAAAATAGGTGCTTAAATAAGTTAAAAGAGAATCCGTCCCTGGACTTAAACTCGACAGCTATTCAGAGCCGCATACGCAGTTGAAACAATTGTCGTTCACCTGATGCATCCGCTTTGATGTCGCTGCCAACTTGATTAGTTTGCCGAAATGCTCCGCTTCCAAGCACACCGCGATCTCCTCGAACACACACACATACAGAGACACACACACGTACATACACCCAGCCATCCACGAATTCATAGGCACACAGAATGCAAACGTGGTGGTATTCTGCACGCTGACGCCGGATGATTTATGAGCTAGGGTTGTCTGAACCACCCGATGAGTTTTCAGAGTAAACGGCAATGTGTTGAAAATTCAGAAAAGACGAACAGTCGCCGCGTTACCAATTACCGGGAATCGTATTTTAAGAGAGGAGTCCGGATTCTGAGAGATTTCTGGTGACGGTGACTGCCCGGTCAGAAAAATTGGCGAAAAGTTCGAAATAGATATACGCGGAATCGGACAGGTTTGTTTTTCAAGTTCGAGTTCAAGAACTGGAGTTAGATGGAGATCTAAATTTATGCGAGGTTTCTTGGTATAGTATACAGGAAATTTCCATACCGATTTGTTGTGTAAGAGATAATTTATATTTATATAATTTATAAGTTATACAGGCAGATTGATTTTGATCTGTGATGTAGATTAAAGTACATATTTATCAATTACTATGTTAGAAGTTTACTTGTTAGATGCTTGTTATTTAACGCCATTGGAAGAGAAACAACATAAAATTTGTAAAAACATTAAAAAACGACGGCTCGCACTAATCATTTTCGAAGACTAAGCTGCAAATAGAAGGCAATAATTAATTAATACAAATAGATTACTACAAATAAAAGGCATCCTGGAAAAGAAGTAAAAATCACCAATTATGAAGCAATGGAGGAAGATACTATTACAATAAAAATAATAAACTCAATGGAAGGGATGGAAACCTACACGTAAATAAAGCAACAAAAAAAACAAGAAAAACGGATAATGTCAGGCGATACCAAGGAGGAGACAAAACAAAAGCCAAGAGAAACACAAGGAAAACATCAAAATAATAAGAAAAACACAAGACATACAGAGAAAAACAACAAATAATCCAATTATAGTACAATCGGGATAAAGGTGCTTTAAATTGTTAAAAATTATTATTTTTTACAAATTATTAAAGTTAAAACTAAATATCTATAATATCCTAGGTTATTGTTCAGATATGCGAGAGATTTACTTTATAATAAACATACAGTGTATCGCTTACGAGTTTAACATCCTTATACCTCTTTTTAGTTTAACATTAATAGTTTTAAATCAAACCTATAAGAAATGTACATATTTTAATATTTAAAAACGAACCTCGTGACTATAATGGCTAATATTAATATATATATATATATATAAAGGAAATAAATAAATAAATAAAAAACTGATGAGAACAGGCACATAACTTTATCATAGTATTTAGTAGTATTTCCCAACGCAGACGCTTATGGTGTGATAATACTGACAATATTATCAAAATATCTGTCAAATTCTGGCTAACTAGTTTTACTGCTGTAGGAGCGATCTCGATCAAATAAAACTTGCTCATGCAGCTAAACTATTAATTTTACAAAAAAGTCATAGAAATAAAGTATACAAAGTTTGATCTACTTTAACTTATTATTTAACTATTTTGACAAAATTACAGAAATGGCGGATCATTTACAAAATCGTTGAAAAATGCAAAGATTTGTTTGAACAAAATTCTTTCAGCTCTAACATCCTTATACCACATTTTAGTTTTTATATAATTTGTTATTTTTTGGCAGGAAAAATGGAACAACGTAAGAATAAAATTAAAAAATTAACTGGTTTACTGTTTCAAAACTGACCAGACTTTGTAGCTGACATGGATACAACAAATTGACAGCAGAAATAATCCCAATCAAAAAATATTACTCAGATTTATTATTATTTTTTTAAAATTGTAATGGAACAACATAATGAGCTACAAAACGCCAGAAAATTATGAGAAATCAAAGTAAATGAAAAGGACCAAGAAAACATCATATTAGGCTATTTTTTTATCGGAAACTAAAAATTGTTATAAAGAAAAAACTAACAAACTTTCTAACACACATTCACAGCTCATATTTTATTTTTAAAATGCCCCAGTATGATTTTATAAACTTAAAAATTAATTAAAATGTAATATTTTCATAAAATTTCAATATTTTTTATTTTCGGATTGTTAATTTACCAACCGACAATACAAAATGACGAACTTGACGCTCAATTCAGATTATTACCTTTTTACTATATCGGAATACAGAACCGAAACGCAATGCATAAATTATATATACAAAAACTACAAAAGCGATCAAACACGAATCACAGAAACGCACAAAATCCAAAATTTCGTTAAAAAAGGATAACAGATATATAAAATTAAAACAATAAAGAAATAAGTACTTATTAACTATTAAAAATATCGTTATTTATAAATATTTGATAATGAAAGTATCAAGTGCGTCTGGTTCGCAATCTTTAAGAGTTATCTTTAAATATTGCATCATGTTTGTTCAATAGTTTTCCAGCTATTATTTAATAATAATTTCGTCACTATATACTATATCTTAGTTTTTATAAGGTTTATCCAGTTAAGAAACTAAACAAGCTATGTCGAGCACTACTATACTTTTAGTTGTAAAATAATGTCAGGCTTGCTAATATTCCAAATAAAACAATCTGTTTTTAGTTAGAACGACGTAAAATAACTCACTAAAGACTATATAAACTACAGCGTTTTATACTTAAATTGAAAGAGTTTGATTATGACAGCTAGAGCACTACCTCATTTGAATATAACTAAATTACAGTTTGTAGTTAAGCTGAACAGTGGACACATTTGAAAAATGACTACCTATGATCAATATCACTGTACTGTTCATGAAATATGCTAATAACTTTTGAAATTAATAAATTAGAAGCCCGTACGCGTTCGTAGTTGAAAAATGACTAGATGACATGCAGAATATTTAATATTACAACGTGAACCCGTCGACAGTATAAGGAATATATTAATTTATTGTACGGCTACGGTGTACACGTGCAATGTAATTCAATCCCATAGTGCTTGCTCTAGCGGGCATAAAAACGCCTTTTCACTCGGGCAACCATCTAAGCGCACAAGCTCGACTGTTGCAGACCGACAATAGAGACAGGGTCGGGCTAATTACCGATCTCAATGTCACGTAATATACCGCACCGACACTAACCGCTCTGTTAACGTTTTGTGATCGAATCTGATACTTTCCTCGAATCCATACATTATCCTGACATAAATTACCGCATTATTATACGACCACACGATACACACACACACACTCAGGAATATCCCATTAGACAACAATGCTGCAAGGATTGTATAGTATGTGCACCACCTATGCACCAGGACAATGTAGATGGCCGACGATCATAAATAAAATAATCATGTGCTTTCCGACGATTCTTTTGTTACGTTCTGGTTTAATTCGTTCCATTTGCGATGATTGATTACTGGAATTTAACGTACTTTTCTTTTTGCGTAATGCCATTGCTTAGTAAATATTGGATTGTTGCAGGACGGTATTAATATTTAATACCTAATAGACGTACTGTTTAGGTAGATGCATAGGTACTTATGTCGTAATGTGACAGACAATATATTTATTATGGTGGACCTTATTATTCCACAATCGATTTTATTTCATAGATTTGTGCTGTCTCGCAAAAAGTTAACCATTGAAAATTAAAAAAACCAGTTCCATTGGACCCTTTTAAACAAAAAGCTTTTCAGCTCTAAGTTTCACCCGCATATGCAGATTTTTGTGTCAATCATGCTTTTCACGCTAGAAGTCACGAGACCCAGATGACCAAAGTATAACAATAAATCCCAACAACTTAACCGCGATATACAAAATGTAAACGTGGCATAATTGGAATTCTTCCGAACATAACTGACATCCGATGATGACAGACTACTCGCTGTGGAACGCAGTGAGGTTATACAAGTGGCTAATGGCTCTAGTCCCACCTATAACATGAAGAAACGACACGTGGACAAGAGACAATAAACAGAAGGCTGAATCTTTTACAGAATATCTAACAGAAATCTTATAACCCCACAAAATCGAATCTCAACCAATCACGGAGGAAGATATAACCTATGAAGAAGAAGAAATTCAGCTAGTTACTTCTAGGAAGCTGCGAAAAAAATCAAAATAAACCTGAATCTAAACAAGGCACCTGGATATGATCTTATCACAGGGGAAGTGTTTAGTTTAAAAAATTACCTAAGAAAGTTATGTTGACGTATCAAATAAATGCATCGTTCAGATTAAAGTTCAGATATCTGGAAATCTGGAAAGTTATCTAGGCAAACCACAGAATGAGGAGAAATCATAACGCCCTATAACACTGTTACCAATGATATCGAAGCTCTTTGAAAAGTTGCATCTAAAGAGAATTGAACCAATCACTGGGAGAAAGCAGCTAATTCCTAATCAACAATTTGGTTGTAGAGAAAAGCATTCCACTATAGAGCAAGTCCATAGAATAACGGATATCATATAGAAAGCATTAGAAGAAAGGCTTATTTGTTCAACAACATTTCTTGATGTGACACAAGCTTTCGACAAGGTTTAGCATGCAGGATTGATACATAAACTAAAGAGTATGCTACTTTTACAAAACGGGTCAAGCTTCTAACATCCTATATTCGGAACTAAAAGATGTTAAAGCTGAGGTACTCCAGGGTAGTCTATTGGGACCAATTCTCTATTTACAATATACAATTGGTTAAATTATGTGTTGCATGGTGACTATTTGACTGCTTAAACAATTTTCTTCATATAACCCAATCTAAAAATCAAATGGCGTACGGTTTCTTGAATATGGCATTCAACGATATCGGTCCACCTCGACTTTCGGCCGAACCATGTCCCGTACTTTGCGATGATATTGAGGTGGAAACCCGCCATATTGAAAGATCATACTCCGTTGGTTTCCCAGAGTAATTTCATCAAAAAGATCCGTCAAGTTATCATTTATAAAGTTCTTATAATGTCTGGTAAAGAGTATGGACTGATTACATGTTGTTTTATTACATCAATTCACACACTTACACTAAACATTTTTGGATACTTCAAACTTCCATTTGAATTTACTTTATATTTAAAGTCGACAATAATTTGTTTACCTATTTGATCCATTTGTAAGACACAATTCCCATCTGGAATCCCAAAAGGCTTAGATCAATTTGAATACTATTTGAAGTCATGTACATAAGCTGTGCAATACCAAAACGATCTTTTTCCTCTGAAACGTGTTGTAAAACATATATTTCATGTAATATACGATATATTACAAGCATTGTTTTTTCCGAACATAAAATTGTGTCGTTACAACGAATATAACGCTATAACCAGTTGCATGGGAACTGAAAATGGGTAAATAATGGGGAAAATAGGAAATTATTTAAATTGGTACATAAAAGCAAAAGGCGGTTCAGAGCCTAATAATAAAACTTTCACGGTACGTATTATCATTATAGTTTACGACACTCGTTCCACGTGCTTATATGTATGTGTTGGCTAGCTTAATAAGTTCATTCTTTTGGAGCATAATAAACGTTACGAGGAGAAATGATATATTAAAATGCTTATATAATAGTTACGAGGCAATAAAACAAACCACGCTTTTCAAGTTTTCCCTATTGCTATTTCTGCATGTGAATTTAACACTAAGTGCTCCCTCTGTGACCTTAAAGACCCTAGTTTATTTTTACACTTTATGTTGTAAAAATTTTGCTGTACAAAAATTTCTTTTAGCGACGAATTTAGCTAGCACTTGTCGTACCGTTTGTTCAATCAACACTAAAACCAGTTCAAAAAAATGCTGTTCGAGACGGTCGAACTTGAGACCGGCAATTCTCAAATCTTGGTTCAAATCCAACTCGGGGCGGTATTTTTTTTTAAGAAATTAAAACAACTAGTCCATAATATTACCTTATTGATATGTTAAGTAATACTTGGAACGAAGTTTTCAAACTCCGCAATAAAAAAGTGGTAAAACAGGATCGTACAATTTAGTTGAGAAATAAGCTCGGAAATCGATTAGCCGCCGTAAATTTTGCACAGTTGGCGACGTGCGTCACAAAGTTGCAAGTTCATTTAGTCACACGGTCGATTCTGCTGATGGTGGCGAGGAGTGCGTATAAATAATACAGTAATTGCGGCATGAGACGTGCATGAATCACGCCAACTTATCCCTTTTATCAGGCAAGGCCTATGAGTAATTTCTCTTGCGCAGTAAAGTGCGTAGTAAATATCACCACGATTGCGAAAATTAGCGGGCAAATATAGTACATAAGTTAAACAAATAAATAAAATGGGACATATTTCACGCAGTGCACTTCACATCCACATCTGAACACATTCCTTGAAATGGAAGAGGTATTTCCAAACAATAAGACTCTCCTTATTATAGAAAACTGAATTCCTATCCAGTAAACTTTAGATACTTTAGAAGTGGTTTTTGTTTTTTTCTTTAATAATAAGCACAAGTTTAACTTATGGAAACTTATCTAACAGTTTAACCACCAGTTTGAAACTGAATTTTTAAACCAACGTACTTGACTATACATATAATATGTATAGTCACGTGGTGACTTAGGCGAGACTCATGCTTAGCTGCGAATCTTTTTATCTCTTCGATGACGTGTGGGTCAACAAGACCACATTTAAGTGCAACCCCAAAGTTGTATACCTTTTGACCAACACGCTTTTAATACTTGGTTGTAGACTTGTAATTTGCGATTAGAGGACCAAGCTCGACTGCCGCACTGCCATTAGCGCTGTGCTATCTGCGAAAATGGTGACTGTTACATTTTGCAGCTGTGGTAGGTCACTGTGTATAATAATAGATAGAGCATTGGTCCCAAAACGCTACCCTGCGGTACCCCTGCTTTTACTTCTTTTAGATGCGAGCTTTCATCTGTAAGTTTTATTATGTGTATTTTATATATGCGATGTTAGCAGCTTCATGCTAAACCTTGTCGAAAGCTTGTGTCACATCAAGCAATATTGTTGAACAAATAAGCTTTACTTCTAATGCTTTGTCTATGGTATCCGTTATTCTATGGACTTGATCTATAGTGGATTGCTTTTCTCTACAACCAAATTGGCGATTAGAAATTAGCTTTTTTCTCCCAATGATTGGCTTCATTCTCTTTAGAAGCAGCTTTTCAAAGAGCATTAATATCATTGGTAACAGTGTTATGGCACGATATGATTTGGCCTCATTCTGTGGTTTGCCTAGTTTTGGAATCATGATAAGTTCTGCTACTTTTCAGACACGTGAACTTTGATCTGAACGATGCATTTATTAGATACGACTACATAACTTTCTTAGGTAATTGTTTAAGCACTTCCCCTGTGATAAGATTCTTATCCAGGTTCCTTATTTGGATTCGGAATTGTTTTGATTTCTTTCACAACTTTCTATGGAGTAACTAGTCAAATATCTTCTTCTTCAATATCTTCTTCCGTGATTTGTTGAGATTAGATGTTCTGGGGTTATGAGATTTGAGTTAGATATTCTGAAAAAGTGTCAGCCTTCTGTTTATTGTCTCTTGGTCACGTGCCTTTTCTTCGTCTTATAGGTGGGACTAGAGCCACTGGTCTTTTGTACTTCCTCACTGCTTTCCACAGTTATTCTATGGACTTGATCTATAGTGGAAGGCTTTTCTCTAAAACCAAATTGGTGATTAGGTATTAGTTTCTTTCTCTCATCAACTTCTGCTATTTTTCTGATTTGGGAGGTTCACTTTAATCTGAATGATGCATTTATTAGATACGTTAGTATTACAATATCTTTCTTAGGTAATTGTTTAAGAAGTTTCTCTGTGATGAGATAATATCCAAGTGCCTTCTTTGGATTCCGGTTTACACAATAATAAACGCAATATAATAGAGGACACCCACAAAAAATAATAAGTAACAACAAAAATATTATTATATATTATTACTTTATTCCAGAATTCCTGAAAAAGTCTACATGCAACTAAAACTAAAAGATAAGGTTGGAGAAACACAAAGTAGGCAAATAATAACTTGAGGAAAAAGAACTTGGTTTATAAAACAAGCTTATGATTTCACAGCAAATAATACGACCTACACAAAAACCTGATAATAACTGAAATATGTAAGTAAATTTCTGAAATGACGCATGTAATCTAACCGTCTTTCAAGTACTACGTCTATGTCTTGTACTGTGTCTACAACTGATTCTAAGATTTGTGGTACCTATATATGTACACCATGTACTAATTAGAACTAATTGTCGATCAATATATATGTGTAGGTACATTTAAAGTGTTGATTCAAATATAGATCGTACCAATTAGCGTTAATTGAATGGGTATTTCCTCCCAAAGGATGGGGGGTGGGGGGTTTCCAGTGGATAGGTAAGGTGGTTCCTGATTCCATTTAGTAATACCAATTAGTATAATTAATACTTAATTGGGCTCAAATTAAAATAAAAGCTATATTTGTAGTCACATATCATACCTGATCAATCATATATGATACAAAATTGTGTACTTATACAGGACGTTAAAATAAGATGACACTATAAAGCCCTTCAGTTAAATGGCAAAATTGCTTCAATATTGCTGCGTCTCATTTCTGGGTTTTTCTTATTATTGTTGCTTCTCATTTCTGGAATAATCTATACTTGTAAGCTATACTTGTAATTAAAATCTGCACAATCTTGAGCCATTCATCCCTTTCAAAAAATATGAAGAACATAAGAAGAACTATAAAGCGTCCAGGGTTTTCACAATTATTCTTACATTAAATTAATTTTTAACGTTCAAAGAATGTTTTGGAATTTTGACATTAGGTCATTAACAGTTTATTTAAAAGCGAGAAACTTATTTTGAAAACGGAATATTTCCATCCCAATCAATCCATCCAAGCACTTTCACAGCCCGTCAACGCTTTCAAATAAATCTAAATCTATCAAGCCTGCAATAGAAAACGTCGTAAGATTATTTTTATGAAATAGTTTTGCTGTCCACACTCCACCATCTCAAAGGTATTTCAGATGTAAATCGATATCAAAAGGCGTTTTTCTCAGAAAGTAAGCAATCCATCAACAAGTGTAAATAAAAATTGAACACTTTTCAAAATCTTTATTTGCTCGATCGGTTTTTTCTTCTATTCGGATTTCAGTGAACATTTTAAAGGAGAATTATTAAAAATAGCGCGCATTACCATCACCCGAAAGTTTATGAAGAAGTTTTTTTCGACGTTAAAGAGTATATTTAGAAAGCCATCGTTTCCATTAGCCTGGGAGAGTTAAAAGTTCTGAATCGACAATTCTGACGCTCGAACTTCGCTAAACACACTTCGAACTGCGCGCCGAACTTCTCTTTCGAAAATTCGTCATTAGGACACATTTCCCGATCCGAGCTATTCGGACAAAAAATGGACTACTACGAGGAGTTCGCGAAAAAAGTTCAACTTATGCAAACTCGAATGATATAAATTAAAAATTATTCGTCCCTCGGCTGTTTTAATTAAAAATCTTGTATAGGGTCGCGTCGCGATCCTACAAACCTTAAGCATGCTTTTGTAACTTTTGTCTTCAAGTTACAGATGGAGTGGCAACAGAAGTAGATAAAAGTCACGACTGATGAACTTGTAAAGAAATTACTTTGAACAGTACTGGAAGACGTCATGAGTATTGGGTAACTGTCAAATTTACTTAAGAACGAATACAAGCCACCAAAATAAATAACAAGACAAAGGTAAAAGAATGCAATGAACTTGGCTTCTCCTTTTCATCTTATTTTTCATTTGCTGTCTCAGGACTTTTCACCGGCATTGTCCAATAGTTTCCAGCATAAGTTGATGCTTTAAAAATTTGTACATGGAACGCTTGCCACGTCACCAGGCTTGTGAACTGAAGTCTTCACAAGTAAACCCAATTTGCTATTTTGCACACTCTAAGGTTTTGTTTCAGCACCCTTGCCTTCGTAACCCATTTGAAGGCTTCAATGCAATCACCAGGTAAGTCCAGGTTATTTTTAAATTGCGTTTTTATATTCATGCCCAGCAGAACATTCTCTATCATCAAGTGCGACCAGCAGATTCAACATCCAATGTTAAAATACGGGATAAGCTGGAGTACTTCCTTGTTTAATAGTACTGAGCAAGAACCTTGACAAGATGCGTGACTTACCCTGTTATTGATCAGTGTTAAATTTTGATTTCCAACGGAATGTATTTTGAGTCTTGCTATCTCTTCAAATGTTGAAATAACGTATTATAACTTTTGTATTCATGGTGTTATTTCAGTTTTAGCAGAAATGCAAATTTTGGTTTTAAACTTTGAACTTAAAATCGATTTTTATTCGATCTCGTAAAAAAATAAAATGTTTACTGGTACCATTATTTAAAAACCTAATAATAAGTTAATATATAAAGTTGTGTTTTTGTTTTTTTAGCATGATAGTATGCTTTATCATGTTATTATCATGTTACAATAGACTGCACTTTTTGTTCCCTCCGAAAAAAAAGCAATGGGACCTCCTAGCACTCCGGAAAGACCACATTATACTACTTTTATCTTTTCATAAAAGTACTTTATTTAGTATCTGGAAAACGTTGCAGTTAAAAGAGATGGCGGTACAAGAATTGCTTCTTTATTCAGTTGGTTTCAACTCCACAATAGCCAACCTCCTCGACCAAAAAAGCTTTCTTAACAATTTAAGGTTATGTTGTTTGCTAATATTTTATATCTACAAGATGGTTATTCCAACTCATGTAGGTTAACGGTTATAGTATTATATTGTATCTAGAGCAACAGTTTTTTTCCAATGTTGGAGCGGGCTGTTGATCTTGATCTTGGATATTTTAAGTATGGAAGTGCTAAGTAAATCTTCTAAACTCCATTTTCCGGCAATCTTCAACATACCCCCATCTTCCTATCAACTGGTTCCTGTCATCTGCTGGCATTATGACTCTTTCAGTTTCCAGATCCGATGAATTGGGGTTTCATTATTATTAAGTAAAAATACACCTACGCCATGCTCTGGTAGCGATAAGAGTTTGCCAGGGTTAACCTGAAAATGAATCAAAGAAAACGAAAATCCAAATGTAGTTTAAAGCATTGTTGAAAATCATAACCTTGATGTGGTGGCAGGTTGTTTTTTCAACAATATCAAATCATCAAATTAAACGGCGGACTGAAATAAAAGGTTGCTACTGACGTGAATCGGTTTGGAAAAGTTTGGACATATTCTGGACAATGCCAATTCACCTCAAGAAAAAAAGGAAAAAGGCAAAAAATCATTTAGAAACTTAAGAAACTCAAGAACCACGCCAGAGAATGCCAAAGAACTGTCGGCAAACAGCTAGAAACCAGTATGATTATATGACCATGATTATATTTTGTGACAGCTCTGTCTATATTTCAATGATAAGCGGGCAATCTTTGGACTATGATTGCCAGACCAATTCTTCAAGAACGATGCCAGAGAATGCCAAAGAACTGTCTGTAAACAGCTAGAAACCAGTATGATTATTATATGACGACCATGATTATATTTTGTGAAAGCTCTGTCAATATTTCAATGACAAGCTGGCAACCTTTGGACTATGATTGCCAGAGCAATTCTTCAAGAACGATGCCAGAGAATGCCAAAGAACTGTCTGTAAACAGCTAGAAACCAGTATGATTATATGACCACGATTATATTTTGTGAAAGCTCTGTCTATATTTCAATGACAAGCTGGAAACCTTTGGACTATGATTGCCAGGTCAATTCTTCAAGAACGACGCCAGAGAATGCCAAAGAACTGTCTGCAAACAGCTAGAAACCAGTATGATTATATGACCACGATTATGTTTTGTGTAAGCTCTGTCTATATTTTAATGACAAGCTGGCAACCTTTGGACTATGATTACCAGAGCAATTCTTGAAGAACGACGCCACAGAATGCCAAAGAACTGTCTGTAAACAGCTAGAAACCTTTATGATTATATGACCATGATTATATTTCGTGAAAGCTCTGTATATTTCAATGACAAGCTGGCTACCTTTGGACTATGATTGCCAGAGCAATTCTTTATGAACGGTGCTAGTAAATGTCAAAGAACTGTCTGTAAACAGCTAGAAACCAGTATGACTATATGACCATGTCTATATTTTGTGAAAGCTCTGTCTATATTTCAATGATAAGCTGGCAACCTTTGGACTATGATTGCCAGAGCAATTCTTCAAGATCGATGCCAGAGAATGCCAAAGAACTGTCTGCAAACAGCTAGAAACCAGTATGATTAAATGACCATGATTGTATTGTGAAAGCTCTGTCAATATTTCAATGACAAGCTGGCAATCTTTGGACTATGATTGCCAGGTCAATTCTTCAAGAACGACGCCAGAGAATGCCAAAGAACTGTCTGCAAACAGCTAAAAACCAGTATGATTATATGATCATGATTATATTTTGTGTAAGCTCTGTCTATATTTTAATGACAAGCTGGCAACCTTTGGACTATGATTACCAGAGCAATTCTTGAAGAACGACGCCACAGAATGCCAAAGAACTGTCTGTAAACAGCTAGAAACCTTTATGATTATATGACCATGATTATATTTCGTGAAAGCTCTGTCTATATTTCAATGACAATCTGGCAGCCTTTGGACTATGATTGCCAGAGCAATTCTTCTAGAACGATGCCAGAGAATGCAAAGAACTGTCTGTAAACACCTAGAAAGCAGTATGATTATATGACCATGATTATATTTTGTGAAAGCTCTGTCTATATTTCAATGACTAGCAGGCAACCTTTGGACTATGAGTGCCAGAACAATTCTTCAAGAACGATGCCAGAGAATGCCAAAGAGCTGTCTGTAAACAGCTAGAAACCAGTATGATTACATGACCGTGATTATATTTTGTGAAAGCTCTGTCTATGTTTCAATGACAAGCTGGCTACCTTTGGACTATGATTGCCAGAGCAATTCTTCAAGAACGATGCCAGAGAATGCCAAGGAACTGTCTGTAAACAGCTAGAAACCAGTATGTTTATATGACCACGATTATATTTTGTGAAAGCTCTGTCTATATAACAATGACAAGCTGACAACCTTTGGACTATGATTGCCAGAGCAATTCGTCAAGAACGGCGCCAGAGAATGCCAAAGAACTGTCAGCAAACAGCTAGAAACCAGTATGGTTATATGACCACGATTATATTTTGTGAAAGCTCTGTCTATATTTCAATGACAAGCTGGCAACCTTTGGACTACGATTGCCAGAGCAATTCTTCAAGAACGATGCCAGAGAATGCCAAAGAACTGTCTATAAACAGGTAGAAACCAGTATAATTATATGACCATGATTATATTTTGTGAAAGCTCTGTCTATATTTCAAGGACAATATCACCAAAAGTAATATGTAAAGATCTGAAGTAATAGTCAAACATAGTTGCTATAACAGAACCTTTACATTACCATTGATAGGGGCGCAACATCACCACCCTTCATACTCCGGTCTTCAACGAGAACTCGCTTATACCCACCAAGCGTTGCGGCGAACAGTTTTATCCACGTGACGGGTTACAATAATAATAATCAATATGCCGTCGGTCGTCTTTCGCAACGTCGAGCTCGCGAATTATACAATGAACAATTATTCCGCACTCCGGCCGGTGGAATTATTGCTTATTAATGTGATACTTCTCTCGCGCTCGGTTTCGTCGTAACTCATTTTCTCGCCTCGTAGTTTCAATACCCTCTCGGATGCTTTTCGCAACGCGATCCATAATTGCCGAGGTAAATAACGTGCGCAATTAGCGGCCAACAACAATAACCGCTCCGAATGATATCAACGGCGATAATGAGCGACGTCCTTCTGCTCGCCGCTCTTCCGAGAACATATTATTGTAGTCATTCGGCTTGCAGAAGCGGACTGAGTCTAAATATTTTGTTTGCCGGGGGTTAAGTTTAATTTTATTCATTCCACGATGCTAAATTGGTGAGAATCTGCCTTAAAATGTGATTTTAGCAATATAGCGTCATCATTTGATTTTAGACCTGAGAAATTCAGCATAAAACCTTTGTGATGTCTAACGGCAAGTGATGACAACATGCCAGATCTGCGGAACAACCTGAATACATGGAATAACGAGTTTGACATGTATAGCAAGAAGATGAATGAAGACCATTACTGTAGTAGCGAAGAAAATGAAGAGGGCTTTTATAAGGTATGAAGAAGTAAGCAGAAACAAACATTAGAACGTTTAACAATGTTTGTGCCTGTTTTGATTGAGATATTATAAGAGACTGCATTCGAGATTCGATGAGATAACAACTAAGGAAGACAACTCACTTGGCTGAGGCATATATAAACAATTATAGAAACATTAAAGAAATTTGGTATGCAGAACGGATGAAGGAAGTGGTAGAAGGCGCCCCACAACCTGGAAGCTGAGCTAACGTGTATTGAAGATGAGATGCAAGAATTGGGGAGATGTGATAGTTTTGGCCCGGGATAGAAATCAGTTAAAACCGGTTAAAACTGGTTTTCTATATCATTACAGGCAAAATTAAATAGAAAAAAATTCTTCCGTCCATGGTCTTTTACTGGTTGTCACAAATAGTAACATCTTCAGCGATCTATTCTTTAGGTTCTTCAGGTTTTTCAAACGTATATAACCTACTTTGGTCCACCATAATTCCCTTGAAAATTATAGTTTTTCATCATATCGCAAGTTTGCTATGAATATTGGCACAACTCAGTCAAAAGTACGTTAATTTTACAGTCGAAACATGTCAACTACATATTAACTCAAGTATCTAAAACCGGTTTTCTAATGTCACAAGAAACATTTCTGACTTTGACTTTGACTTTAAGATTAAACTGTCTTCATTATTTCTGGCTTCATTATTGTTAGTTGAATTTAAGAAGTTTGATACATACAAGATGCAACAATAGGTTAATTATACAATAATTTGTATGAAAAAAAAAATAATTTATTGCGGTAATCACGTACATATAAATATATCTTATAATAGTACAGTCTCTTTGTGCGCAAACACCACAATATACTAAATAACAATACCAACTTAGCAAATAAAATATGCAAATAATATCCTGTTCGATGTCCCCAGGAGTCTGAAATAAATTGCATTAGTTATGTTATTAATATAGTATAAAGTATTATCTACCTTCACAAAACTGATTACAGATTCTTCCGTTCCGATAGTGGAGTACTTCCAAGGTTTGTTTCTAATCGTGCTTCTACATTTGGGGGAATTAGGTGAGGCTCAGAGTTGCAAACTTAGCATCTATAACTGTAGTTATAATAATAATATTTGTTATTTTACTATTTTTATCCACTTACTCTCATCTGTGTAGCGCATCCCAACTCGAAGCTCTAAAATATGAAGTTGAATTACTTCAATTGAAAGATTGCACCAAAAAAGGCTCCCATTTCAACTATAGAGGACTAGTTGAATTTAGATATAGTGACTGGAAAATTAATCTATAAAATAAATAAATTACAATAATCAATAATGTAGAAATAATATACACATACATAATTAATAATATCAAAATATAAGAATATAATATATAATGTCCATACTATTGATGATCAACAAAAAAGTTAAAAAGTAAGTTATCTTTTTTAGTTTACTTTAGATTCGTAAGGATATAATTAATCTTGGACAAACATGTTTTAAGAGAAATGCATTCAATAGAACAATTGGATACAATTTAAACGGTTTAGGTTTTAATAAATTATTTGACAGTTCGCTCACAATTGAATTGTTGAAACGGATCAGATGTCGGCTATTTCCATAAAGACGTTGAGCAAGGCCTGATATCCATTCTTGCTAATTACTCTTTCGCACAACTGACTATTGCGTATTTATTTGGCGAACTGTGACATAAGAAAACTTTGTTTAATAAGCATATGGCACATGATTCTGGATGAAAGTTGAAAAGTTCCCATACATCATGTTGTTATTTAATGAAGTCCAGCATTGTCTTATTGGATATCTGTCCACCCTGGGCTACTGCCTGGGTTATTGACAAATCCAGATTTTCATTAGCTATTGAGACGCATCCACACACTTAGAGGCTATTCTTGAAATTGAATATTATTTCAAACGTCAAAAGACCACTTGCCTACTGTATTATCTTTAGCATCAAATTGATTATTGTATTGATTAGCCTGTCTGCATTATTATAAAACGTACAAATACTGGAGTTTTTTGACAATCTTGACGAATGGCGGACATTAGCAGTGTTTTCTTTACTTTATCATACGCAGTATGAGAATGTATTGTAATCATGCCGAAAAAAAAATGAGATTTTAGCGGAAATAGGTCTTTTTGGGTCCCCTGAATATTTTTAACCAAGGTACAAAAATCTGATGTGGCTAGGCACATGACTTTATCATTTATATTAATAGTTTAGCTGCATGAGATTCTATTTGATCGAGATCGGACACGTCTGCATTAAAATAAAACTACTAGAGCTAGACAGATATTTTGATTATATTTAAAGTATGTAATATTAAAACATCAGCATTTGACTCTACCTACTGTCATTAAAATCGCAATATCTGACAAATCCTGGCTAACTAGTTTTACTACTAGTGTTTTAATGTAGTACGAGCGATACCGATGAAATAGAATTTCCTCATATAGCTAAAATACTTATTTTACCAAAAAATTTCATACATTAGTTTATTAATTAACTATTTTGTCGAAATTCCAGAAATAGTGGCTTATTTGCACAATATTTCAAAAATGCTAAGACTAAACCTCCTTGTCATACTACATATGATAAAGTAAAAAGGTTATTGGTTCTGACGATTAATATATTATATTGGCTTCTAGCATACTATATTTTCGGGTTCTTCCCCGTCTTCAGTGCTAACTACAAAAGTTCATAAAGAATTATGCTCAATATTCAAAATAAGTTTTTACCATACCGTCTTACAATCTTTCTTGTATTTATTCGCGAAAACATAAGAACATTGCTATCCGCAATCGAAATACACATTGACACGAAGATGTTTTAATATCGTTGCACTGTACGTGCGAGCGTGTTTCTCCTCTTCATCGCATTCTCCATGCATTTGCGTGTTGAATTGACGTTACGCAACCGCTGACGTTCTGAATACTGTCAAAAGTTTCAAAATATCCTGGCTACCTGCTATTAATGCAGACACGATTTTGATCAAATTGAATTTGCTCCTGCAGCTAAACTATTAATTTTACCAAAAAGTGTTATAAACATAAATTATACAAAATTTTCTCTACTTTAATGACATTTGTAAATACAATTTTGGATAAGCGCCCATGGCGCAAGGCACCATTTTTATAGCATTTGAAATTATGTTAATTCATAATGTATATTTTCTTTAATTAATATATTTATGTTAATAGATTCCTTTGTCCAACAAGGTGTAATATAATAAAATTCGATGCTTTTCCTTATTATTTGTATATTTAATTGTTAATATTTATGTTAATGGTTAATGGAATCTAATGCAGCTAAACTATTAATTTTGTACATACTATGATAAAGTCATGTGCCTGGCCACATTAGATTTTTTAAATAACAATAAATAAATTATCTTATACTGCTTCATCCGTCGGAGAAGTTGACACCCTGCCTAGTCCGCCACTGTTTCTTGCTAGTCGCCGCACAACAAACCAACTAACGTTGTTGGCTCCGATGCGATATCCTCAGTCAGCTGATCGAGTCGTTAAAACCGCAGCCAGCTTGACGACTGCAGCGAACGAGCTGTAATTGCCGCATATCGAAATTACATTCAAATGGAGTGGGTGCGAGTGCTAGCGAGCGAGACAGCCAACTAGATTATTATTGTTATTATTACGAGGGACAGCTGTTCCCGTACCGTACTATTCGCGCCGTGGCTCTCTTGATGTTTTGCAATTTATGAGATCATGTTTAATTTGCGAGCGGTTAACGAAAAAGGACAGAGAGTCTGTGAAATCGGCTAGGAGCGAGAGAGAGCTCGGACGAGGTTAATTGTTACAAAATAAGCAATTACTCGATTACTTTCGAGATTTTTAACGAAGATACAGCGGGCGCGAGTATAATGAGTCCCCTGTATTGTATACATTTACATTTGTGAGATAATGAAGAGAAAAATGCCGAATACTAATTCGAACGTTATTAAGTTACGTTGTACAACAAACACGACGTATGTTATGTGATTAATTTAATTTGTGCGTATTTGTGCGTGGGTAAATTGTTACATAAGTGTACTGATAAAGCGCATAAATTGTTGGGAATATTATGTATGTGTGGGTGAAAACACATAACCTACACAAAGTATATTTATAAAGATGAGTTTAGAGATTTTTATCTGTCTGTCTGAGGCCCGGTTTTTGAATTGTGGTTTACTTCTTCTATTCTACTGAAGTCGTTCTATTTCGTTTCTCCACGCCATTTATGCAGCAGTTCAGCTAAACTGACAGGTCGTACTAAAAATTTATCTATACGTAATAATTATAAAAATTTGATTTTGTTGTTAACAAATTTCCAATGATTCATTCGTGAATTCCAACGATCGCGACATTAAACGCAGAATAGACTGTTCAATAGTAGTAATGTTCAGTAATAAAAGAAATTGCATCATTTAATATTAAATGTTTCTGAAAAACTATACCAAGGGTTATAAGATAAATTCAGCATAGCTGTCTTCCTCAGGGTTCAATACTGGGACCAATGCTCTGTACAGTATATGAGTATATGTTTGTTTTCTTCAATGATTATAAGTTGGTCGATCCCAACAGCATCCAACCAAACTTCATAGAGACACCTTGAACCACAATTCAGAAATATCTGGGAGAGATAATCAATCAATGAACTTGTCGTCGAAGTACAGGAAAATTAGCCAAAATTGGGCGTGGCTACAAAACCCAAAAATGTGACTAAAACTCGTAAAAAGCATGGAATTTTTAGGTACGACCGCTAAGCATGCTTAAAGCTTTCTTTTTGTTTTTTGGTGTATGATTCTAAATCATCATCAGATTATCAAAATTTAAAACGTCAAAAATATTATGACGACGTAATAGGGAAGAAAACTCTCAAATGGTTAGATATGTTTTTTAAATGTGTAAGTTATCCTGAAACCAGTTTCACCAGTGAATTCCTCATCAAGTAGGTTTTGATTTAAAGATTAACATTAACGACAAACATTTCAGTGTATTGTTGATATGAAGGGACCAGCCTAAACAACATAATCTTTTTTGCAGCGTTTCATATAAGGTAAATGTCCCAAACTCAGACACTGTTCTAAATTCCGACATATTTCTGTTTAGTTGGATAAAATAAGAAATCTACAACATTGAACTTTATTTAAGTACATCCGGTTTGTTGATTTGACATTTGACTTATCAACCCACAATCGTTTCTTTTTCTACCAATGTTCGGTCAGAATATAACCTAGAATTTTGACTGATCTTGATAATAGAGTGTTATGCTAAAAGTTGATTTTTCTTATAAGGTAACTGCAATTCTACTTCTTTTTACATCGCTACAGGATAAAGCTAATTAAGAAAATTCTAATAATATCTATTTAGGCTGACTAAAAATGCCTTATATTTTCATAATAATACGGTGTACTGAATTTTTAACCACAATTATTTGCATCATGTCAATCATACCAAATTATTACAGGCTGTCGGAATTACAGTCATCAATAGTGCCAAATTCTGTGATAAATATCGACAGGCATCATAGGAAATTAGGAAATAAGACAGAATGATGCAACACTACCAGCAGAGAGTAGCAATTTTGGCATTAATACAACACCTTTGGAGATAACAGTTGAACTGATTCGATCTTCATTGTAAAAAAAACTGTTCTTCTATAACACTATCTCTAATGCTTGGAGAGAATGTTTGTTTATAAAAAAAGAAGGAAGCACAAAATAAAATCATTCTAGAGAAGTAAGAAAGAAAGCGAAAAGGAACAGCATAAAAAGCTACGCCAAGAAAAAGAGAACACTAAAAATGCCAGATGCAAGAAACATTAAAATACATATGAGGTAGACAGGGCAGACTGAAGTAGACTAAGGACTTATTTTATAGTGTTTCATTAAAAATGGTAAAATATAAATGTTTAGAATTTCTTGATAGTAAATCTTTTTTGCAAGATGGATTAAAAGATACTTTATATCTTTTATTTTATAGTAAAATGTGTAAAAAGTGTTATTCCAAAAAAGTACACTAATTGGGAAATCTTTTAAAATATCTTGACAGGTTATCTTGTTGTTTTTCGTTTAGACATGACTCCAAGTTACCAGTATTGGGTGACGATGTTAACAAAATTCATAAAAGCGTCAATATGTATATCGAAAACTGACGACTAGAATAATAAATTATATTCTAATATATCTCTAAATTCTTATTTACTATAAAATATCATTAAACATGTTGAATAGAAAAACACTTTTTTGGGTTGTCCCGCAGATACCTTTCTTTAACAGATAGAGTATAAAAAATAAATCTATAATTAATTCCTAAAGCAGCAATAAAGTCGCATCAGTGTAATAACAGGAAAACCAATATTTATGTAGTTCACAGAAACATAAAAAGCCCCGTATTACAAATACATGTTTTTATATCAATCATCTCATGGCAGAATTAGTTTGAATAGAAAAAGTCAATCGAATGCAAATTGACGTAATCGGCGCTATTACTCTAATATATAATTAAAACCATTAACTGTTATTATAAATAAATAACATGTCGTGACTAATCGACGATAAATGTCAAACGGCAATTTTGATCAACTACCGATGTATCACGTATTATTTATTATCATTCCACGTTATTACATGAAATAATAGCTAAATATGTAATACCTAAAATTATCAATACGGAGTTTGCACATTCAGTTTTAGTTTACGTGTTATACATACTATTAGAGAAGTAATTATCGACATATTGATTTACGAGTTCTTCAACAAGATTAATTACATAATTTATTCATTAGCCCATTATTCAATGAGTGATGTGAATCGGTAAATTAGTTTTGTTTTCAAACAAGCAGAAAAGAAAGTTACAGATGGCCGATAATACAAGCTTAAAGTGTTCAACATGACTGTAGACATGGGCGTATCCAATTCCTCCCTAATTCGTTTTCAAGTCCAAAAAAAGTAGAAGAAAAGTAGTTTTTTTTCGAAAATTTATTTTTTAACGGTGCCTCAATTACCATGGGAAAAAGACATTTTTTGGTATTTTTCGAGATTTGGGAAAATTTATGTTAACTTGTAGAGAACTTACAAAGGAAGAATTTAACCTAATATACATATGGATTTGACGCTCCCAACCCACCCTCAAAGTGCCCTAAAACAACCCAAATGAGAAAATTTACATTCTTCGGAAAATTTACCGTTCAAATCATTTAATTCTCTCTTTTCTCATAGTTACTATACGTCTAGTGGAATGTTTATAAACATTTGACAGTTAATTTCCTTTTGTTTCAACAAATTCTATTTGTTGAAATCACTCGTTTTTCTCGAAATTCAGTGATCAAAATGAGTTTAAAATGGCAGCTTATTACCTTAGAGTGACATTATTCATTTAAAAAAACTTCCTATTGTTTAAACATCAATTAATATTAATTTTCAAGTTTTCTTTCTTATTATAGTAGAAAAGTCGTTTTTTGTGAAATTAAATTTTCTTGTTTGAGATATCTGGCCTATATTATCTAATAAACCCACACTTGTTTAAATAACATGTATTTTTTTAGATCGGCCTGCCTACTTGTATTCTTAAGTGACATCATTTATATTTTGATGATTACCTACCATTGTTTGAATAATAAAATAATATGACTTTCCAATATTTCATCAAAATAGAGTACAGGGAACAGATTCCAGACAGCAACAACTTAATATTACCATGAACACATAGTGGTAAAAAATCAGAATAAGTAATGGAGAATTTCCAATTTCCCGAAAAAAAAGGATTACAAATCATTTCAATTTTTTCGAATAAATGATATTAAAAACGAATAATATTGTATTATTTAAACAATGGAAATCATGCCAAAATATAAATGATGTCACTTGAGAATAACAGTTGGTCAAACCAATTTAAAAAACAAACATAACATCAATTGTTTAAGCAAATGGAATTTTTTAAACAATTCTGGGTTTATTAGATATCTCCAACATGAACTTTATAAGTTAATTTCTCAAAAAAGCTGACTTTTCTAACAGTATCAGAAAAAGAAGTAAATGAATAATTATTGATTGTTTAAGCAATAGGAAGTAGTTTTTTAATGAATAATGTTACTGTAAGATAATAATTTGCCATTTCGAACTCAGATAACAGAATTCATACTGATATTCGAGAAAAACGAATTATTTAAACAAATAGAAATTCTTTAAACGTACGTAAATTAACTGACAAATGTTTATAAACATTCCACTGGACTGAAATGATTAGACGGATCAATTATCTGAAGAACGTACATATTTTCATTTATGGGTAGTTTAAGGGTATTATGAGGGTGGGTTGGGGGGGGGGGGCATCAAATCCATATTAAGTAATCTTAAGTGTGCCCAAACCACGAACAATTATTTGAAAAATACCAAAAAAATGCGTTCTTCCCATACATTTTTCCATCTAAAGTAAAGTCTTTACTTTACCTGGGGAAATGCAAAAGTAAACTTTATTGGTCTCTGTACATACAATGCAGGAGGCAAGTCATATTGTACTCAGAAACAAAGAGAATCAAATGAAATGAAGATCAATGCAAAGCAAAATCAATACAAATTAAAAACTAATATAAAAACAAAAACAATCACAAGAAGCCGAATGAATACATAAATCAATACAAATGAATACAAAGGAAATAAAGAAAAATTAACGACTGGACAGAGGTAGTAAATTGAAGGCCCTGGCAGGTACTTAAATTCAACAACAAAAAATACGTGTCTACTTTTTTGGATTTGGAAACGATTTGGGGGGCTCGTTGCCTTCAATCATCACAAAAAATGCATTTTTGAACCACCCTAATTGGGCATGCTTCCCCCATACAGCAAGGTAAATTTAGAAAACTGCCCCCCCTTCCGATTTGAGCTGGATACGCCCCTGACTGTAGACGTATACGTGTGTGGTATCACGAAACCGGATCATCGACATAAAAAGAAGCGGACAAATTGTCATATTAATAATTGATGTCAAAAATTGCTCACACAACCACCGAATCGATATGGGCGCACCACACACGTACACAACGCGTGCACGGCTTACTCGTCCGTGGTCCTGCTCGCAAGGACCTCGGCCTTCGCGCGCACGGCAACGAGCAAAACGTTTAAAAACTTAACGAGGCAAACAGGAATACTATTTGAACGGAATACTGTCTTGCACGGAATCGTTCGTGCGAACCACTCGCAAAAAGTTGGATCAATTTCCAATTTAAGAGATACACTCGCCGTCACTGATGTTCTGGTCGATTCTAAGGACGAACTGCAGTCTTGTCGAAAATATGGTTGTTTCGTTTGGGGATTTCGTTCATTTGTTTGGTTTGTTTGGTTTGCAGCAATTAGTAGGGTATCAGTGTATTAATTGATGATGAATAAATGGCAAATTCTATGAAAAATGGTCAAATTTTAATAATAATAATAATAATAAATCGGTACTAATGTTCAATTACTCATACATATTTCCACAGATTTTAAATAAATTCAACCAATCATTTCTTTGAAAAAGTAATTGCTTATAAATTAGAATGGAATATAACCTCTTTTTGCAAAACAAGAATTTAATATACTTCGGACGCGTTTCGGGTTATGAGCCCATCATCAGCGTGTAGAAATCTACAAATTATATACGTAAAAAACAAATTAAAATGTATTTAATTAAACAAAAACTTACAGTTTAAAACATCATATCGAATTAATCATTTCGGTGTATTAGAGCCTTGCAACCAAACACAAAATGTGGCAGTTCGGATAAAAGCGTAGACTGAACAGCATGGAGACATAAGCAGGGAACTCAAAGCAAAATCCGACGAGATAAACCAACGTGGACGGAACAACGGGCTATAATGGTCTGCTATAGTAACAGCTGACGAAAATTACACGGTCACGTGACCAGAATTAAAATATAAGCCCACAAAACGATGGAAAATAACAAAACAAAAATCACTAAATAGCCTCAAACAAATTAAGTCAAAAAGGTATAAAAATTATTTTATATAATTAAAGGGTGGTTTGTTTTTTGTGGGTGGTAAGGTGGGTTCTAGAATACAGAGGGAGAAACATGGCAAAAATCTAAAGGTATGAAAAAAGGGGTTTTATATTGAAAATCAATTTCATCATTTAACAGGTCACAATTAGGGTCATTTTTATGCTTCTGTATCTCAAAATGCTTCAACAAATCCATTTTAAAAACTTTGTTACACTTGTGCAGTAATTTAGCGTTGTTGTAATCAATTATATGACCTGTCAAATTTTTATGAAGAAATAATTTAGAATTGTGACGTGTCCTATGTGCCTGAATTCGTTTTGCCAACCTTCTCCCCGTTTGCCCGACGTAGGCCCCATTACAATAGCTTATGTTGTGAGGATTGAAAACATACCATATTCGCAATTCCACTTCTAATTTGTGTAAAAACAGTTGTTTTAGAATTGTTTCAAAATTTCACTCTGTATAGACCAGGCAATAGAACAGAAAATGACTGAGTTCGTGACAAAAATACTAGCAGGAAGCCGATGGTCCCAGCTCACGTGAAACAGTCCGTAGATATATTGTGATATGTTTCCTACTCAGAAATATCATTTCTTAATTTGTTATAAACAAAAAACGTCAAAAAAACGTGTTCTTTTTCGTTTTTCGCTTGTAAAAAGTGAACCGAAGGAGGAATCTTATTGCTGTCAATAGACCAATTGTAGAGAATGCAAAGACGAAAAAAAGAAACCTTACACAGACGTGATTGCATTAAAACTAACGGAGGAAATTCGGAAAAACCGGAAAAATCAGCGGCTTTTTCATAAATTTATAACTACGCCATTTTCAAAGCTATAGCGGAGGCTTTTCGCGTGAAAGTAGCGATTGATAAGTACTTTGAGTGTGGATAACCCAGGCGTTGTCCGATGATTAGTTTTTGCACAATTGCGATTTAAATATTTTTATGCAATATGGTTCGGCGAGCCTGGATGCGTCGGTGGTGGTCCAATTTTAATGTTTTGTAGTTTTTTCGAAAGTATAGGTATAGGTATTGCTACAAAACGTCTATTCTGATTTTGCGTTAAAAAGTTGCAAAATAGGCGAAAAATATTTTCAAATAAGACCGAAAACTGCACCGCGCTCCAAAACGGTCGAGTAGTGGGGTAGGCGGCCGACTCGGGGAAACGCGCAACGCGCTGGGATTACTATAGATACGTGTTTCCCCGCGTCTGCCGCCTACTCCCCACTACTCGACCGTTTTGGAGCGCGGTGCAGTTTTCGGTCTTATTTGAAAGCATCTTTTGCCTATTTTGCAACATTTTAACACAAAATCAGAATAGACGTTTTGTAGCACAATATTTCTACTTTCGAAATACGTTAAAAAAATTAAAATCGGACCACCTCCGACGCATCCAGGCTCGCCGAACCATATTGCATAAAAACCAATCAAATCGCAATAGTGCAAAAAGTAATCATCGGACAACTCCTGGGTTGTGCACACTCAAAGTACCTAGCAATCGCTACTTTGTGGCGAAAAGCCACCGCTACTACTTTAAAAATCGAATTTCCTCCGTTAGTTTGAATGCGATCAAGTCCATGTAAGGTTTATTTGTTTCGTCTTTTCATTCTCTACAATTGGTCTGTTGACAGCACCAAGATTCCTCCATCGGTTCAGTTTTTACAAGCGAAAAAAAAAAAAACACGTTTTTTTTAGGTTTTTTGTTTATAACAAATTAAGAAATGATATTTGTGAGTAGGAAACATATCACAATACATCTACGGACTGTTCCACGTGACTTGGGACCGTCGGCTTCCTGCTAGTATTTTTGTCACACGAGAATCTCTGTTGCCTGGTCTAGTATACGATGCTTTCATTTCACATTAAATTGACCCGATGTTATCAGAAATATTGCATAGCCAAACATAAAGTAACATAACTTAGGATTCAAACTTTTTGTTATTGCGAATATGGTATGGTTTCCATCTTCACACTACAAGCAATTTATTTTACAAATAAATATATGAAAAAAAGAAAAAAAAAATACTACATATTATTGGGAATAATAGTGATTAAAAATTGGTACCGTTTTTCTTTGCCCAGTGTTGTCTTAAAGTTATTATACCATGCAAAGTACAAATTCTTGTAAAAAAAATCGGCACATAGTTTCAAAACACATAAAAGTTTCAATGGTTTTCTCTGGTAATTTACACACCGTCAGTGCTTTTAAGATAGCACTGAGAATGACAGAAGAATTTGCTGGTTTTAACATTTCTTTTTACTGAAAACTTACTTTGAGCATCAATTAACACTAGAAATAATACACCATCAAATGCAGTTGCCGTATGTTTACTTTATTGTAGGTAGTACGACAAAGTATTTAAAAATTCTGAAAAAGCTGAAAAGCTTTTTCTCCAAAACAGCCCAACGCAACTGGATGTTTACTGTAGCTTTTTTAAGTATTTTGCAAATGAGCCACTATTTCTGTAATTTCGTCAAAATAGTTTAATAATAAATTAAGCTAGAGGAAATTTTGTATAACTTATGTCTATGACATTTTTTGGTAAAATTAATAGTTTAGCTGCATCAGCAAATTTTATTTGATCGCGATCGGTCGTGTCTGCATTAATATAAAATTAGTTAGCCAGGATTTGACAGATATTGTCATTCTAATGACAGTAGGAAACTCTGATATTTTAGCAATACCTACTGTCAATAAAATCAAGATATCTGTCAAATACTGGCTAACTAGTTTTATTTTAATGCAGACACGACCGATCTTGATCAAATATATTCTCATACAGATATTAATTTTATATATAGTATGATAAAGTCATGTGCCTGACCACATCAGATTTGTTTATTAATAATAATTTTGCATTAAGAGCAAGCGATAAAATATGATAAAATGATAAGAAAAAAAAGCTAAAATAAAAATTGATATGAAATCTTAAAATTTGCTAAAAGGAACAAAAATTATATAAAAACTACGTTTCTCAATGACATTTCACATGCAATCATGAAAAAACAAGTCTTTATTGATTGCACTATGATAATAAAATTACACACTGGAAAGAGTCAATGTTTTATTTTGTGTAATAATCACTTGAAACAAGAACACGGAATGATAGCTGTTATTAGTCGATTCAAATGCACATTTACTTGGATATAGTGTTACGTATATACAGGGTGTCCATTGAACCTGCAAGAAATTGACAAATTGTTCGCAAGAGTGATGGCCATTTGCAATTTTCAGGCAAATACTTTTGACAAATAAATTCTTTCTTTATAAAAACCAATATTGTATTGACCATTTCAATTTATCATTATTCAAAAATGTTACAGTTCAACAGGTAGGTAGGTATTTACCCAAGAAAATAAAGGAGATTTAATGTAATATAAGTAAATATTGTTTACTGAAAGTTTACCAGAACAATTCAGTTTAAATCTAATAATTATTACAAATAAATACAGTTTTGGGTTGAAGTTAATGCGAATGTTGAATTTATTCTGTAGTTAATGCAGTAAAAGTCATCAGGTTTCCTTTTCTGTTAATCACTACGCCCAGATAAGATAAATTTGACAGACCTAAACGTAATTCATCATCATCCTATTGTAATTTTAAATGAGTTCTTTTCAATTCAAGTTGAAGCGCGTAGGCTTGGACGTGAGCGTCCGCAGTCAATTGCATTTGGCGCGTTCGTATGCGCTCGATCCGCGCCGTTTTAGTCGGAATCGCAACACAACTTATCTAAATAATTTAGCGCGGTTAATGAGTTCCAAGGAACGAGACAATGATAGCGTTAAATCGTATGGCATGTCGGCCGTCCGTCAGTCTGGATCGGTCACAACGGTCGGCCTTCCGCAACGCCCCGAAATTTCCGCGAAAACCCCGCGCAAAAGTGGGCTGAAAATTATACGCTGACCGCTCGCAAATTGCATTTGATTAACTCGCCGTCTGAGAAATTCTCGACTTTGAATTCGTACGTTACTGTGCAAATTCTTTTCTCTTATTCTTCTCGCTTATTTATAGTTTATAGTTTGATGTAAACTTTAATCCTGTATCCTTACTAGGACAGGAAATAGACCGTTAAAAAGTGTGTTACGTGGAAAAGAATCCAGATATGTCGTAAATTGTGTCTGATTAATATCCCAAGGTTTGGCCTCGTCATCCGCGAGCGCTCTCCGCCACAATTGTCACATAATGACCAAATTAAGTTCTTCACAAATAATTTTCTGTCCGGTATATCCAATACAAAAGATAGAATTTAGGAAAGTTGTAGTGGCTAAAAAGATGGTCATTTTCACTGAAAGCAACATCTGCCGAAGGAAATGACAATAATTTTGGAAACTTTAAGAATGTAAGATCACTTCCACACATATTGAGTCACGTATTGCGGGTGAATAAGGCATTATCCACATGTAATAAATCTTTTTCTATAATTTGATGTATAACAAGTGACTATTAATACAAAATCAAGCCCAGTTTGTACGTTTCTATACTTTTGACAAGCTTTTGAACGTAAATTTTCTACAAAATTTAGTTTTCAAATATTACTGTTCTTTTTATTTTTTAATAAAAACATAGGTATCGTGAGAAAAGTAATTCGATAAAATTGCAATCAGCTGATTCATAAACACATTACCACTACCGTGTAGAGACAAATATACTACGAGAATTTGAAATTTTAGCGAACACGGTCGTAACATTTTGTATACCGAAATAACCACAATTATGTTGTGGTGGCCAAAGTTTATCACACCCGGTGGTGTAATAATGGAATTTCGACACGTTCTCCTATCACTCTGTTTTGTATCCATTTTCATTCTGAACATTTAGTTTTTGGTTGATGCCAGTTTCTGAAACTTAACCACTAGTAAGGAATAAATAAAACGATGGACAGAAAGGAGAAAGGTAATTTATCGGGCAATTCCGTCATACGAAGAAGCAACCGTAGACACGTCTTTCGGACTATTAGTCCTCATCAGTACGGTATAGTTGATGGACAGAAACTTAATTTAACTGTAATATCTAATACTTCATCTTGGTATTAACTGGAATAACAGCAAGCAGTGGAAATGGCATTGATTTGAAAGGGTTTTGATTTATTTTGACAAAGTATTAAATATATCATGTTGACTGATAATATTCTTTAATTTAATAATTCTTTATGGAATTGATATCTTTGATATCGTTCAGTTATCCACAAAGAAACAGATAATTTATGTTAAAATTATATAATAATGCTGAATTGGTAAAATTAAAATGAATCAAACAGCAAGAAGTAGTGAAACGATATAAAATACACGAGAATCTGACCAATGTTCCTGAGTTGAAATTATATTTCACTACACAAATTTTGTCTTTTTTCAAAACTTCTTTTAAATAATTCACGTAGCAGATTTAAAATCTTTTCCTTACCATAATTTCTTCAAATATACGTTGTTGCCTCTAATGAAGAACACAAGAACCACGATAATATTATTTTTTAAATTATTAACGTGTATTATTAAAACCTAAATTGCTCAATAGTACAAATTATAACGTTAATTAAAAATTGTAAACCATAGTCTTGAAATACTGTATGTATATTATTACAATTTTGTTTAGTTATTTTTGCTAATTTTACCAAATTGCTACACCTGGCTTTTCAATGAAATGATCGCGTACAAATTTAACGTGATTTTTATAGTCATTCAGTCATTTAGTCATTCAGTCATTCAGTCATTCAGAGTATTGGGTTTTGACAAAGTAACCAATATTAACTTTTTATTATTATTAATATTAACTTATTAATTAATTATTATAACTTATTGTGGTATGGAAGTATCTTTGATGAGTAAATTAAAATATTGTTTGGAAAACATTTTAACTACAACAATAAAAATATTGTTACTGCTTTTCATCGAACGCTTTGAAAAAGAATGTTTGGGCAAATTGTTGGCAACAGTAGTATAAATAGCCTTTACTCCAAAGGGTGTCGCAAACTTAGACCACCAAGGCATAATTCTTTTCTTTTATAAAATTCTACTGTCTACTTCATGTGACAATTTTTATTTATTTCTTGCCAAGCAGCTGAATCATCTAAATCGTCAAAAGATTACCAAATAGATGCCATCAAAATTTGCTTACGTACAGATTGATCCGTTTCTCGGCAAATAAATTAAACTGTTAGCATATGTTTCAAGGTACTGATGATTTTTTGGCTTCTTTGCACTGCACGGTACAGCACTGAATTTTCCCGCGAAAACCGCGGGCAAAAGTGGGTTGAAAATTATACGCTGACCGCCAGCAAATTGCATTTCATTAACTCTCCGTCTGAGAAATTGTCGACTTGTACACTCCAACTTCTCTTTCCTTCTACGGTCTATTTTATAATTTCACATTAAGCCAAAGAACAGTTTTGAAGTTCTGAGTCTAGAATCTAGAACACGCCTCGGCGGTATTTTGCCTGTTCCTCATTCCACGTCATCTTCCACTGTTAATATTTAATTTAGTCCCGTCCTTCGCCATAGTTACAACCTCGTCGCTCGGCGGTGCTACGTCAAGTTTTCTGGATTTCACTTGCAGAATGAGAATTTTAGAAATGTTTACATTAAAAACACTAGGTTTAATTAAAACGTGGATGAACGCTGGGTTTGCTTGCACACTACTTTGGAACTTGTCAAATTTTCCTGTTGTTGTGAACACAATAAGGGCATATTTAGTTTTTATATTCCCTATTTGATTTGACAGAAGTATTCCTGAGAAGTATATGCTTTTTTACGTATAAATATAATGGAAACGGATAAATATAATGCTGGCAAACATGCCACGATAACAAATTGTTATTAGCAATTACAATTACAAATTAATTAAGCACTTTATAAATAAAACAATTTGATAATTACCTGGTTGAAGCCGCGAGATAGGCAATAAATCATGCATGAGTTTGATTACTAACGTTGGCAATTGTTTAATAATATGTTAAAAGTATTTACAATCACAATCGCAAATAAATGTCAAACGAAAAATTAAATCCTTGAATTTAGATTGGATTGACTGAGTTATATCTACCTTTCAATTCTAAAATAGAAACACAAATTGCTTACTAAGCAGAATATAATTATAATTAGCGTTGAGATCGGGTTATGATCTTCAATTAATTTAAATTACATTTATTTAAGCGTCTATGACTAACATACGTCAGTAGTAAATTAACTTCCTTGTAAAACAATATTATTTATTTACTTTATTACTTTTAAATTTCTAGTTTTTAATTAAGTAATTTTTATGAAGTATACTTTAGTATATCGTTGCAGATTTTGTTCAACAACGCCTGTCACAGTTTATTAAATATGTATTTTAAAAAGAAACAAAAACGCACATTTTATTTTTGTTTTGATTGCAAAAATATGCTTGCTATGATTATTATTCTAATAAAAAAGGATTAATAAACTTTCTAGTTTAGATATCAGAGCATTTTACAGATTCCATTTATTTAATTTGTCAAAAATGTTCGAAAGTAAATTATTGCTCTGGCCAACAGCAAAAAATGTCTACTTACTAATTACCGGTTCTCTTATCCTTTTCCCCGTAGGATCTAAATCTGAAGACGTGGTGAATTTTTAATTTTTGTGCGCTATTTTTTTAAGTTATAATTTTTTGTCTTTGAGAGCAGGTATCGAGACCTAAATAATTTTTTTAAATTATGAAAAATGCTGTCATTGTTTCTCAGGTTCTCTTACAAAAATAAGTTATGACAAAATTAACCACCCATGCAAATAGATTCTGAGCTATTCTGAGCATTTTTAACAAATTATTGACAGCCCAATTGGCCCAATTCTTTACATTCTATACACACATGATCTTCCGCAACTAACTATCAAGGCAGTAGATACAAATGCTGAAGGAGCAACACTAAAACTGCAGAATGCTGTCAACGATATTAGGGATTGGTTGCAACGATGGCTTAAATTCCAAATTCTTTCACATACATTTTACCAATAAGCGAATACGATAAGTTCCAGTTCAAATTAAGAAAAAACACCGTACCCTACTCGAACACCGCATAATACCTCGGTGTGACGCAAGACAGCACGCTCCGCTGGAAAGAAAGCACATGGTAAAAAGAAACGAGAAGATTTGGGCATAAAATACAAAAAATGTACTCGCTTATTGGAAGGAAGTCGGCCTTGTCGACATATAATAAACTCCTACTATACAAGCAGATAGTTAAACTTGTGTGGAGCTATGGTATCCAACTGTGGGGCTGCACTAAGCCAAGCAACATCACCATCATTCAACGCTTCCAAAATAAGGTGCTAAGGAACATCGTGGGTGCACCTTGCTATATAAGAAACAAAAATCTCCACAGGGATCTTGAGATGGATTTAGTAACCAATGAAATTGAAAAGTGTGCCGAGAATCTTGAAAACACACTTCTTCAGCACACTAATGTAAAGGCAATCCAGCTTCTTGACGATACTGACAGTGTGCGCAGACTCAAAAGAATTAAAAACCTTAGTTAGTGAAGTGATGTTACAAAAGCAGACCACAGTGTTATGTAGTGATAGGTGAACAATGCAGAACAGCGTGCAGTGTGTGAAGTTTAAAGCGCCAGCATCCAACTATATTTAACTTACACCAATAGGGAACACTTGATATCACCTTTTATACTTAGGAATTTAGGTTAGATTAATATAGCTAGATAGTCATCAAACTAGGTGTTATACACAAGTACCTTGACCAGATACTTGGTAGTTCCATGTAAAGTTTTTGACGGTAGATAGTAGTGATAAATGGAATAATCTACATGCAGGGAATTAGATTTAAATATATGGTATATTTCTTCTGCTACGTATAAGTACAGCAATTTTACAACGTATATTGTAGAAAATGATGGCTTGAAAGACTTTTCTACTTATACAAATTTTTGTTGTCTCCTCTGATGAAAATATCAACCACTTTGGGTAACCCTGTGTAACTGCTTCTTTCATTTTTATACCTAGTTTTTTTTTTCAAAATTATATTGAATTTTGCATGTTAAATTGTCTCAATTGCAAGTACATACTTGGAATTTTATTGTTTTGGAATAATCCAGGCAGAGAACCTTAAGGCAAACCAGGCCTTCGGTCACTTAGGCATTGTCAACACGATATGTGACAATTCACCTGTCGACGCCTATGCTGCGAGCTGCGAGCTGCAATCAAAAGCCCACACATCTAAAACTGTCTGGGTCTGCAAACTATACCTGGAAAACTAGCAAAAAGGAACAAGGTTCCTGGATATTCATATACCAGGACATTCTGGATATTGAAGACAACAAACAAGCCGATATCCTAGGTAGAGAGGGCTCTAAGCCTCCCCTCTAAGACCTCCTTTACCTCCTGAACCCTGTTGCGGTATCACAAAAACCACATCAGTAAGATGGTACATATCTGAGAAGATAAAGCTAAACGAGCTTACTGAGAAACACCACATGGCATGAGACAAGCTAAGACAACCATAATCTTCTCCGCTTCCAAGGCCAGACAGTATCTCCAGTTACAAAAAACAGACCTGCCACTGATTACAGGGTTCCTTACAGGAGAGTGTCCACTGAGAAATCAGCGGTACACCTATTGTGCGAATGTGACGCTCTGAAGCGCGCACGACAAATCCACTTGGGAGCTGCCATCATTGAACCAGCGGAGCTGACACAACTTATTCCTCGAACAATTACTGACTTCTTGAAAAGGCTCAACATCGAAGGACGCTAAAATATGAGGGAAATACAAAAGATGTTTCAGGTCAACTTATATCGAAAGGCACAGACGCCAAACGACCCAACTCTACCATACCAACTTATGGTTTAAGTTATTAACCCATCTTAGGAGCACGTTTTTAATCAAATAATCATAATGGGGCATTTAACTTGATTCTAAATTATGCACATGGGAAGACTAACAACAACTATCAAATGCATTTAAGTATCATATTGGAAATTGGCGATTCCTTCGTTGAATTCGCGACAACTGCTTTAAAATTGCGCTCCCGGTAAACATATTTGCCGTAAATTTCGCAAAAAGTAATCTATCTCAATTCTTCGGTGCGCACGGCGTCCATCTACTTCCATTATTGACCATATTTTAAAAAGTTTCCATGCGAATTTCCCAGCCAAGTTGGCAACGGCGCAAGAAAGTGACAAGCCCGTAATGGCGCAAGGGTCCTCCTCGTCCTCGACTCCCGTCAGCCCCCGTCGCCTCCGCCAATTCCGGACAATTTTCCGCCCCGCCCGACACGAAAAACAACTCTCCTATTATATTAATTAGTGCGAGTTTTGTTGTCCCCATTGCCGAACACACAACAGCGACGGAGGGCTTCGGTCACCCTCCTCCACTCTGACGCCAGACCAAGGTGTCCACATGATAAATGACTGTCGGTAATTTAGTAGGACACATTTAAACAACTTTCACAATTGCGGATTATATGGAGAAATACGTTGAAGGGTAAATTAGTGGCTGAATTTTGTGGGGTGCCTTTGACTTTGACGCGCACCTGATGCTTTGCAAAATGGTATAATCTTGTACGGTATGATATACCGTGAAACTTTCCTTAACCGATACTTTGTTTAGTCAAAAAGGTTAATTGGAAAATTAAGCTGTCAACTGTTATAAGTCAGACAATGTGTTCATTAAGAAACATTCTAAACAATTTTTTGACGTTTTCCTGTTCCCTAAAATAATGAGTGATTTGTTATGTATGCATAAATAGAGGGTCGATTGAAGAAAAAGAGTATTTACTTCTAGTTCAAGCAAAAGCTTTTGCTTTAAAATATACCCTACGATACATGATAGTATGTAAAGTACTTTAAGTACAATTATGAGTTATTAATATGGTGGCATACAGGCATATAATTAACTTATAATAGTACTTTCTAACAGAATGTCGTTAAAACATGCATCCTTTAACACCCCTAACTATGCATTCGTAAAATATGTGTACTCCTGTGTACTTCTGTTAAAGCCGTTGGTGCTTTGGTATTTTGTAACTCTAAAACAAGAGAAGCTTTCTTCTACTTTGATACAGCAGTTATAGCAATTTCTAATCATCATCAGATGTGTGGCATATTTGCTATCGCATCTAATATCTGTCATCCATTTTTGCTGCTTCTATCGCATGTTATTATTGGAAAGAAAATCAAATAATGCGTAACTTTTGAAGCACTGGAGTGATGTATTCTCACATCTACCCACTTCCCACATTTCAAATCAGTCTGACGTGGTTAAAAACTTTACATCTTGCTTATACACTATATTACATACTAAGAAATACAAATATTAATTTAATTAAGTAATTCTACGTGTTTTGGACGCCATTATGATACATCCTTTTGTGGAATTAGAATAGTAGAACTAAAGTCTGACTAGTTTAGATTGATCTAAGTTGATGTTTTCAAATAATCTCATGCCAGGAAAGAAATAAGAATCTCTGTCAAATCCTGGCTAACTTGTTTTATTTTTATTGCAGACACGATCGATCTCTATCAAATAGAATCTCATGCAGCTAAACTATTAATTTTATATTATATTGTATGATAAAATCATGTGCCTGGCCACATCAGATTTTTTGGTAAACTTAATAGTTTAGCTGTATGAGAACATCTATTTCATCGACATCGCTTGTACCTACTGCATTAAAACTAGTTAGCCAGTATTTGACAGATATTGTCTACGACACTTTTGGTAAAGTTAATAGTTTAGTTGCATGAGCAAATTTTATTTCATCGAGATATAGTCGGGTCTGCATAAATATAAAACTAGTTAGCCAAGATTTGACAAATAGTTTAATTCATATGACAGTAGTCACTCGTTGATGTTTTTACAATACCTACCGTCAATCATCATTTTACCATCATTTTAGTGACGTTCGTATGTTTCTTTATGTTCTCCACAGCCCACGCCTGACAAAATGTAAGTTTTTACATTTGTGTTTTTTGGAGTTTGATTTGTTCGACAATTGTGGAATTTATAAATAATTTCCTATAGCGCCTGCAGAAGTGCAAACTAATGCAGGAAACATGTAGCGATTGCTAAAATAAAACAAAGATAAAGGTTCCGACCACTTTTTATAGTATTAAAATATCTGTCAAAAAAAAAACTAGTTCTATTTTAATGCAGATACGACCGACCTCGATGAAATAGCATCTCATTTACTATTAATTTTATATGTTGTATGATAAAGTATGTTGTATGATCATTTTTCAAATAAGATTATTACGATGTTTTTTGTTAATGTTTGTCTTATAATATCGTTCCAAAAAGTTGTTTTAAACCGTCAGTGGATTCTGATCATTAATCAAACTTTAAATGCTTCGACGTGTGGATTTTCCAGCGCAAACGCTAATTTTAAAATAATTCTAACCCAGCAACTGTGCTTTCAGTGTAGTAGCTATTTTTCCCAACAAATTCCTGGTACAAAACGTTTTACACTTTGGAGTGAATTGATTATATTGATGATAAATCAACAAATATATATCTACTTACATATTGTTACGACTACCACAATATTGTAACCTTTATAAAAATGACAAATTATTAAGTCCAACTTATTATTGAGGTATCAACTAAAGTGAGACACACGGATCACAAAACAAATTTTCCATTATTGGCGCAATAAAAAAAATAATTATCCTTTGTTAATTGAAACATTTATTACGCTTGTCGCAATAATACTTGCTACCTATACTTTGCCAAGACGACACCAAAAGTATACCTAAGTAAATGATATTTTTAAAAATATGGTGGTTTACTCTATTTTTGTTACTTTTGAAACCATCGGAGGCCTTCAGTACGGAATAAGGTATTTCCTTCGTGCCCTACTTTCTTCATACATTTCTTTTAGAGCGCTGCAAGAATAAAGACGTAAAACTGGACAAATGTCAGCAATGCGAATGTAAAGGCGGCATGTTATGGGATTGTACGCCAGTATGCCGTCGGAGTGCAACTTAGTTAAATATCAATAACTGTCTCATATTTATGATATATTGTATTGTCGAATTCTGTATTTTACGTGCTGTGTTTTTATCAATCAAAGTTTATATTATATGATTAAGGTAATTAATGATAATTATTTATATACTAAGGTTCTAAAATAATCTCATGTGGCCAGGCACATGACTTTATCATACTATATATAAAATTAATAATTTAGCTGCAGGAGAGATCGAGATCGGTCGTTTCTGCGCTAAAATAAAACTATTTAGCCAGGGTTTGACAGATATTTTGACTATATTGACAGTAGGTAGTGTAAAAACATCACGTTTAACACTACTAGCTGTCTAACTTTGATTTCATCAATGTTGAATGTTCGCAGGCAAATTCTTATTTCAGGCAAAAAGCTTTTGTCTTGGCAAAAACTATTTGCCTGGGCAATAGATATGGAGTCTTCATTGATAGTTTTAAAGCTTTTTGTCTAAACAAATGTATTTGTCAAAACCGATGTAACGTAAATACCATTTTGTTGTCAATGGCATTTGTAACAAATTTATGTGAAGTTATGAGCAAGCAGTTGTTTTAATTTTTTAATTAGATGGATTTTACAGATTTAGATTTTATCCTAAGCTTACTAAGTTGACAGTACTACAGTACTACCACATGCTGGCCACAAAATACTCTAGAGTCTAGATTATAAGTTAACGCAAAACACAAAAATTTCTAAGTTTATATAAAATTCATGAACTATAGAAAGGAGATGCTTTCCTTATTTTCAGTTATCTTAGAAGAACTAACAACATGTTAGCAAAAAGAAGCAATCAATCATTTTTTTTTTTAAATTCTGACTATCAGTATGCGCCGGAAAACATAACAGCGAGAAATCTGCATTGACGTAATAGTAAAAAGTTTCCTCTTTCCAACATTTTACATGAGAAATTAGCAGTATTAAACATTGAGTCAAAGCCGAAAATAGACTAAGGCCTTCATAAAAGTTACAAGTCGCAATTTCACAATATATCACATTTGCAGTAACTGTAATTATTGAGTCATACAATACGACATGCGATAAGGCAAATTTTTCCTAGACATCGCCCGCCGCTGCGCTGTGGAGAATGTTCAGGCGGTGAAACTCCCATCGACATGCGAACCTTTCAGTTACTTTATTACTATTTCAATAATTGCATTCGCGAACTTTTCGTTCTCCATAATAACGTCGGTTTCAACGAAAAGAGGAATAAAAAATCCTCGCGCCGCCCGCTCTTATTTTAGTTCAATTTTCCACCGTTCGAATCGCGGCGCGACTGGTGCACACTTCCACAGTGATATTAGATTTTACACAAGTAATTTCAATCGAAAAGTTGGCAGCATGTTTTACTTGCTGTCTGGAATTCGCGGCTATTTAATTTCTTTATACCTATATTTAGCGTTACGTATGTAGGTGTTTTTAACTTAGATTTTAGTTTTGTTTTTAAAGCGGATACGGTAAGCTAAGCCCTTAAATCAAAACTTTAGGGTCTCAACCTAAACCATTTTGCCCCAGGATTCATATTAAGATACAAGAAAACAAGTGCAAGGGGAATCTATTAAATAATATGGGGTACAAATAAAATAGGGAAGGTAGGACTTTCATTCAAGTCAAATCAGGAAAACTAAGGATAATAAACCACAAAAATTATGTTAGTATACCAATTTCAGGGTTGGGAGCTCTCCCAGTTGAGCTACCAAGGCACTAGAAATGTATAGACGAATTTGTCACTTAAAGAAATTGCTAAATGTTTATCGCTATTTTTCAGCACTTTGTGATTCACAGGAAATATTTCTTACGTGAAAACTTGTGGGTATGTAGAAATGTAAACTAGGAAGTAAACGATTGTTAATGAATTTAATTCTCCTTCGCTTTCTAATTTAATTTTGTATTATAATGTGTCAAAAAGAAACGTATCAATATTTGTACTCTGAAAAGATTATATTATGAAGAAAATTCAAATGAAAGTTTTAGGAAAAGGTTTAGCTAGAAAGTTCAGTTTGTAATTTAAAAGAGTATCCTAAGCTAAAAAGATATATAGGTGTAGGTACCATTGAAAAAAAAAACTTTTGTTTGGACTTTACAAACAAACCACCATGTACCGTGTCGGGCAGGAAGTACACTAAGGGTACACTAATGAAAAACAATTCTATTATTAAATATTTAGAAAATTGTTTTCTTCTTAAAATCTTCTAGATTGTCTTAAAACCTAACATGCAAATATTAGAATGTAATTATAAGCTTGCATGTACAGGGTATTACCAAAACTACGAAAAACTCTTCAGGGAAGGTTCTCATGTAGAGACCAAAAAAGTAGCTCAACTTTATGACAGGTTTTCATATAAGTTGTAGGAGATATCAATATTTTTCTTTTGCTTTATATTTATTATACTCTCGTGTACAAAAAGAAATTGTGCCATGAAAAACTATATGCAAGAAGCTGACACTGTTGTAGGAAGTATGCTATAAAAATGAACGGAAACCGAAATTTCAAAAACGCTGTGAAACTAGAAGAAATTGGTTGGAGGCTAAACCAACATCTAGTGCAAAAAGTTGAAAATTGACAAAATGGGTGCTGTGTGAATTTTAAGATCTATTTTTTCACCTTTATTCGTTTTCAAATCGTTATAAATAATATAATTATTTAAAAGTTTCAATCATTATGAGGTTCAACCTCAAATAAAAAGTGTTTTCTCTAAGGGAAAAAAATAATAGGTTAATTTTGACCGGAGAATACAATAGGCTATAAAACCGTAAAACTTGCGAGAATCAAAAAACTGTCTCAGAAGTTTATTTTATACAATTCAAGGTTAGAAAATATGAATTAAAAGAAAAATATGTTTCCAACCGATTACATGAGAACCTCCCCTTAAGGGTAAATAAAAATACCTTTATTTTAAAACTTATACAAAAATTGTCGCTTATCGTCATTTATCATACTTCGTTACGTGAAGGAGGAGTACTTTAAGCAATGTCAAAGATGAATATAATTCATATTTAATGCCTGCTAATACTTTGAAATAGTTTTTCAAGTAATATTAATGTCTGTCTTATGTCATGTTTATCTTTTTGGACACACACGGCATATTCAACGGAGAAGGCGATTATAATTCTGAAACATTATAATTTCGTATTTAATGACCTCTAATATTGCCAAATAAGTTTTTATATAAGCATTTTTGCATAGCTTTGAAGATAACGAAACTTAAGTGCTTTTAATAGTTTTCGTAACACCTGGTACATACAAGAATATTCTTACATTCTAATATTTGTATTTTAGGTTTAATGCAATCGAGACACTTATATGAAGAATACAATTTTGAGAAATTGATCATAAAAATTATAATTTTTAATAAAAAAACACCTGGAATGGAGGTGATTATAATTTTGTATTTAATGACTAAATACTATTTCTATATATTTTTTTCAAAAACATTTTTGCATAGTTTTGAGCATGAAGATCTTTACTCTTCAGTGTTTTCATAGATACAGTAATATCCGCTACATGAAAGCATATAATCATATACTACTATTTGCATTTCAGGTTTATGGCAATTCAGAAGCAATTATAACGAACAAAATTTTCTGAAAAGTTAAAAATAAAAATTGTTCCCGTTACTGACAAAATTTTTGCCGCACACTGTATGTATATGTTTCAAATAAGAGCTTGACTTTATATTTATACTAATTTGGCTCCCCACCAACCCACTCAAATATACTAAGCAGAAAAAGAAAATGTAGTTTTACCCTCACTGACAGTCTAAATGAAGCTTTTCTCTAATTACGATTTGCTACCATTTATCATTAGTATTACAAAATACATAACGAAAATTAGCTCCTGAGTTTTCCTATATTTCCCAGCATGCTTCAAACGAATAAACTACAGCTGGGTATGCACTATGCACTTGAACATGAACGCTAAACCTACTGCAAAAAAAAAAACAGAAAGATCCTTGACTTTTTATCTATATCAGCTACCGGGAATCGCTCTTTGATATTTAACATTCCGCGAAATATTGACAACGTGAAATTATTGTGTTGCAGCGCGAGCAAGAGCAGAGCTGGCCAGATAATTACACTGCTGTCGGAGAGACGACTTTCAGGGAATATTTGTTTACATCGTTCGCATCGTTTCTCTTCGTAACCTTGCCTCTGTGCGAGCACTGTCATGAACGTACCGCGAATTCGTACGTGTTACGAAAATAAACGGAATTCTGCCGTCATTCTAGGACACCAGATATGCACTGGATGTAAAAAAATCAGGAAGTTGTTGCTATCTTTTTTCTTCTGTTTGTCGATGCAGCCGCGTTTGGAGATTTAACGTTAAGGTTGCGTCATTATTCCGACGATTAGAGATCAAACGCAGCAGCTGTACGAATGCTTATGATAATCGTAATCAAACACTCAAGGGCAAACGCGAGCACACGATCTAACTGGAATTAATTTGTAAAAGAAACTTTGCAGCTGAAATAAGACAGACGTGTTTGCGTTTCATGTTATTTAGTTATTGCGATTGTTTTTTTTTCTGCATATCTGTTGCAGTTGCAATCTATGTAATCTCTTCCTGGAAATGCTAGGCGTTGTTCCGATTTGGATAAATTAGTTGTAATTAATAATAGCTGACATTTACGATAAAGACTCCTCTAAGAAATTAACTCACCACTAAGAATGATACCTAGTTGATTTTGTTTTGTTTTATCGGCTGTTTATTAATCTTGAACTGTATTTGATAAAAATTGAATGAGATATGAAGGTTTAAAAATGATGTTTATAAATTCCTATTTCTAAGAAAATTGTCATTAACGTGCACTCTTCCAAATGTCTTACTGTTTGACCGATCTTGATAATTGAGTGTTAGATTTTTTCCTTATAAGGTAACTGCAATTTGACTTCTTTTTACATCGCTACAGGGTAACAGTAATTAAGAAAATTCTTATATCTATTTAGGCTGACTAAAAATGCTTTATATTTTTATAGTAATACGGTGTACTACTCTTTTAACCACTATTATTTACAAATTTAGGTGTATCGGAATTAGGTACATGTAAATATAGCACGTTCTTAAGTCAGACATGTGTGTCGAAATTGTGTTCATGGCTATAAGTAATACATATGGCTCTAATAGAAAACATTTCTACTGGTTTAGATAAAGCAAAAAAATGCTCAGCCACCTGTCTGGATCTTTCAAAAGCGTTCGACTGTGTAAGTCATTCAATGGAATGATTTGGTGATGACAAGTGCACACTGCTCTAAGGAAGCCCAGGATAGGTTCAGGCCAAATGGTTCGAAATTGAACGTGGATAAAACTCAAAAACTACATTTTGATGTTAGAATTCGACAGTAAAGTTAAATTAAATTGCTAGGAGTATACATTGATAATTGCTTTAGCTGGGAGTATCAGATAACCATGTTATGTAAGAGACTGAACAGTGTCACGTATCACATTAGGAAGTTTTTGCAGTTGGTGGATGTAAGCACCGCCAAAATGCTGTACTTTTCAAACTTTCAAAGCTGACCATGGTCAGCTATAGCATACCACTATGGGGTGCTTCCAGTCACGCAACAAAAGTTTATGTGTCTCAAAAGAGGGTACTTTTCGTGTACTTTTCGGAATACCAGCTAGAGAAAGCTGCACACCATTGTTAATTTGTGAAAAAATTATGAGTATTCCATGCTTGTATTTGTATGGGTGCTAGTTTATGTTAGGGAAAATATATCAAAATTTCATCAACAGCAAGAAATTCACCCCCATGAGACAAGATTTAGCTATACCATATCACCGATTAGCAACATCCCAAAAATCAGTCGTTTACCAAGGAATGAAAATGTTTAACTTGCTTAGAGATAATGTTAAGTTGCTTCCGCTAAGGCAGTTTAAAGCAACAGTAAGACGGTTACTGACGGAAAATACCTTTTATTCAGTAGAGGAGTATTCACTCTATCAACAAGAATACATTGTCAAAAGATTGCCTTAGGTTAATTTTTGTTAGTTGTAGATTCTGTTTGTACCAATGCATTAAGATTTATTTTGACTTTCCTTGTATTATTGTTTTAAAGAGGAAATAAAGTTTGTTTAAGTTTATGTTTATGTTTATTACAATTAATTGTACGCATTTTGTCCAAATTCTGACAAGAGTGTCGGAATTACTATGTCTAATTCTATTTTTAATTTCAGTTTTATTGATCTGTTCAAAATCATTATATTTTAGAAACTCTCCTTTAGCAAATAGATCAGCTTTAAAATGTGCAGCTATTTCCCAATTTAACTATTTTCGTTTAGTTTGAAATGTCAGAATCACCAATGATTCTGTTGAAAAACTTGCATACTGTATTTTGTGTCTAGTCTGAGAATAATAACGCGTTATTTTAAATTTTCTTGGCACTATTTTTCATAAACTGGACAGAATTTTCAATTTCCGTTTAGAGATCCGAATTCTACGAAAAGGAATCACACACGACTCAGTGGAAAAATTAAGTCATGGGGACCAAAAAACATTCAATTGGTCAAACACCAAAATAACTAATTGACTTTGTTTCAGCTCAAAAACCAGCAAACTTCTGGAAATGTAGTCTAAAATATTTCTTTAAAGTTTTATGAACTTTCAAATGTAATTTGTCTATAACTATTGGCCGAAAATTTATTACATTATTAGCATGTTTCTTATCAGCCTCCAAACTTGGCGATTCCTTACGTATGGTAATTATGTGAGTATTATTGAAATGGGTACATAAATCTCGCACAGGTTGACAATCCAAGATATCAGCGCCCTTCCCGGTGCCGAATATAGGGCCATACGTATTTAAATCGGGTCGGCAAGAATTACCCGGGCCTTCCGGACCCTAATACCCTTCGGTGGATATAACTGCCTTCGCGAAGGTGTCCCCGAGTCGCATCTGCATGCCCTTTAATCGGCCCAGGGCCGGATTTATACGCCTATAAAACAGATTCTTCTAGATCCGACCACCACGCTGGGACTTCATTAAGAGCCCTGCTGAAGCGGACCCGGATGGAAAAAAGGGAAGACGCATAGTCCGCATTATTACCTACATTTATATCCATTCGGGGCCCGCGCTTTCATAAATTTTCGGGTCGGTTTTTGGAGACGGCCGCCCGGTGCGCGAGGACACGCGCGATATAAAATATAACGGGGACTCTTTTTATATTATCGCCGAAATTAGGGGATAAATCTGGTATTAGGACCCAGGATTTGACTCTGCGAAATATGGCCGCCAGATAAAAACGGTCAGGGGACATGTCGTAAATTCGCTAACCTGGTGGCACCAAGGCGGTTTGTTTGCTCAAGGTCGAGTTTGAAAAGGATATGCAACCAAATATGCTTCAACTTTCACATCTGTTACACTCGAACGTAGCAAACGTTCAGTTTTCAGGGCACAAAAGCCTGACACCTAATATTTTGACAAAATATCATTATTAATTAAGTTTTGTAATCTTTGGCCAATTTTTAAGTTTCTCTTTAAGTTCATCAAGATTATAGCCCGCGTTTGCAATTTTGAAAAAGTTACCATGTGTATGATTTCCTGTCAACGCCCATTTTACAAGAACACCATACAAGTCGCTATATGATTTTTGGAGCTTTCTATGAACTCTCCTAATAAATTCATAATGTTGCAAATGTTCAGACCCTGAGACAAATGAAAAAAAGTCGTTCAAATCGGCGTCATCAAATCGAGACTTGTCCGATAAGCCCACACAGACGTCAACAAGATTTGAACGAGCTCAAAGTGCGAATAACAACCACACAGAGGTCAATAAAATTAAAAAAAATCAAAGGTGGAATAACAACCACACAGGAGTCAATATGATAAGAACGATCTCAAAGGTCGAATAACAACCACACATACGTCAATAAGATTTGAACGAGCTCAAAGTTCGAATAATAACCACAAAGAAGGCAATAAAATTTGAGCAAGATCAAAGGTCGAATAACAACCACGCATTCGTCAATAAGAAAAGAACGAGTTCAAAGGTCGAATAACAACCACACAGACGTCAATAAGATAAGAACGAGCTCAAAGGTCGAATAACAAATACACAGACGTCAATAAGATAAGAACCAGATCAAAGATCGAATACCAAACACACACACGTCAATAAGATAACAACGAGCTCAAAGGTCAAATAACAAACATACATACGTCAATAAGATAAGAACGAGCTCAAAGGTCAAAGGGCATATAACAAACACACAGACGTCAATAAGATAATAATGAGCTCAAAGATCGAATAATAACCCCAAAGACGTCAATAAGATAAGAACAAGCTCAAAACTCGAATAACAAACAAACAGACGACAATAAGATAAGAACGAGCTCAAAGATCATAGCGCATATAACTTACTTAGTTACTTACTTACCCTTATATATAAGGAACATACAGACGTCAATCAGATAACAACGATCTCAAGGGTCGAATAACAGCCCGCAAAGACGTCAACAAGATAAGAACGAGCTCAATGGTCGAATAACAAACACACAACCGTCAATAAAATAAGAACCAGAGATCGAATACCAAATACACATGCGTCAATAAGATAACATCCAGCTCAAAGGTCAAATAACAACCACACAGATGTCAATAAGATATCAAAGGGCTCAAAAATAACAACTACACAAACCTCAATAAGATAAGGAAGAGCTCAAAGGCGGAATAACAAAAACGCACACGTCAATAGGAAAAGAACGGGATCATGGAATAACAACCACCTAGACATCAATAAGATAAGAACGACCTCAAAGATCGAGTAACGATCACACAGACGTCAATAAGATAACAACGAGATCAAAGGCCGAATAACAGCACACTGACGCCAATAAGATAAGAACGGGCTCAAAGATCGAATAACAACCACACAGATGTCAATAAGATAAGAACCAGATGAAAGGTCGAATAACAACCACACAGGCGTCAATAAGATAAGAACCAGATCAAAGGTCGAATAACAAACACACAGACGTCAATAAGATAAAAACGAGCGCAAAGGTCAAAGGGCATATAACGAACGCACAGACGTTAATAAGGTAAGAACGAGCTCAAAGGTCGAATAACAGTCCGCACAGACGTCAATAAGATAAGAAGGAGCTCATAGGTCGAATAACATCCACACTGATGTAAATGAGATACGAACGAGCTCAAAGGTTAAATAACAAATACACAAACCTCAACAAGATAAGGACGAGCTCAAAGGTGGAATAACAAAAACGCATACGTCAATAAGGAAAGAACGCGATAATATAATAGGTCGAATAACAACTACGTAGACATCAATAAGATAAGAACGAGCTCAAAGATCGAGTAACGAACATACAGACGTCAATAAGATAACAACGAGATCAAAAGTCGATAACAGATATAGATGTCAATAAGATAAGAACGAGCTCAAAGATCGGATAACAACCAGACAAATGTCAATAAGATAAGAACGAGATAAAAGGTCGATTAATAACCACACAGACGTCAATAAGGTAAGAACGAGCTCAAAGGTCGAATAACAAACACACAGACGTCAATGAGATAAGAACCAGATCAAAGGTCGAATATCAACCACACAGACGTCAATAAGACAACAACGAACTCAAAGGTCAAATAACACACATACGTCAATAAGATAAGAATGGGCACAAAAATAACAAACACACAAACCTCATTATGGTAAGGACGAGCTCAAAGCTGGAATAACGAAATCGTAGACGTCAATAAGAATAGAACGTGATCATAGGTCGAATAACAACCACGTAGACATCAATAAGATAAGAACGAGCTCAATAAGATCGAGTAAAGAACACAAAGACTTCAATTCGATAACAAAGAGATCAAAGGTCGAATAACAGCCACAGAGACGTCAATACGATAAGAAGGAGCTCAAAGATCGGATAAAAACCAAACAGATGTCAATAAGATAAGAACGAGTTGAAAGGTCGAATAACAACCATACAGGCGTCAATAAGATAAGAACCAGATCAAAGCTCGAATAACCAAATACACATAATATAAAAACAAGCTCAAAGGTTAAAGAGCATATAACAAACGCACAGACGTCAATAAGATAAGAACGAGCTCAAAGATCGAATAACAGCCAGCACAGACGTCAATAAGATAAGAACGAGCTCAAAGGTCGAATACCAACCTCACAGACGTCAATAAGATAAGAACCAGATCAAAGCTGGAATAGCAAACACACAGGCGACAATAAGATAAAAACGAGCTTAAAGGTCAAAGGGCATGTAACAAACGCACAGACGTCAATAAGTTAAGAACGACCTGAAAGGTCGAATAACAACCACACTGCTGTAAATCAGATAAGAACGAGCTCAAAGCTTATATTAGAAAAACACAGGCGTCAATAAGATAGAGCTCAAAGGTTAAATAATAAACATACATACGTCAATAAGATACAAATAAGCTCAAAGGTCAAAGGTGATATAACAAACACAGAGACGTGAATAAGATAATAACGAGCTCAAAGATTGAATAATAACCCCATAGACGCCAATAAGATAAGAACAAGCTGAAAACTTGAATAACAAACACACAGACGACAATAAGATAAGAACGAGCTCAAAGATCAACGGGCATATAACTTCCTTACTTACTTACTTTTATATATAACAAAAACACAGACGTGAATCAGATATCAACGAGCTCAAAGGTCGAATAACAACCACACTGATGTAAACAAGATAAGAACGAGCTCAAAGCTCAAATAACAAACACTCAGACGTCAATAAGATAAGAACGAGTTCACAGGTCGAGTAACAACCACACAGACGACAATAAGATAAGAACGAGATCAAAGGTCAGATAAGGTTATGAAGGTCAAGAAACGTCAGAGAGCTCAAGAACTCAAGCTCGTGTCCCAGTATCACGGTAGTTGTACTACTGTTCTACAAATTTATTTCCTATCATTGCAAAGACCGCTCAAAAATTTTCTTACAATATGTAGAAAAATCATCTCAATTACGATAGTAATTAAACATCCAAGTTTAGCAAAATATTTGAAAACCATAGTTTTTTAAATATAATAAATCACTAACGTGGGCAATTCACTAACTTTTGGAATAGTTACAAAATCAAAACAAAACAAATAAAATGGCGGTAATTATGGTTGTCAGTAACATATACTAATCGTAATGTCTAAATTTATATAATATTTATGACTCAAAGTAGAAATAAGTTTCATCAGAAGCTTTCTTACTGACCATATAGCAACGCTACATACTGAAAGAGATATATCAAAGCCAGATACTGTAAAGATTTCATATGCTAATCACGTGCATTAACTATAGGATTTAGAAAATGTGTAAAACAGGGCAGGGCTCCATTCTTAACAGTTCATCTATTACTAAAAACATCCACGGCTCACAAGTTTTCGTCATTTATCTATCATTAGTATTCCACTCCCAACAGTTACGCTCAACGATAACATCTTTCAATTGAAAAATCAACGTAAGCACAAACTTATATTTAGCCGATGACTGTTGACGGATTCGCAACTATTTCACGTGTTATGCAAACGAAATAAATTGTCCGCAAAATCGTAATTAAGATCAAAGGAAATATATGCTTGTCGGAGAGAGAGAAAAAATACCGGTTAAAAATAATTAAGTACGCGAGATAGAGAATACGGTTATGAGATATCTAATTTGTCAGTTATTATATATTTAAATCATACCGTTATTATATCATTACAACCAGATGCGGCGGCGTAGCAAAGAGCAAACTGGCCAAGAAAGAGATAACCATGATAATCAATTAATTAGAATAATGTGTTATTTGTTAATGGCGCTCTGCGGTGTATGTAATTAAAAACTTGTAAGCGTAGTGAATAGAGCCTTAGTAGAAGAATGGCCGTGATATCCTCAAGGTCTGTTTTAGTTCACGCAACCATCATACTTCTTTTTATGAGCCTTTTGATTAGATGCCATAAGTTGCGGCTAAATTGGTTTCTATGCGCCTCATTAAACAAGCAAACTGTTTTATTTTTTGTCTTAATTAGAATAGTAATAAATCTGAAATATACGTCTTCCTATAGACTGAATTGGTGGCTTCTAAAAACAACTAAAATCAACACACAACATAATTAAAAAAATTACCTGACTTTGGAACACAATTTGGGAAAACATAGTTATTATTTGGGTTTCCACTAGGAAATCCAGGGTTGCCAACTCTTCACAATAATCCTAAGCACCAAACCATGCGTTTCTGCTATCACAAAAGTCTGACAGGTCGTTTATATAACTAAGTGAGAAACTAGAGAGGACCCAGAACTGACCCCTGAGGCACACCCACTCTCGACAACCCTGAATGGTCACAAAGTGCCGATATCCCGTTCTACTTAAAAGGCAATACTCAGTCAAAAGTACAAAACCTAAATCATAGAACCATAATCAAAAAATGACGCTATTTATAAGATAATTGCAGATGGTCCAAACACTCCAAATACATGTTTACAAAATTAGTTAAGAATCATTGATGTAGTTACATCTGACACACATCATATTTTTTTAAATATTTAATCAACTTAGTAACGTCATAATATTTTCTAAAGATCTGGTTCAGCAGGTAATATTTCTTCTGTTTATACTCAAATTAAAAATATTCTTGACCAGTTATATGCCATAATAAAAAATGACGTCAAATATTTCATGTTGTGGACATTTGCATTAAGGTCATTCCATGTCAAGTCAACACAGTTTTATTTCTCCCCACCTTTGATTTTGAATAATATGCATAATATGAATAATAATATAAAATAATATGCCAACCAAGTGAACACAATACACTATTATTTATTTTTTCTACTTTGCGTTCGTTATAAACTCATAACGAAACCGCTTTCGGTGTCCTTGTGAAAACACAAACTCTTAGTAACTTTTAGTTTTTAAAGATTGATTATATTGACGTCAAGTGTCAAATAAGGCTGACATCTCAAAGTCTATTGGCGCACGTCAATCGTATTTGTGAATTTTACCACAACTACCAACAGTTGCATATAAAACTATTCTAGACTGTAAGAAATTAGAAATTAAAATTAGAAAATTATTGTCGCAAAGTAGAAAAATAGTATATAACACTCGTTTTATAAGACGTATTGGCGCAATCGTTCCATTTGTTCCATTTGTTCCAAAACAACTCGTGCGCCAATTTTTGTCTTATAAAACATGTATTATAATATACTATTTCCGTCGATCGTTTATTTATGAGTCAGTTTAGTGAATAGGAAATCGCTTATTACACAACTCCATTAATGCATGATTTATTATAGCCAATCACACGACAAATTGACGTCGTTTGATTGGCCAGTCGAACGTGAAATGAAACCTTCCAATCAAAACATGCCGCCCTCTAAAACTGTTAGTGTCAAGTAACATAAATTGTCTTATAACCTAAAAAGACATCGGCAAAGAAAAATGTATGTAGACTACGCTAGAAGAATACGATCGACGGAAAAATTTTGTAACCAACTCGAATATTAAACGGCAATTAATGATCTCGACAATTAATTAAACAGTCTCGATCATTAATCGCTCTTTTTAATATACTTGTTGGTTAAATAACTGTTTCCGTCGATCGTTTATTTATGAGTCAGTTTAGTGAATAGGAAATCGTTTATTAAAGAACTCTATTAATGCACGATTTCTATTAATGCATGATTTGTTATAGCCAATTACTAGACGCAATGACGTCGTTTGATTGGCCAATCGAACATATGTGAAATGAAACCTTCCAATCAAAACATACCGCTCTCTAGAACTGTCAGTGTCAAATTACATAAATTGTCATTTAACCTAAAAAGACATCGGCGAAAAAAAATCTATGTAGACGACGCTAGAAGAATACGATCGACGGAAAAATTTTAACACATAAACACATTTCCGTGTAACTTTGAAACTTTGGGAATTACCTAAAAACAGTGTAAAATACCATTCATTTTTTTCAAAATTCTACTTAAAACAATTTGAAATAATTAAGAAATCAAAATTCCTCCACTAGCCTTATTGTGTTGTATATCAGAAGAAAGCTCATGGAAAACAGCTGGCATCTATACCACCTCTCGATCTAGATGGATTAGGTGAGCGACAATCGGCCTTCAAAAATATCATGTCCAAATAATTTTTAAAATTTTGCATACCGATAATTCCAAAACGGTATCGCATATTATCATAAAATTTGGTACTTTTCTACATCTACATGAAAACAGCAATTGTGCAAAATTTCATCCAAATCTGAGGTGGTGAGGAATAAAACTGTGTTTATTTGAGATGGAATTACCCATTAGTGTACCATTAGTGTACCTTCAGATAAACAATATACACAAGACATGCAGATAAAATATGGTGTCAATAATGGCGCTTAAATACCAGTTTAAATACAAGGACCAAATATGACGTTGGAAATAAGAAAATAAGAGGAACATACGAAGAGCTTTTGAGCTTTGTGTTGAATATTGAATATTAAGCGCCAGCATGAAACATGAGATTACAGATCACATCATCACCATTCATTTAATAATACCTGGTACATAACTTTATTCTGTATTAAGAGTAGTGGGCTAGCTTCGCCCCAATGGGTCCTTTGTACGCCTCTGCAGTTTTAGACAGTTCAAAACCCAGTATCCTACATCAGCCTGGCAATACATAACCTATAAATCTCAAGTAAGACTGGCCAAATGTTTCGTAGGTTCTTTCTGTTAAACTTTCAAACTCTAAAAGTAGAAGGCATTATTATTACACAAACTGCGTTAAAAAATACCGTACCGAGTAAAGAAAAAACAAGTGGCTAAACTAGAAATGCAACGTATTTATAACTCACATAACAACCTACACGATTTTTGTAATTACAACATCAGATAATCAGTTCCCATGGCATAACAGGAATGTGGAAGTCGACCGAAGTATATCTAAAACTATAAATAAATCGGATTGACGTCGGAGTCATTTACCTTGTTAGGTCTTTAAGGATTTCACTAAACGATTCCACCGGTTGTACACTCGTTCGACCTTCGTCTTTGCGGCAAATAAAACAACACATTACCTCATGTAAAGGCACGGCTAATGGCATCTGTATCCCATTTTGAAAAATCCTTGCCAATACTAAATTCGTGCTTCCTACTTGCGTATAAGCCATTTACGAACCGAGCTAGTTAGAGCGATATTTTATAATAGATTTATCGAGCCTGCCGTCTAAAATTATAAATATCTCTCATCCCGGTTTCCCAGAGATCTACGCTTGTCATTTGGACACGTCGCGTCTCTATATTTATGTGTAATTTCTGAAAGAAACATTCATGTCAATTTTCAGTTGAAGCCATTAGATACGCCAGCTTTGAGAACGCTCACGGTGACACGAACGAGGACGCAAATAACCGTGATGCGTTCGGACGACAAATTATTACAATTTTTAAGCTATAATAACCTGTCCGTGATTCGAAATTTAATTGAAGGATATATATTTTATGGGATTAACTAAAAATATCACGTTTGCACAAGGAAAGGACTTCTGTATTTATAGAGATGCATTTATTTTTAAGTAACTACTGGGAACAAAGAACTAAACTATAATGTTTTGATTATTGTTATTGTTGTTATTTGGTATTGCATTATATGAAAAGCAAAACATGTAGCGACCATTAAATAAGGAAACATATAAGGAATACAACTGACATTTCTGAAAAATACCAGAATAATATTATTTGCAAAGTTTTTCATATCATCGATCTTTTATATTTACTAAATTTTTGCTTTGGATACACAGAACGATAATCTTTGTACTCTTTGACCCAGAGATTATTTTATCGGGATCACAAATCCATTAATATTATCATATACCTACCTACTAAGATTACCAGATCTCATATTAAGAGAGAAGTCTCGTATATTTTAACGATACTCTAAACTAAGATATTTTTAAGCTCCTCCAGAAACGTTCAGAAAAGGCAACCACTTCTGTAGTTCTACAAAATTTTGGACTATTTTGTCAGTTTCCTTCCATTGGGATTATATTATTTGCTTAATTTATATTTAATCTCAACAATTCTACCAACAACTCTCTCAACAACAAATGTAATATATTTTAAGGACACTTTTTGATACTCGTCCAGAAATGTTCATTTAATTCATTTCATTCAATAATTTCATTTCATTTAATTCATTTTACATGAATTATTATATTTTGCAGAATATGCTACTTATCAAATTTATTTTTTTCTCGAAACTGAAACGCATTGATAAATCTTGTGCTTACCCGAAAACAATTTTTTGCAAGTAGTAGAAACTATTTCTCTGCGGAGCCTTGATGTCATCAATATGTTTTCCTCAAATATTCCAACAAAATTCGACGTATTAAGTTATTTTACGACCATTATATAACACGTTTTTTATCCGACAGTTGCAGCGTTTCAAAACTTAAAACGAAATCCACATGTGCGATGTCCCGAATCAATATCAAATATATTTAACGCATTATCCAGTATATTTGACTTATTTTCAAAATTGTTAATCTCACATTCAAATGTGCTAAGATTAATAATACACTTGCCTAATACATACCATAAATAAATAAAAAAATCTACATTTCCAATATTGTTTTGTTCCATGTTTAACATGTCATTAAAAAATTAAAATAAATAAATAAATAAAAAATACCTATCCGAAGCAATTAGTGTACAGTATAAAATACCTACCGATTTTTTTTGAGATAATCACACTGCATTGTGTATAATCATAAAAATTAATATTAAATTGTAAAATAAATTAATACAAAACGGTAATAATTTATCATTTTTAATAAGAAACTATATAATAACTATTGTTATAACAAGCCCTCACCCATTGAAACGCCTTTATGAACAAAAATGGAACGACAAAGTAAAAGTTGTAGTTGTCGTTATCAAACATAATAATTATTATCCAACAAATAAAACTTCAGAAATCCGATGAGTATTAGTTCTTTATTGAATTCCTACAATATCCGGATTTCGAGATACTATCCCGTCATCAGTTGTATACTATAACAAAATTACAAGCATGAGACAAGAATATAACCATATCGGGATTCTCATTTCCCATAAAAACTTTTACATACCGTCTATATTAAGCGCTATCATATATTTCATTAAAATAACTCGTTTCTGTCACCTGAACCATCTGTACATAAAATTTCTACTGCATGCAGGACGGTCTTGCAATGGGATCTTCCCTCTCTGGCCTTATGGCTGATTTCTACATTAACTACATCGAGGAGAAGGTTTTTTCCGACAAATACAACCTATTCACTTCAAATATAAAATTTTATTGCCGATATGTCGACGATATTTTCTTGATATACAGGGGCAACAATGCCCAACTTAAGGCACTACAAAATATCTTCAATAACATAGACAAGGCCACTTTCACAATCGAATGCGAAATTGACGGCAATTTAAATTTTCTAGACCTTACAGTTATGAGAGGGCGAGACAGTTTGACTTACAGAATCTACCGAAAACCGACCAACACAGACGTTAGAATATCAAAACATAGTTATACTAGTCATATTTATAAAGAATCATCAATTAGATTTATGTTTACCAGGTTACTTAGAGTTCCCCTTAATATAGAAGAATTTAAAAAAGAGGTCAATACAATAATACGTGTCGCCCTCAATAATGGTTATAACATCAACGATTTACAGAGGATTTATAATAAGATTCACAAAAACAATCTAGTAAATGCTATATATCCCAATTACAAACTCAAACCTACATACGTAAGTCTTAACTACGATAGAAATATATCGACACACATAGATAGAGCTTTGAGAAAATTCAACATCACGGCAGCATACAGAACAAACACAAAATTGAGTACTTTCCTAATTAATAACAAACAAAAAATACCCACTTCACAAAAAAGTGGGGTTTACAAAATAGAATGCCAAGATTGTGAAAAGATTTATATTGGTCAGACAGGAAGAAGATTAAATATCAGATACGAAGAACATGTCAAAAACAAAGACAACTCAGCGGTAGGGCGACACCTATTAGAAACAGGACATACTACTAGCATAGACAACGTATCACTGTTGCACCAACACAATAAGTGTACTAAGCTCGATTTACTTGAGGAATTTGAAATACAGAAGCAAAAGTATAAAAATCCCGATATAGTGCTAAATGACATTACTGAATGCTATGAGGGCCGAATGTTTTTAAAATTCATACATAAACGACAACCCCAGCAGTAGATACAGATTCCTACATATCCCACGACATCCGAGCCTGACTTCACGCATCAACATCCTTCCCATCACGTGTTTGACGACCAGTCGACGTACGCTTACGGCGAAACAAAATAGTTTTATTGTTGCGAATTATAACCACATCTCTTCCGACGACATTAATAACCAATTCTAGTTTTCGAAGTGTAAAACTTGCCACTGTTGCACCAATTGCGGACTACAAAGACGGATTAAGGCGATACCGACAAATTGGTGATAGTAATAATTTTTAATGAATGTTCACACACGAAGTGTGCAGCATAACTACGAAACACGAGAGAAATTTTATGTACAGATGGTTCAGGTGACATAAACGAGTTATTTTAATGAAATATATGATAGCGCTTAATATAGACGGTATGTAAAAGTTTTTATGGGAAATGAGAATCCCGATATGTTATATTCTTGTCTCATGCTTGTAATTTTGTTATAGTATACAACTGATGACGGGATAGTATCTCGAAATCCGGATATTATAGGAATTCAATAAAGAACTAATACTCATCGGACTTCTGAAGTTGTATTTGTTGGATAGAAATTTTACACCGATGACATGGAGTTATTTATAGCTAAAACATAATAATATTATGTGTTTCTGTGCAACAATGATAATCGCGGTCATGTTAATCAGTATCACGTATATTCGTACATGGTCTCACATATTTTTACTAGCACTGTCATATATTATGATAAGTAAAGATTGGGGACCCTACTACGAACCTCAATACATTTGAAATAAAGTAAAAAAAATTACAGTCGATTATACTGGGATAATCAAAATGATGTTTTTGGTATTGGAGACATCCTGTGGAGTAACTAAGGACCTCATGGTTCTCAACATTTACTTACTCTGGTATAAGGCTACATCAATATCTATAATTTGCTTTTAAATCATCATCAACATAATTGATATACAGTTTCCAGCAAAATTTTGCATAGTCTGTTTGTACTACTAGAAAGACTCGTTAAGCTGCACTTTTAGGCAAGCTGATTATGCCGCGTAAAATCATTCGATGTTACGTTGACGACGTGCTGTTATTTCAACAAATCTACTGGTTTATTGGTAGGAGGTCGGCTTTGTCGACATATAATTAATTACTTTACAAGCAGATACTTAAACGTGTGTGACCATATGGCACTCAACTATGGTCTGCACTAAGCCAAACAATATCAGAATCATGAAACGCTAAATCATAAGATCCGCAAAAATAAGGTGCTAAGAAACATCGTTAATTGGCGGAGAATCTACAGAACACAACATCAGAGCTACGTCAGCACAAGAATCTCTACTTAATCTAGCTCCGTGACAATAGTGACAATAGTGGAAGACTCAAAAGAACCAAACTGCTTGAGTTGGGAAAGTGATGTTATATTATAGCAAACAGCGGACACACAAGTCATGATCTCAATCGTTTCAGAACTGGATTTTTAATTATTTGTACCAGAGCACCATTTCAATTCGAGCAAACTAGAATGAAGCGAAGAATTCGCAAATTATCTACGCAGAAATTGAAGACATACATTCTCGCGAGCCCATTGTTCATCATTTCAGATCGTTATTCTTTAAGCACTGCCGGATACAATGTAAAATATCCACCATAACGGTCTGCCGGAGCGCGATCATCAAATCCCATCAATTCTGGATTCTGTTTGAGCGGACCCTGAAAGGAGAGAATCCTGCCATAACAGCGGCAGCCAGCGAGCAACCATCGTCCCGTAACGTCGGTCTCCGTTCCTCGGCACAATGTGCATTGTTAAAATATTTATTCCGCGGCGTATAGAGTCCTCTCTCGTCGCAATATAAAGTTATATCAATTCAGTGTATACGGACGATGAAAAATGCCTTCCGCCTAGGAATTTCAATTTACCTCCAATATAATTATCTTCCTTTTACGGCATCCTACCATAAAATAAGTCACCGGACGCCATCGGCGTGTCAACGCTGCTCGTCGACGTGTTTTTTTTTCCATCGTCGCGCAGTGGACGATAAAGCGAATATAGATGTTGAAAATTATTTTACCGCTATGGTCCAATGTAATCCAAAGTGACATCAATATCATCTTACATTGCCATACGACTATAACAAATCAGCCAATCAGAGCGCTGTGTTTGAAGGCTCCTAACTCTGCGACTACTAAACAAACAAAAAATGAAAAAGTATGGTTGTAGTCCTGAATTTCTGTACATAAAATATTGCGTTTTCAATTAAAGGCTATAAACATATTTTTCTTTCAACGTGAGGCCTTACTCAAAACATCCATTAGTTTTAATCAAGCACCAAACCATACAATGCTAGATCGTGTTTACATAAATCCAACTGTAGCTTGAAAAAAGTCTGACATGATCGAGTGGTTGCTGAAAGGAAAGGTTCACCTTCAAAAGGGTATATCATCTTTTTCTCAAGTAACTGTCAATACCTTACCGAAGGTAGTTCTATTAACAAAACTTATCACAGGGAATGAAGTAATATTATTGTGGTTACCTGTATGTAGCCTACTGTGAGTTTAATACAAATGAAGAAGATGCAAGAAAATAGAACGAAATATACATTGACAAAAGATCACATTGTGGAGATAATTGTGGAATCAATTATTATCAACTTGCATGAAGATGCATTTTAGATAATGACACAGAAATTACGATATATTTGACATTATTGGTCCAATATTGGTACGTCTTCTGTAATTGCACAAATCGTTAAAAAGTATAGGACGTGGTGCAAATCAATCATTTGCTGAGAATACTGGTTCGTTCAGTTTGGTCTCAGAACCCACAGGAACAACTGCGTCTTCATCACCAACACCTGATTTTCGACAGAAATGTTATTGTAAAATAATATTAAATCACAAAACAGAATATGTATATGAATTCGTAAGCAAAAAAAAACATCGTATGATATCTACAAAAAATAACAAGAAAATGATAAATATATTGAATACTTTTTGTACAGTCGTTACAGAGTTACAAGCCTTCAAACACTGAATACTGAATACTTTTGCAACCGATAGTAATGGGCTAAAGTCGGGTGTTCATTTTTGTACTAACTTTTACTTTCAACATCAATTCTCGATGGTCGTGTTGAAGGATTTGTTACCAAGTGATTGTTAATATTGTTGGTGTATACTAGATTTTACGACTGCTACAAATTACGCATCAATTTGAGCTGTTAGATGCCTCATACGTTACAGATCATTCCTATAAATTGACGTGTTTCAGAACGCAAAAGCATTACTTTTATACCTCTGCTGTACAAATTAATTGCGTCCCAGCGAAAACGTACGTCATTTCTTAAGATGACAGTTCTAACCTCTATACTGAATGGAATTATTGAACGTGACAGTATTTTCGCAAAAATGTTATCATTCAAATATAAGACTAATAAAAAATCTATGATGATGGTTATGAACGGTGCCCTAATTTACTGTCATCAATGTTCGGCTGCCTATCGAACTTCCAAAGCTGCACGCTACGTCTAAATCTTGGTTCATACACAGTTTTAATCGATGAGTAATTTGCAGCTCGCGAGAGGTCTACTATAAACTTTAATCTGTACGGAATATCTGAAGATGAGAGTTGATTTTATATTAAATATTCATAAATGAACATTTGGAGATTTATAGTTTACAGTTTTATGCATTAACTAGACGAAAATTTTGCAAAATTTTCTTGATTAGTTACTTACTTGTGTACATGACCATGTGGATATGATGGTCATATTGGTAGTTATTATATTAAGTTTGTAAACCTATACATATATATATATATGCGTTTTTTTTGTTATTAGACGTCATAGAGGCTCAGGAAAATAATTCGCATAAGATAAGACTATTTGATGTGTTTAACAATTTTGACTTACAGAATAAAAAAATGAAAGACTTCTCGAAAGAGACTATAATCGGTTACGATTATAGTCTGTGGTCATGCCAAAAATTACAGATAATTGTTTATGTTTACTTAGTAGGGAAGGTAAGTGATGTTATGTCGATAGTTTAGGATTTAGTGCATCTGATGATATCTCTCTAAAAAAAACTATTTCTCCATTATCGGATATCATATGATATATTTCGTAAACCATATGAATAAGATCGTTTTTCCGTCGATCGTTTATTTATTAATCAGTTTAGTGAATAGGAAATCGTTTATTAAGAATCGCTATAAATGCACAATTTCTATTAATGCATGATTTGTTATAGCCAATCAAACGACTTCATTATTACCAATCAAACGTACGTAAAATAAAACCATCCAATCAAAACATTCCGTTATCCAGGCATATAGTTCAGACCTATCGGTGTCAAATTTCATATTTATGACTTTTTTATGGCCATTTGGTCACATAACTTTAAATAACATCGACGAGTAAAATCTATGTATACGCCGCCAGACAATTAACGTACTCGCTAATCGCTCGTGCGTTAAACAGTCTCGATCATTAATCGGTCTTTCTAATATACTTGTTGGTTAAATAACTATTTTCTAACGAAAGATGTTTTATTTTAAAATTATCTATCCAATGATACCACACATGACTTTAGGCTTTAGATATAAAATTCTGAAAGAGAAAATTTATGGCTACTTGCGTTACTTTCCGCAAATGAAAATCTAGGAACTTGAAGTCTTCAGGATGACTTATTTTATGTTAATTTCTGGCGGAATCTTTGTGTTAATGAATCTCTGTCATATAAACGGGAAATAAGCCTAGGATAATACTGGCTATATTGACAGGTATAGTAGTATCGTACCTTTCAATTATAACTTTATACTTTGTGCTTTATAATATTATTATATGCACCAGGTTTTATTACTTTAAGACAAGCCTAATTTCTTAATCCTAAGCCTGTCGATTAGTATTTTTTTAACCTTTTTTTCCCGTATTCGCAGGTGCAGTATTATTACTATTATTATAATGCTCACTAGTTTCAGAACTAAATTTATATCTAGACGACCCTCAAAACCCACCCATAACTGCTAGATCTCCTAGAGATTTTTCACTATTTTCAGCTAACCTAAATTTTAAGCTAAACGTCCCAAATACAGACACTGTCCTAAATTCCGACATATTTCTGGTTAGTTAGATAAAATAAAAAATCTATAACATTGAACTTTATTTTGGGACATCCGGTTTGTTGATTTGACATTACACTTATCAACCCACAATCGTTGCTTATTCTACCAATGTTCAACGGTTAGAACATAACCTAAAAGTTTGACTGTTCTTGATAATTGAGTGTTATGTTAAAAGTTAATTTTTTCATCGCGACAGGATAAGAGTAATTAAGACAATTCTAATAATATTTATGTATTTAGGTTGACTAAAAATGCTTTATATTTTCATAATAATACTGTGTAATAATACTCTTTGAACCACTATTATTTACTCATTTAGTGGTGTCGGAATTAGGTACATGTAAATATAGCACGTCCTTAAATCAGACATGTGTGTCGGAATTGTGTACATGGTTAGAAGTAATACATATCGGTCCTTTGCTGTCTTCAAAAAAATCTGATGTGGCCAGGCACATAACTTTATCATACAAAATATAATATTAATAGTTTAGCTGCATGAGAATCTATTTGATTGAGATAAATGGTGTCTGCATTAAAATTAAACTAGTTAGCCAGGATTTGACAGATATTTTGATAGTCAATAGTATCAATAGTAGGTATTGTCAAAGCCTCAGCATTTGACACTACCTACTGTCAGAATAATAGTTATTTATCTCACAAGTGTCGAAAGTACGGAATAGCGCGACGAGCGGTGATGCGGCGCGTCACGGATGGCGGAGCGCCGCCGTCGCATGTGAGTGTAGTTTTCGGCAGGAGTGGCATCAACGTTTTTTTGTGTTGGTTTTGAGAAATACGCATTTAAAAAAAATCAAAAATGGTTATATTTCTGTACAGGAAATGTTAGTTTGATACCACTTCTACGAAACGTCAAGTTTAAAAAGCTAATTCAAATTCTGACAGATTTATATTCGTTCATGTCACTGTAGATGTCACATCCGTACCAACATACTAAAATATAACTACACTCATCGCTATACTTTATTTACAATTTTCTCAATTTATCGTTTTTACAATTAGATATAACAACGGGTTGATATTTCTTATCAACAAAAAATCAAATTGGTGATCTTATTTTATTTGAATTTTGTATTTTGTACTTTGCCACACTAGAGCGGCAACGTTCCATAGCGGTTCTCCAACCTCTGATGAAATCACCGGTTGCCGAGTGTGACAGCCATAGACATTTCTGTGGTGACAGCACGAAAAAATATTTGTCAAATCCAGGCTACTATGTACTTTCATATCAATGCAGATGCGACCGATCTCGATCAAATAGAATTTGCTCTTGAAACTAAACTATTAATTTTACCAAAAAATGTTATAGACATAAATTATACCAAATTTCGTCTACTTTAATTTATTATTTATCTATTTTGACCAAATTACAAACATGACGGTTCATTTGAAAAATGCTAAGAGTAAATAGCCAGTTCCTTTGGACCCTTTTGAACCAAAAGCTTTTCAGCTCTAAGTTTAATCATGAAACTTCTAAATATGAACTTTCGTCCCGATACCTTTAGTAGTTTCTCCGGAACCGTCGTCACAAAAATCGGGTACACACATACACACACACACACACACACACACACACACACACACACACACACACACACACACACACACACACACACACACACACACACACACACACACACACACACACACACACACACACACACACACACACACACACACACACACACACACACACACACACACACACACACACACACACACACACACACACACACACACACACACACACACACACACACAGACATTTTTTTTGGACCTTGGTCAAAAATGTTCAGGGGACCCAAAAAGACCTATTTCCGCTAAAATCCCAATTTTTTTTTTCGGCACGATTACAATACTTTACCATACTGCGTATGATAAAGTAAAAATAAGAAACTAACATATTTTACATCTTGTGGTGGTTTAGGGGTCGTCCATTAATCACGTGAGGTTTTTAAGCCAGTTTTTTACACCCCCCTCCCCCTCGTGATACTTGGTGAGGTTCTAAGGTACCCCACCCCCCCTATGTAACATCACGTGTATTTTTTTTGTGAAAAATCTCAAATATTTTCCGAATATTTTTTATTGAAAAATACTATAATAAAATAGCATATATTAATTTAGAAAGCAGTGTCCTCGGCCCATGGATTTACTTGGTTATATTCGACACTAAGAAATGGACCATCTATAAACTCACATCTATAAGGCCCAATTTCATAATTTTTATAGCCACCCGCAGCAGGCTTAAAGTTTATAATTTGCTTTATAATTCAAATTTTTTATATTTTTTAAATAAAGTAAAAAATTAAGTAAATTTAATGACAAAAAAACTTTTAGCAACATTTAAACACTTTTTTAATTTTAATTAATTATAAGAGAATGGTCATTTTTCTAAAAGTCTATGAGCCTAAATAAACTGCAGGCGATCTAAATGTTGCATTAGAGTAATATATGCTTATATACGTTAATTTCATACCTTATTGTTAAACTTTTTGTATTTGAAAAAGAAGAATCACTTAATCTTTCATTAAGAAAATAAATATGAAACAATTTGAATTTTTAAAAACTTTAAGTGTCTTGCGGAAGGCCTACATATTTATCAACTGGGCCAATTTTTTTGTTGTATATGAGGGTCTATAGGGACAACTTTTTATCAACTTGAAATTTTGAATATAAAAAAGCTTTTTCGATGCACCTCTACTGCACAGTCTGTACGATAACGGGGTTCGAGGTAGGCATACTTGACCGCATAATCCAATGAACGAACAATAAACTAGCAGTGAACGAAGGTATTTAATTATGCAGCAAATCCAAGTGTTTGTATAAAGTGCATAAAAAGTTACTAAAAAATGTATATAATTTGCTATAATGTATAATTTGTATACATTGAAAACACTCAAAGTGTTTTATTTAGTCATTGTTTTATGAAACAGTTTTTATAATTTAATTTAAAATACGCTGTGCCAGTATCAGGTTAGTATGTGTTGTAAATAATTTACGCGTGCTTTCGCTGCTATATTCACACATCTACTGACGTGTCATCGAGCGGCGGTTTTCACTTGTCGCAATGCTGCCATATAAGTGACGTCACGCGGATTAAACTGGCCCTTATTTCCTTCTTGCAAACGGACTTATGTTACCGCTAAAACGGTAGAAACTGGAAACGGTGAAACTCGGACATGGTTACGCATAAATACACGTGATATGTAACAACAACCCCCCTCTCCCTTTGTGATCATTAGTGATGTTATCCGAAGCCCCCCCCTCCTCTATTTTGACCTCACGTGATTAATGGACGACCCCTTAATGGCGTTGGAAGCATTCGAATCAAATAAAAATTATTTCATCCTTGCTGATGTTTCGATTTTTTAAAATCATATTCATAGCTCAGATGGAAGGTATTAAAAGTTAAATTAAACCTAATCAAATTACGTATTTGCTTCGATCGATAGACATCACAGAATTAACATCACATTCTGTGTGCTTAGTGTTGGAATTAGGGGCAAATGTTCAATTTAAACCACTAAAATATAAATTACATAACTACTATCAATGTTTTTAAAATGAATAACCAGATATTTTTAGAAGGAAATATTTGCTTAAAAAACTTGACATAGTCATTATCTATACATAAATATAAATTCTACAGTTACAGGTATAACAAAAATTTACCTTAATATCATTTACAAAAAGAAAAAATAATGTTGATCAGCTTAAAGTGCATTGTCGACTACTGTGCGTCGTCATACCGCTTCTGCTTCCTTGTATACGACATAAACTGCGAAATGCGACCGAACTCGGCCGTAAAGCTGGAAGCACACCTGCACCCGATCAAAACACATATTTGTGAATAATACAGCGTGAGAACTCACATACCCGCCGTCGCCAATCTATTGATTGCTAATTGTAAATAATTCAGAGGCGGTTAAACGCGCTTAATGGTCATTCGTGTTCTCTCCTGAATGGCGTTCCGCTTCTCTACTCTATTACGAAATATATTGACTTATCGAATAAGTTCTACGTTTATATTATAGTTATTGATGCCGGTATAATATTTTAATAAGCCAACTGTTCTTTTCCAGACTACCCAAAACGGTTTGTAAAGTGCATCATCCTATATATTGTATAATAAATTGATATAATTCTTCCGTATTTAGCTGACGCTTATTGCGTGGATTGTAATTGAATTAAATGTTGAGTAAATCGTTTAAAAGGTTACTGTTGGTTGAGTTAATGTTCTTTCAATGCATAAATTTGTTAAAGGTTTTATTTTAAATGGTATGTGGGAAAGTCGTTGCGTATGCTCACAGTGCACGGCGGGAGTGGAAATGCTGTTCATAACCAAATATTTCCTTATTGCTAAATATTAATTTGAATTTAATTATATCTAGATGAAAAGCGTTTGAAAAAATATTCCATTAAAAATCAAGAAAATACATATAAATAATTTGAATTAACAATTCTATATACCCAAATTGAAATTATTGGATTTCTACCTCTTTTTGTCACTTGAGAACGTATTTTTATTTCTATCACTGTAGAAAATGTCATATGTCGGAATATTGACCATTCGGTATGCAAAAATAGTACCATTTCCGCGCATGCTGGTCCAGATTCTAGAGTCTAGAATCTAGACTATCGGATTCTGGAATCTAGACGCAGAATCCGATAGTATTGGTTACATTTCTTACTCCAATTTATTATAGTATACACTATGACAATAAATTTGTTTTCTATAATATTTATTTTTAACGTTGTGCTTTTTACTTTGTAAAAAATCATGTTTCTAGGGTCACCCCTAACTGTCAAGAAAAGTAGAACTTACATTTTATTTAAAAAAAGAATCCGTCATAACCAGAAATTTTGTATTGACAGTAGTTTTTGAGAAAATTGGCGAAGGAAAAAGCAAAAAATACAAAAATACGTTTTTTTTTCTCGCGAAAATCTGAAAGAGAAACAAAATGTAATCATTTGTATTCAATTAATTTATTTTTGATAAATTAAGTACATACTTGGAATTTTCGGAACTGCTGTGAAATACATGATGTGCCACCCTTTTCCCCGCAAAACATGTTTTCAGATAGTAAAGGTCATACACAGTATAAAGTTTCATATGGACCTATTTGTTTTTCAATTCCTAAAAACGTTACAGCCGTTTAAAATATATAATAAAATCGTATCCAACTTCTTAAGAAACTGTAAAGTACAGCAACTCCATATGACACTTTTTAGTCAGATTGACATTTACTTTCTATTCGTTTATTCAAATATTTTTATTTTTCATTGATTTATTACATTTGATTGTTGTAATGGGTATTGTTTATTGTGTTAATTATTCGTGTTTACGTTGTTTGATATGTAACTTATTTTTTTAAATTTTAGTTTAAAAAAAATTAAAAACACTTTTAAAACACTGCTCAGAGTGACGTTTTCTTTCTAAAAAGAGTGCAAGGAAAGACCTGGTACAACCTGTGATTATAATTGTGGTAAAGTGGTGTATTAAATATATAAAAATCTTTGACAGCCGGTAGTGACTCCTAAATATCCTTTTAAATTACAATTTATAATACTGTAACTGTTTTTCTAGCTATACAATATTTCGAATATTTTTTGAAGAATGACCCAATTGTTTTGTATTACATTTTCATCAAGAAAGAGAAAAATAAACTTACATTTTCTCTCCATAATAACATCATGATATAAATATGATATAAATCGTATCTTTATATTGTCAGAATTCGTTTATTTTTTGGTGTTGATGTAAATGTGATTTTTTGAAGTGTATGTGAAAATAACATTCGAAATTGTTAAAAATCAGATTTAAAAAGAGTAACATTGAGTATTATATTATTTTTTATTCATTTATCACTTTTATAACTTATTTTCTAATTTTTAACTTATTTAATAATAATGTTATTTATTTAGTTAAAAAAAACTAATTATCACAATAAATTTGGTTACCTTAGTACTAAACTATCAACTACTTAAAATTAGACAATACATAAGTCCGACGTGATGTTTTGAAAAGACTAAGCGAACTACTATTTTTATATCACTTGGTAGGCATCTTCCGTGTTTTATAGTACCCTGACAGATATCGCAATGAAACTAACACTGTTCGAACGAGCATTCTTCGGTCAATATAGAAGTGGAAAAGTCCGATCCGAAATACAGGGTGTTTCAGAAATAACGGCTAACGTTGAAGGCGCATATTCACCAAGGACAGAGAAGCAATTTTGGTCAAATAACCTATAGTCTATTTCAAAGTTTTCAGTACTAACAAAATTGTATAGAAGAATTCGTCTAAGGCCGGCCCTGGTAAATAGCCGAACGCGCATGACCCGTCTACGGTTACAAAAGTCCGTACAAACAATTAAGAATAGAGAGATTAGTACGTACCTAATCCAGAATAGTGATGCGGATTTACAAACATTGTGATTATTAAGCGTTATCGTCGAACAAAACAAACCGATTTAACACAGCAACTACGCGTCTCGACCGATCAATGTTATGTCGCATTCTAGCCATAGAATTGCTATTCATCCGTCTCTGGTACTACACAATCACTACACAAATACACCGACATTAAGATTCCACAATCCAAATGATTTTTATTGTTGATAAACCAACAAACAGCTGATCGACCGTGACCACGCTTCTGTTCGTTCATATCAACCTGGCGAATGTAGGTCATTGTCACGCTCAGCGAGAAAGACCGCAGTGGTGGGAGCCGATATGTTCTCGGCGACGTTGATTTGTCATTTGTCACCAGTTGCAACACAACTGTAGTGAAGTGTTGTCGATCGTCTTCCGCTGGTCAGGGACGGACTCCGTCTTTCTTCATTAATTTTCTCAATAATGCGTTAAGTTAGACCATACGTTATTTGACAAAATATGCTTATTACGTCCTTGGGCATATGCTCCTCCAAGGTTAGCCGTTATTTCTGAAACACCCTGTATATAAATTAGTATCCGCAATTAATTAATAACTGATTGGATGTCACGAAATATTAACAACAATTTGGATATTCAATAGGCTGTATCTCGTTGACCGTTTGTTTAATCTTAATAAAACCAACACCATTCGATTTCCCTCTTCTTAAACTATCGGAATGACAAAAAGTCCGATCGCGAATTACTCGAGTACCCTGGGAGATATCGCAATGAAACTAACACTGTTCGAAGGAGCATTCTTCGTTCAATCTAGAAGTGGAAAGTCCGATCCGAAATATGTAAATTAGTTTCCGTAATTAATTAATAACTGATTAGGTGACACGAAATATTAGCAAAAATCGGGATATTTAATAGGCTGTATCTCGTTGACTGTTAGTTTAATCTTAATAGAAACAACACCATCCGATTCCCCTCTTCTTAAATTATAGGAATGTCAAAAAGTCCGATCGCGATTATACAGCATTGAAATAACAGATATAGACAAAGATCGGCGTGTTTTGTGACAGTTTGCGTTCTTAATTTGGACGGCTGGCTTCCAGCCCATCTTTTGGAAAGTTACGTGTATAGAAAAATGCTAATTACTCGAGTACCCTGCGAGATATCACAATGGAACTAACTCGGTTCGAACGAGCATTCTTCGGTCAATCTAGTGTGGAAAAGTCCGGTCTGAAATATGTAAATTAGTATTTGTAATTAATTAATAACTCGGCGTTCTGTATATATGAGTGGAGATAGATCGCACTTTTGAGACACCCTAACTATAACTTTTGTAATTGAAAAGAAGACGCAAAAGTTTGAATAAAAAGAATCCACTTCTTTTCTAAAAAAATTATTGTTTACTGTTAGTGCGTTAATTCAACTACATCTGCAACCTAAACTATGGGTCCTGAAATGTATATTCGACCTGTTTGTTATTGTTTACTGCATATATATTAATCATTGCAAAATTTAGTAACTTGTGTAAAATTTAAGCTTCTCCACTATTTCCACCGATAAACCCAACCCCAATAGAGAGGCTCGTATTTGAATCAGCTTGCATAATACACGTATTTGCAGCTTTTGATTATACACTCCGCGTCCGAACGGTGCGTTTGCTCATTAACAAAATATCTCAAAATTAATGCATTTGCATTCGTTCGATATACGATTTCGGTGTGGCATGAATTCGTATATCGCGCTCGTGTATAGAGACATTCAACCGTGAAATTCGCGTTCTCTCTCTCATAATTACAAAGCAAAATTCGAAATGTGAGTCGGTTAACTAATGCTGCGCCTGTAATAGTACCGGTAGAAAGGATTTCATTGCAAATTGAAATCGCACAAATGCGAAACGGTGCGATTTCACGGAGCGCCCGATGAGTTTTGCGTATTGCGAACGTTCGGCGTCCGTCCGCCACGGCCATTGAGAATTTTAATTAATTTCCTACGTGTATAGAGAACCCTTAGTTCGGAAGCGGCGGCCCGCTTTAGAAATATCCGGTAAAATTGCAATAAATCATTTAATTAAATTTTGTGCAACAGAGCGATCCGGTTCGAACCGGGGGTCTGTGTTTCTGTCCGTCGGGCCGGGCCCCAATAGCCGAAGCCCCACGTCCGGCGCCGGCCAGCGAACATATAGTAAATTAATTACTTGTATTTACTCGACCGGGACCGGAATAGACAAACGGTCCGCTGGATTTTATTGGAAATGTAGAATTAATGTTTCACTGATGAAACCTCAGTTTCGCATATTTGCCGATAAGCCCGCGGCACAATGATCCGCGGATTCGGATCCCCTCACAATCGCCGTTCAACGACAACTAAAGAAAAAATAATGTTAACGGAAGACATCTATAACGTTCAAATTTGATTGTTGTGACATTTGTTCACTCTTCGGTGCATACAAATTATTAGTGACGATTTTAGTAAAAGTAAAAGTTGAATTACTAATGGTTTCAGTTTGAAAGAAAGGTAATTTTTAAATATGGTCGTCATCGCACAATGCGATATTCAGAAATGCTCAAAATTATTAGCTGTTAGTAAATTTGTTCCTCGGCTAATTTCCCATCCGATACCGTTTGAAACGTCAACATCGGTCGATTAGATCGGACACAGTTTTCGTTCAAAGTTTCTAACATAGTAAAATAAGTGTTTTAGCATCATTTTTGATAATTGGGAACGTAATAACTGCCGAACCGTTCCAAATAAGTAAAATCAAAGTATACCGGCGTAATCAGCGTCAAAAATTGTCTCAAGAACCACAACCTTAGTTTGATTGAAGGTAGTTGGGGTTTTGCCGATTGGCTAAAATTTTGTAAGAAATCACATATTTTAAACAATAATTTTGAAGTAGCACACCTATCTCAAAAACAAGGACCCGGATCAACATGAAACCTTTGGTATCTTACTAAAATGGGTGCACTGATTACAAATGTACATAGGAAACGTCTCTGTCTCTACTGGTTACCGAGTTGTGCTGAAATTACGGTTTTTCAAATAATACAAAAATAAGCGAAATGGATCACATAACAAGGAACTGGTAAATCTTAGGCGTATAAAAGTATACATATTTTTGATAGACTCTACGAGAGCTATCATTTGGTAGTGGGTAAACCTTTATATCACTAACGGTTGCAATGTTCAATTTTTTTCTATCTAAAAGTGCTAAATTTAGACCGAAAAAACAATTATAACTTTTTGAGAGATAGAGCGTTCTAATGTAGTCATGCTGATGCATTGGGATGTGCTGAATTCAACGGTGAGGTCGGTTTTCTCGTAGCGTGTATGGTTTGGCCAGAAAGTGGGAAACTATAATTTCCGCGGTTTATCGCGGTTTTCTCGAGAACCGGGCATCTTAGACTTACGCCGTTTTCAGAAATGAATTCCTCGGCCAATTTCCCATCCGATACCGTTTGAATGGTCAACAGCGGTCGATTAGATCGGACACAGTTTGCGTTCAAAGTTTCTAACATAGTAAAATAAGTGTTTTTAGCATCATTTTTGATAATTGGGAATGCAATAACTGCCGAACCGTTCCAAATAAGTAAAATAAAAGTATACCGGCGTAATCAGCGTCAAAAATTGTATCTAGAACCACACCTTAGTTTGATTGAAGGTAGTTGGGTTTTTGCCGATTGGCTAAAATTTTGTGAGAAATCACATATTTTAAACAATAATTTTGATGTAGCACACCTATCTCAAAAACAAGGACCCGGATCAACATGAAACCTTTGGTATCTTACTAAAATGGGTGCGCTGATTACAAATTTACATAGGAAAAGTCTCTGTCTCTACTGGTTACCGAGTTGTGCTGAAATTACAGTTTTTCAAATAATACAAAAATAAGCGAAATGGACCACATAACAAGGAACTGGTAAATCTTAGGCGTATAAAAGTATACATATTTTTGATAGACTCTACAAGAGCTATCATTTGGTAGTGGGTAAACCTTTCTATCACTAACGGTTGCAATGTTCAATTTTTTTCTATCTAAAAGTGCTAAATTTAGACCGAAAAAACAATTATACCTTTTTGAGATATAGAGCGTTCTAATGTAGTCATGCTTATGCATTGGGATGTGCTGAATTCAACGGTGAGGTCGGTTTTCTCGTAGCGTGTACGGTTTGGCCAGAAAGTGGGAAACTATAATTTCCGCGGTTTATCGCGGTTTTCTCGAGAACCGGGCACCTTAGACAAACGCGGTTTTCAGAAATGAATTCCTCGGCCAATTTCCCATCCGATACCGTTTGAATGGTCAACATCGGTCGATTAGATCGGGCACAGTTTGCGTTCAAACTTTCTAACATAGTAAAATAAGTGTTTTTAGCATCATTTTTGATAATTGGGAAAGTAGTAACTGCCGAACCGTTCCAAATAAGTAAAATCAAAGTATACCGGCGTAATCAGCGTCAAAAATTGTATCAAGAACCACAACCTTAGTTTGATTGAAGGTAGTTGGGTTTTGCCGATTGGCTAAAATTTTGTGAGAAATCACATATTTTAAACAATAATTTTGAAGTAGCACACCTATCTCAAAAACAAGGACCCGGATCAACATGAAACCTTTGGCATCTTACTAAAATGGGTGCGCTGATTACAAATTTACATAGGAAACGTCCCTGTCTCTACTGGTTACCGAGTTGTGCTGAAATTACGGTTTTTCAAATAATACAAAAATAAGCGAAATGGAACACATAACATGAAAATGGTAAATCTTGGGCGTATAAAAGTATACATATTTTTGATAAACTCAATGAGAGCTATCATTTGGTAGTGGGTAAACCTTTCTATCACTAACAGTTGCAATGTTCAATTTTTTTCTATCTAAAAGTGCTAAATTTAGATTAAAACAAATCTGATGTCGCCAGGCACATGACTTTATCATACAATATATAAAATTAATAGTTTAGCTGCATGAGAATCTATTCTATAGAGATAAATCGTAGGTATTGTCAAAGCATCAGCATTTGACACTACCTACACTACGTCATTAGAATAATAGTTATTTATGTCACAAATGCCGAAAGTACGGAATAGCGCGACGAGCGGTGATACGGCGCGTCACCGAAGGCGTAGTGTCGCCGTCGCATGTGAACGAGTCGCGCTATCTAGTTTTTGGCAGGTTCCGATTGCGTTCCGATTGGTAGGTAATGGTCAAGGCCATTAAAGCCTATTCTACAGAGGTTGCGCCGACCGGCATTTGCGGGGCGAGGACGAGGTATCCCAGTGACGTCACAAACGCTATCTCGTAACACGCTAGACTCCTGTCCTGACTCCACTGACGTCACTTTTTCGTGAGTTTGTAGGCATCTGCGGGGGTCGTTTGGATACATGGGCAATATAGGCGTCAGCGCAACCTCTGTAAAATACGGCTCTACTAGCCTTGGGTAATGGTAGCTAACGGCGGTGGTAAAATACGAAATTATAGTATTTCTTACATATCGTGATAATGACACATATTAGTTTGCATGTACATAAACATGCGTCACTATCAATTTTCTATTGGAAATACTATAACGGCGTCTGCTACCACTGCCATTGTCACTAATGAAAACGCACCTTAAAAAGGTAATTCAAATTCTGACAGATTTATATTTGTTTCACCAACATACTAAAATAAAACTACACTCATCGCTATACTTTATTTATAATTTTCTCAATTTATCGTTTTTAGAATTAGATATAAAGACGGGTTGATATTTCTTATCAACAAACAATCAAATTGGTGATCTTACTTTATTTGAAATTTGTATTTTATAATTTGCCGCACTACAGCGGCAACGTTCCATAGTGGTTTTCCAACCTCTGATGAGATCAGCTGTTTTCGAATGTGACAACACAAAAAAATATTTGTCAAAATCCTGGCTACTGTGTAATTTCATATCAATGCAGATGCGACCGATCTCGATCAAATAGAATTTGCTCTTGAAGATAAACTATTAATTTTACCAAAAAAATTCATAGGCATAAATTATTCAAAATTTCCTCTACTTTAATTTATTAATTAACTAATTTGTCGAAATTACAGAAATGGCGGCTCATTTCCAAAATCCTTCAAAAAGGCTTAGAACAAACTAAAAAGCTAAACTATTAATTTTACCAAAAAATGTCATAGGCATAAATTATCCAAAATTTCCTCTACTTTAATTTATTAATTAACTATTTTGTCGAAATTACAGAAATGGCGGCTCATTTCCAAAATCCTTCAAAAAGGCTTAGAATAAACTACCAGTTCCTTTGGACCCTTGTGAACCAAAAGCTTTTCAGCTCTAAGTTTGGTCATCAAACTTCTAAATATAAACTTTCGTCCCGATACCTTTAGTAGTTTCTCCGGAATCGTCGTCACAAAAATCGTTTACACACGCACACACACACACACACACACACACACACACACATACAGACATTTTTTTGTACCTTGGTCAAAAATGTTCAGGGGACCCATAAAGACCTATTTCCGCTAAAATCTCAATTTTTTTTTTCGGCATGATTACAATACTTTACATACTGCGTATGATAAAGTAAAAAAAAATTCGCCACGATTAGTGTACTTTGTCATACTACGTATGATAAAGTAAAAAGGTTGTTGATTCTGATGATTACTATATTATATTGGCTTCTAGCATACTATATTTTCGGGTATTACCACATCTTCAGTGCTAACTACAAAACATCATAAATAATTGTACTCAATATTCCAAATAAGTCTTAAGGTTACGTCTTACAATCTTTCTTGCATTTTTTCGCGAAAACATAACAACATTGCTATCCGCACTTGAAATACACATTGACTTTTGAACACCAAGATGTTCCAATATTGTTTCACATAGCGTACGTGCGCGCGTGTATGATCGCATTCGCATTCCATACATTTGCGTGTTGAATTGACGTTTCGCAACCGCTGACGTTCTGAATACTGTCAAAAGTTCAAAATATCCTGGCTACCTACTATTAATGCAGACACGATTTCGATCAAATAGAATTTACTCTTGCAGCTAAACTATTAATTTTACCAAAAAATGTTATGGACATAAGTTATCCAAAATTTCCTGTACTTTAATTTATTATTTATCTATTTTGACGAAATTACAGAAATGACGGCTCATTTGCAAAATCGTTGCAAAATGCTAAGAGTAAATACCCAGTTCCTTTGGACCCTTTTGAACCAAAAGCTTTTCAGTTCTAAGTTTAGTCATGAAACTTCTAAATATGAACTTTCGGCCCGATACCTTTAGTAGTTTCTCCGGAATCGTCTCCACAAAAAACGGGTACACACACACACACACACACACACACGCACACACACACACAGACATTTTTTGTACCTTGGTCAAAAATGCTCAGGGGACCCAAAAAGACCTATTTCCGCTAAAATCTCAATTTTTTTTTTTCGGCACGATTACAATACTTTATAATACTGCGTATGATAAAGTAAAAAATAAATAAATGATTTCTGTATAGTAAATGCTAGGTTGGTACCACTTTGACGAAACGCCAAGTTTAAGGGTGCGTTCCGATTGGTAGGTAATGGTACCTAATGGCGGTGGTAGAATACGAAATTATAGTATTTCTTACATATCGTGAGAATGACACATATTAGTTTGCATGTACATAAACATGAGTCACTAGCAATTTTCTATTGGAAATACTATAACGGCGTCTGCTACCACTGCCATTATCACTAATGAAGACGCACCTTAAAAAGGTAATTCAAATTCTGACAGATTTATATTTGTTCATGACACATCCCTACCAACATACTAAAATAAAACTACACTCATCGCTATACTTTATTTATAATTTTCTCCATTTATCGTTTTTAGAATTAGATATAAAGACGGGTTGATATTTCTTATCAACAAACAATCAAATTGGTGATCTTATTTTATTTGAAATTTGTATTTTATAATTTGCCGCACTACAGCGGCAACGTTCCATAATGGTTCTCCAACCTCTGATGAGATCAGCTGTTTTCGATTGTGACAACACAAAAAAATATTTGTCAAAATCCTGGCTACTATGTAATTTCATATCAATGCAGATGCGACCGATCTCGATCAAATAGAATTTGCTCTTGAAGCTAAACTATTAATTTTACCAAAAAATGTCATAGGCATAAATTATTCAAAATTTCCTCTACTTTAATTTATTAATTAACTATTTTGTCGAAATTACAGAAATGGCGGCTCATTTGCAAAATCCTTCAAAAAGGCTAAGAATAAACTACCACTTCCTTTGGACTCTTTTCAACCAAAAGCTTTTCAGCTCTAAGTTTGGTAACAAAACTTCTAAATATGAACTTTCGTTCCGATACCTTTAGTAGTTTCTCCGGAATCGTCGCCACAAAAATCGTTTACACACAGACATACATACGCACAGACACACACACACACACACACACAGACATTTTTTTGTACCTTGGTCAAAAATGTTCAGGGGACCCATAAAGACCTATTTCCGCTAAAATCTCAATTTTTTTTTTCGGCATGATTACAATACTTTATCTTACTGCGTATGATAAAGTAAAAACAATTATAACTTTTTGAGAGATGGAGCGTTCTAATGTAGTCATGCTTATGCATTGGGATGTGCTGAATTCAACGGTGAGGTCGGTTTTCTCGTAGCGTGTATGGTTTGGCCAGAAAGTGGGCGAGAACCGGGCATCTTAGACAAACGCGGTTTTCAGAAATGAATTCCTCAGCCAATTTCCCATCCGAAACCGTTTGAATCGTCAACATCGGTCGATTAGATCGGACACAGTTTGCGTTCAAAGTTTCTAACATAGTAAAATAAGTGTTTTTAGCATCATTTTTGATAATTGGGAACGTAATAACTGCCGAACCGTTCCAAATAAGTAAAATCAAAGTATACCGGCGTAATCAGCGTCAAAAATTGTATCAAGAACCACAACCTTAGTTTGATTGAAGGTAGTTGGGTTTTGCCGATTGGCTAAAATTTTGTAAGAAATCTAATATTTTAAACAATAATTTTGAAGTAGCACACCTATCTCAAAAACAAGGACCCCCATCAACATGAAACCTTTGGTATCTTACTAAAATGGGTGCGCTGATTACAAATTTACATAGGAAACGTCTCTGTCTCTACTGGTTACCGAGTTGTGCTGAAATTACGGTTTTTCAAATAATACAAAAATAAGCGAAATGGACCACATAACATGAAAATGGTAAATCTTGGGCGTATAAAAGTACACATTTTTTTGATAAACTCAATGAGAGCTATCATTTGGTAGTGGGTAAACCTTTCTATCACTAACGGTTGCAATGTTCAATTTTTTTCTATCTAAAAGTGCTAAATTTAGATTAAAAAAACAATTATAACTCTTTGAGAGATAGAGCGTTCTAATGTAGTCATGCTTATGCATTGGGATGTGCTGAATTCAACGGTGAGGTCGGTTTTCTCGTAGCGTGTATGGTTTGGCCAGAAAGTGGGAAACTATAATTTCCGCGGTTTATCGCGGTTTTCTCGAGAACCGGGCATCCTAGACAAACGCGGTTTTCAGAAATGAATTCGTCAGCCAATTTCCCATCCGAAACCGTTTGAATCGTCAACATCGGTCGATTAGATCGGACACAGTTTGCGTTCAAAGTTTCTAACAAAGTAAAATAAGTGTTTTTAGCATCATTTTTGATAATTGGGAACGTAATAACTGCCGAACCGTTCCAAATAAGTAAAATCAAAGTATACCGGCGTAATCAGCGTCAAAAATTGTATCAAGAACCACAACCTTAGTTTGATTGAAGGTAGTTGGGTTTTTGCCGATTGGCTAAAATTTTGTGAGAAATCACATATTTTAAACAATAATTTTGAAGTAGCACACCTATCTCAAAAACAAGGACCCGGATCAACATGAAACCTTTGTTATCTTACTAAAATGGGTGCGCTGATTACAAATTTACATAGGAAACGTCTCTGTCTCTACTGGTTACCGAGTTGTGCTGAAATTACGGTTTTTCAAATAATACAAAAATAAGCGAAATGGACCACATAACAAGGAACTGGTAAATCTTAGGCGTATAAAAGAATACATATTTTTGATAGACTCAACGAGAGCTATCATTTGGTAGTGGGTAAACCTTTCTATCACCAACGGTTGCAATGTTTAATTTTTTTCTATCTAAAAGTGCTAAATTTAGACCGAAAAAACAATTATAACTTTTTGAGAGATAGAGCGTTCTAATGTAGTCATGCTTATGCATTGGGATGTGCTGAATTCAACGGTGAGGTCGGTTTTCTCGTAGCGTGTATGGTTTGGCCAGAAAGTGGGAAACTATAATTTCCGCGGTTTATCGCGGTTTTCTCGAGAACCGGGCATCTTAGACAAACGCGGTTTTCAGAAATGAATTCCTCGGCCAATTTCCCATCCGATACCGTTTGAATCGTCAACATCGGTCTATTAGATCGGACACAGTTTGCGTTCAAAATTTCTAACATAGTAAAATAAGTGTTTTTAGCATCATTTTTGATAATTGGGAACGTAATAACTGCTGAACCGTTCCAAATAAGTAAAATCAAAGTATACCGGCGTAATCAGCGTCAAAAATTGTATCAAGAACCACAACCTTAGTTTGATTGAAGGTAGTTGGGTTTTGCCGATTGGCTAAAATTTTGTGAGAAATCACATATTTTAATCAATAATTTTGAAGTAGCACACCTATCTCAAAAACAAGGACCCGGATCAACATGAAACCTTTGGTATCTTACTAAAATGGGTGCGCTGATTACAAATTTACATAGGAAACGTCTCTGTCTCTACTGGTTACCGAGTTGTGCTGAAATTACGGTTTTTCAAATAATACAAAAATAAGCGAAATGGAACACATAACAAGGAACTGGTAAATCTTAGGCGTATAAAAGTATACATATTTATGATAGACTCAACGAGAGCTATCATTTGGTAGTGGGTAAACCTTTCTATCACTAACGGTTGCAATGTTCAATTTTTTTCTATCTAAAAGTGCAAAATTTAGACCGAAAAAACAATTATAACTTTTTGAGAGATAGAGTGTTCTAATGTAGTCATGCTTATGCATTGGGATGTGCTGAATTCAACGGTGAGGTCGGTTTTCTCGTAGCGTGTATGGTTTGGCCAGAAAGTGGGAAACTATAATTTCCGCGGTTTATCGCGGTTTTCTCGAGAACCGGGCATCTTAGACAAACGCGGTTTTCAGAAATGAATTCCTCGGCCAATTTCCCATCCGATACCGTTTGAATCGTCAACATCGGTCTATTAGATCGGACACAGTTTGCGTTCAAAATTTCTAACATAGTAAAATAAGTGTTTTTAGCATCATTTTTGATAATTGGGAACGTAATAACTGCTGAACCGTTCCAAATAAGTAAAATCAAAGTATACCGGCGTAATCAGCGTCAAAAATTGTATCAAGAACCACAACCTTAGTTTGATTTGAAGGTAGTTGGGTTTTGCCGATTGGCTAAAATTTTGTGAGAAATCACATATTTTAATCAATAATTTTGAAGTAGCACACCTATCTCAAAAACAAGGACCCGGATCAACATGAAACCTTTGGTATCTTACTAAAATGGGTGCGCTGATTACAAATTTACATAGGAAACGTCTCTGTCTCTACTGGTTACCGAGTTGTGCTGAAATTACGGTTTTTCAAATAATACAAAAATAAGCGAAATAGACCACATAACATGAAAATGGTAAATCTTCGGCGTATAAAAGTATACATATTTTTGATAAACTCAATTAGAGCTATCATTTGGTAGTGGGTAAACCTTTCTATCACTAACGGTTGCAATGTTCAATTTTTTTCAATCTAAAAGTGCTAAATTTAGACCGAAAAAACAATTATAACTTTTTGAGAGATAGAGCGTTCTAATGTAGTCATGCTGATGCATTGGGATGTGCTGAATTCAACGGTGAGGTCGGTTTTCTCGTAGCGTGTATGGTTTGGCCAGAAAGTGGGAATTTCCGCGGTTTATCGCGGATTTCTCGAGAACCGGGCATCTTAGACAAACGCGGTTTTCAGAAATGAATTCCTCAGCCAATTTCCCATCCGAAACCGTTTGAATCGTCAACAGCGGTCGATTAGATCGGACACAGTTTGCGTTCAAAGTTTCTAACATAGTAAAATAAGTGTTTTTAGCATCATTTTTGATAATTGGGAACGTAATAACTGCCGAACCGTTCCAAATAAGTAAAATCAAAGTATACCGGCGTAATCAGCGTCAAAAATTGTATCAAGAACCACAACCTTAGTTTGATTGAAGGTAGTTGGGTTTTGCCGATTGGCTAAAATTTTGTAAGAAATCACATATTTTAAACAATAATTTTGAAGTAGCACACCTATCTCAAAAACAAGGACCCGGATCAACATGAAACCTTTGGTATCTTACTAAAATGGGTGCGCTGATTACAAATTTACATAGGAAGCGTCTCTGTCTCTACTGGTTGCCGAGTTGTGCTGAAATTACGGTTTTTCAAATAATACAAAAATAAGCGAAATGGACCACATAACAAGGAACTGGTAAATCTTAGGCGTATAAAAGTATACATATTTTTGATAGACTCAACGAGAGCTATCATTTGGTAGTGGGTAAACCTTTCTATCACTAACGGTTGCAATGTTCAATTTTTTTCTATCTAAAAGTGCTAAATTTAGACCGAAAAAACAATTACAACTTTTTGAGAGATAGAGCGTTCTAATGTAGTCATGCTGATGCATTGGGATGTGCTGAATTCAACGGTGAGGTCGGTTTTCTCGTAGCGTGTATGGTTTGGCCAGAAAGTGGGAAACTATAATTTCCGCGGTTTATCGCGGTTTTCTCGAGAACCGGGCATCTTAGACAAACGCGGTTTTCAGAAATGAATTCCTCGGTCAATTTCCCATCCGATACCGTTTGAATCGTCAACATCGGTCGATTAGATCGGACACAGTTTGCGTTCAAAGTTTCTAACAGAGTAAAATAAGTGTTTTTAGCATCATTTTTGATAATTGGGAACGTAATAACTGCCGAACCGTTCCAAATAAGTAAAATCAAAGTTTACCGGCGTAATCAGCGTCAAAAATTATATCAAGAACCACAACCTTAGTTTGATTGAAGGTAGTTGGGTTTTTGCCGATTGGCTAAAATTTTGTGAGAAATCACATATTTTAAACAATAATTTTGAAGTAGCACACCTATCTCAAAAACAAGGACCCGGATCAACATGAAACCTTTGTTATCTTACTAAAATGGGTGCGCTGATTACAAATTTACATAGGAAACGTCTCTGTCTCTACTGGTTACCGAGTTGTGCTGAAATTACGGTTTTTCAAATAATACAAAAATAAGCGAAATAGACCACATAACATGAAAATGGTAAATCTTCGGCGTATAAAAGTATACATATTTTTGATAAACTCAATTAGAGCTATCATTTGGTAGTGGGTAAACCTTTCTATCACTAACGGTTGCAATGTTCAATTTTTTTCAATCTAAAAGTGCTAAATTTAGACCGAAAAAACAATTATAACTTTTTGAGAGATAGAGCGTTCTAATGTAGTCATGCTGATGCATTGGGATGTGCTGAATTCAACGGTGAGGTCGGTTTTCTCGTAGCGTGTATGGTTTGGCCAGAAAGTGGGAAACTATAATTTCCGCGGTTTATCGCGGTTTTCTCGAGAACCGGGCATCTTAGACAAACGCGGTTTTCAGAAATGAATTCCTCGGTCAATTTCCCATCCGATACCGTTTGAATCGTCAACATCGGTCGATTAGATCGGACACAGTTTGCGTTCAAAGTTTCTAACAGAGTAAAATAAGTGTTTTTAGCATCATTTTTGATAATTGGGAACGTAATAACTGCCGAACCGTTCCAAATAAGTAAAATCAAAGTATACCGGCGTAATCAGCGTCAAAAATTGTATCAAGAACCACAACCTTAGTTTGATTGAAGGTAGTTGGGTTTTGCCGATTGGCTAAAATTTTGTAAGAAATCACATATTTTAAACAATAATTTTGAAGTAGCACACCTATCTCAAAAACAAGGACCCGGATCAACATGAAACCTTTGGTATCTTACTAAAATGGGTGCGCTGACTACAAATTTACATAGGAAGCGTCTCTGTCTCTACTGGTTACCGAGTTGTGCTGAAATTACAGTTCTTCAAATAATACAAAAATAAGCGAAATGGACCACATAACAAGGAACTGGTAAATCTTAGGCGTATAAAAGTATACATATTTTTGATAGACTCAACGAGAGCTATCATTTGGTAGTGGGTAAACCTTTCTATCACTAACGGTTGCAATGTTCAATTTTTTTCTATCTAAAAGTGCTAAATTTAGACCGAAAAAACAATTACAACTTTTTGAGAGATAGAGCGTTCTAATGTAGTCATGCTGATGCATTGGGATGTGCTGAATTCAACGGTGAGGTCGGTTTTCTCGTAGCGTGTATGGTTTGGCCAGAAAGTGGGAAACTTTAATTTCCGCGGTTTATCGCGGTTTTCTCGAGAACCGGGCATCTTAGACAAACGCGGTTTTCAGAAATGAATTCCTCGGTCAATTTCCCATCCGATACCGTTTGAATCGTCAACATCGGTCGATTAGATCGGACACAGTTTGCGTTCAAAGTTTCTAACAGAGTAAAATAAGTGTTTTTAGCATCATTTTTGATAATTGGGAACGTAATAACTGCCGAACCGTTCCAAATAAGTAAAATCAAAGTATACCGGCGTAATCAGCGTCAAAAATTGTATCAAGAACCACAACCTTAGTTTGATTGAAGGTAGTTGGGTTTTGCCGATTGGCTAAAATTTTGTAAGAAATCACATATTTTAAACAATAATTTTGAAGTAGCACACCTATCTCAAAAACAAGGACCCGGATCAACATGAAACCTTTGGTATCTTACTAAAATGGGTGCGCTGACTACAAATTTACATAGGAAGCGTCTCTGTCTCTACTGGTTACCGAGTTGTGCTGAAATTACAGTTTTTCAAATAATACAAAAATAAGCGAAATGGACCACATAACAAGGAACTGGTAAATCTTAGGCGTATAAAAGTATACATATTTTTGATAGACTCAACGAGAGCTATCATTTGGTAGTGGGTAAACCTTTCTATCACTAACGGTTGCAATGTTCAATTTTTTTCTATCTAAAAGTGCTAAATTTAGACCGAAAAAACAATTACAACTTTTTGAGAGATAGAGCGTTCTAATGTAGTCATGCTGATGCATTGGGATGTGCTGAATTCAACGGTGAGGTCGGTTTTCTCGTAGCGTGTATGGTTTGGCCAGAAAGTGGGAAACTATAATTTCCGCGGTTTATCGCGGTTTTCTCGAGAACCGGGCATCTTAGACAAACGCGGTTTTCAGAAATGAATTCCTCGGTCAATTTCCCATCCGATACCGTTTGAATCGTCAACATCGGTCGATTAGATCGGACACAGTTTGCGTTCAAAGTTTCTAACAGAGTAAAATAAGTGTTTTTAGCATCATTTTTGATAATTGGGAACGTAATAACTGCCGAACCGTTCCAAATAAGTAAAATCAAAGTATACCGGCGTAATCAGCGTCAAAAATTATATCAAGAACCACAACCTTAGTTTGATTGAAGGTAGTTGGGTTTTTGCCGATTGGCTAAAATTTTGTGAGAAATCACATATTTTAAACAATAATTTTGAAGTAGCACACCTATCTCAAAAACAAGGACCCGGATCAGCATGCAACCTTTGTTATCTTACTAAAATGGGTGCGCTGATTACAAATTTACATAGGAAACGTCTCTGTCTCTACTGGTTACCGAGTTGTGCTGAAATTACGGTTTTTCAAATAATACAAAAATAAGCGAAATAGACCACATAACATGAAAATGGTAAATCTTCGGCGTATAAAAGTATACATATTTTTGATAAACTCAATTAGAGCTATCATTTGGTAGTGGGTAAACCTTTCTATCACTAACGGTTGCAATGTTCAATTTTTTTCAATCTAAAAGTGCTAAATTTAGACCGAAAAAACAATTATAACTTTTTGAGAGATAGAGCGTTCTAATGTAGTCATGCTGATGCATTGGGATGTGCTGAATTCAACGGTGAGGTCGGTTTTCTCGTAGCGTGTATGGTTTGGCCAGAAAGTGGGAAACTATAATTTCCGCGGTTTATCGCGGATTTCTCGAGAACCGGGCATCTTAGACAAACGCGGTTTTCAGAAATGAATTCCTCAGCCAATTTCCCATCCGAAACCGTTTGAATCGTCAACAGCGGTCGATTTGATCGGACACAGTCTGCGTTCAAAGTTTCTAACATAGTAAAATAAGTGTTTTTAGCATCATTTTTGATAATTGGGAACGTAATAACTGCCGAACCGTTCCAAATAAGTAAAATCAAAGTATACCGGCGTAATCAGCGTCAAAAATTGTATCAAGAACCACAACCTTAGTTTGATTGAAGGTAGTTGGGTTTTGCCGATTGGCTAAAATTTTGTGAGAAATCACATATTTTAATCAATAATTTTGAAGTAGCACACCTATCTCAAAAACAAGGACCCGGATCAACATGAAACCTTTGGTATCTTACTAAAATGGGTGCGCTGATTACAAATTTACATAGGAAACGTCTCTGTCTCTACTGGTTACCGAGTTGTGCTGAAATTACGGTTTTTCAAATAATACAAAAATAAGCGAAATGGAACACATAACAAGGAACTGGTAAATCTTAGGCGTATAAAAGTATACATATTTATGATAGACTCAACGAGAGCTATCATTTGGTAGTGGGTAAACCTTTCTATCACTAACGGTTGCAATGTTCAATTTTTTTCTATCTAAAAGTGCTAAATTTAGACCGAAAAAACAATTATAACTTTTTGAGAGATAGAGCGTTCTAATGTAGTCATGCTTATGCATTGGGATGTGCTGAATTCAACGGTGAGGTCGGTTTTCTCGTAGCGTGTATGGTTTGGCCAGAAAGTGGGAAACTATAATTTCCGCGGTTTATCGCGGTTTTCTCGAGAACCGGGCATCTTAGACAAACGCGGTTTTCAGAAATGAATTCCTCGGCCAATTTCCCATCCGATACCGTTTGAATCGTCAACATCGGTCTATTAGATCGGACACAGTTTGCGTTCAAAATTTCTAACATAGTAAAATAAGTGTTTTTAGCATCATTTTTGATAATTGGGAACGTAATAACTGCTGAACCGTTCCAAATAAGTAAAATCAAAGTATACCGGCGTAATCAGCGTCAAAAATTGTATCAAGAACCACAACCTTAGTTTGATTGAAGGTAGTTGGGTTTTGCCGATTGGCTAAAATTTTGTGAGAAATCACATATTTTAATCAATAATTTTGAAGTAGCACACCTATCTCAAAAACAAGGACCCGGATCAACATGAAACCTTTGGTATCTTACTAAAATGGGTGCGCTGATTACAAATTTACATAGGAAACGTCTCTGTCTCTACTGGTTACCGAGTTGTGCTGAAATTACGGTTTTTCAAATAATACAAAAATAAGCGAAATGGAACACATAACAAGGAACTGGTAAATCTTAGGCGTATAAAAGTATACATATTTATGATAGACTCAACGAGAGCTATCATTTGGTAGTGGGTAAACCTTTCTATCACTAACGGTTGCAATGTTCAATTTTTTTCTATCTAAAAGTGTTAAATTTAGACCGAAAAAACAATTATAACTTTATGAGAGATAGAGCGTTCTAATGTAGTCATGCTTATGCATTGGGATGTGCTGAATTCAACGGTGAGGTCGGTTTTCTCGTAGCGTGTATGGTTTGGCCAGAAAGTGGGAAACTATAATTTCCGCGGTTTATCGCGGCTTTCTCGAGAACCGGGCATCTTAGACAAACGCGGTTTTCAGAAATGAATTCCTCAGCCAATTTCCCATCCGAAACCGTTTGAATCGTCAACATCGGTCGATTAGATCGGACACAGTTTGCGTTCAAAGTTTCTAACATAGTAAAATAAGTGTTTTTAGCATCATTTTTGATAATTGGGAACGTAATAACTGCCGAACCGTTCCAAATAAGTAAAATCAAAGTATACCGGCGTAATCAGCGTCAAAAATTGTATCAAGAACCACAACCTTAGTTTGATTGAAGGTAGTTGGGTTTTGCCGATTGGCTAAAATTTTGTAAGAAATCACATATTTTAAACAATAATTTTGAAGTAGCACACCTATCTCAAAAACAAGGACCCGGATCAACATGAAACCTTTGGTATCTTACTAAAATGGGTGCGCTGATTACAAATTTACATAGGAAACGTCTCTGTCTCTACTGGTTACCGAGTTGTGCTGAAATTACGGTTTTTCAAATAATACAAAAATAAGCGAAATGGACCACATAACAAGGAACTGGTAAATCTTAGGCGTATAAAAGTATACATATTTTTGATAGACTCAACGAGAGCTATCATTTGGTAGTGGGTAAACCTTTCTATCACTAACGGTTGCAATGTTCAATTTTTTTCTATCTAAAAGTGCTAAATTTAGACCGAAAAAACAATTACAACTTTTTGAGAGATAGAGCGTTCTAATGTAGTCATGCTGATGCATTGGGATGTGCTGAATTCAACGGTGAGGTCGGTTTTCTCGTAGCGTGTATGGTTTGGCCAGAAAGTGGGAAACTATAATTTCCGCGGTTTATCGCGGTTTTCTCGAGAACCGGGCATCTTAGACAAACGCGGTTTTCAGAAATGAATTCCTCGGTCAATTTCCCATCCGATACCGTTTGAATCGTCAACATCGGTCGATTAGATCGGACACAGTTTGCGTTCAAAGTTTCTAACAGAGTAAAATAAGTGTTTTTAGCATCATTTTTGATAATTGGGAACGTAATAACTGCCGAACCGTTCCAAATAAGTAAAATCAAAGTATACCGGCGTAATCAGCGTCAAAAATTATATCAAGAACCACAACCTTAGTTTGATTGAAGGTAGTTGGGTTTTTGCCGATTGGCTAAAATTTTGTGAGAAATCACATATTTTAAACAATAATTTTGAAGTAGCACACCTATCTCAAAAACAAGGACCCGGATCAACATGAAACCTTTGTTATCTTACTAAAATGGGTGCGCTGATTACAAATTTACATAGGAAACGTCTCTGTCTCTACTGGTTACCGAGTTGTGCTGAAATTACGGTTTTTCAAATAATACAAAAATAAGCGAAATAGACCACATAACATGAAAATGGTAAATCTTCGGCGTATAAAAGTATACATATTTTTGATAAACTCAATTAGAGCTATCATTTGGTAGTGGGTAAACCTTTCTATCACTAACGGTTGCAATGTTCAATTTTTTTCAATCTAAAAGTGCTAAATTTAGACCGAAAAAACAATTATAACTTTTTGAGAGATAGAGCGTTCTAATGTAGTCATGCTGATGCATTGGGATGTGCTGAATTCAACGGTGAGGTCGGTTTTCTCGTAGCGTGTATGGTTTGGCCAGAAAGTGGGAAACTATAATTTCCGCGGTTTATCGCGGATTTCTCGAGAACCGGGCATCTTAGACAAACGCGGTTTTCAGAAATGAATTCCTCAGCCAATTTCCCATCCGAAACCGTTTGAATCGTCAACAGCGGTCGATTAGATCGGACACAGTTTGCGTTCAAAGTTTCTAACATAGTAAAATAAGTGTTTTTAGCATCATTTTTGATAATTGGGAACATAATAACTGCCGAACCGTTCCAAATAAGTAAAATCAAAGTATACCGGCGTAATCAGCGTCAAAAATTGTATCAAGAACCACAACCTTAGTTTGATTGAAGGTAGTTGGGTTTTGCCGATTGGCTAGAATTTTGTAAGAAATCACATATTTTAAACAATAATTTTGAAGTAGCACACCTATCTCAAAAACAAGGACCCGGATCAACATGAAACCTTTGGTATCTTACTAAAATGGGTGCGCTGATTACAAATTTACATAGGAAGTGTCTCTGTCTCTACTGGTTACCGAGTTGTGCTGAAATTACGGTTTTTCAAATAATACAAAAATAAGCGAAATGGACCACATAACAAGGAACTGGTAAATCTTAGGCGTATAAAAGTATACATATTTTTGATAGACTCAACGAGAGCTATCATTTGGTAGTGGGTAAACCTTTCTATCACTAACGGTTGCAATGTTCAATTTTTTTCAATCTAAAAGTGCTAAATTTAGACCGAAAAAACAATTATAACTTTTTGAGAGATAGAGCGTTCTAATGTAGTCATGCTGATGCATTGGGATGTGCTGAATTCAACGGTGAGGTCGGTTTTCTCGTAGCGTGTATGGTTTGGCCAGAAAGTGGGAAACTATAATTTCCGCGGTTTATCGCGGTTTTCGCGAGAACCGGGCATCTTAGACAAACGCGGTTTTCAGAAATGAATTCCTCGGTCAATTTCCCATCCGATACCGTTTGAATCGTCAACATCGGTCGATTAGATCGGACACAGTTTGCGTTCAAAGTTTCTAACAGAGTAAAATAAGTGTTTTTAGCATCATTTTTGATAATTGGGAACGTAATAACTGCCGAACCGTTCCAAATAAGTAAAATCAAAGTATACCGGCGTAATCAGCGTCAAAAATTGTATCAAGAACCACAACCTTAGTTTGATTGAAGGTAGTTGGGTTTTGCCGATTGGCTAAAATTTTGTAAGAAATCACATATTTTAAACAATAATTTTGAAGTAGCACACCTATCTCAAAAACAAGGACCCGGATCAACATGAAACCTTTGGTATCTTACTAAAATGGGTGCGCTGATTACAAATTTACATAGGAAGCGTCTCTGTCTCTACTGGTTACCGAGTTGTGCTGAAATTACGGTTTTTCAAATAATACAAAAATAAGCGAAATGGACCACATAACAAGGAACTGGTAAATCTTAGGCGTATAAAAGTATACATATTTTTGATAGACTCAACGAGAGCTATCATTTGGTAGTGGGTAAACCTTTCTATCACTAACGGTTGCAATGTTCAGTTTTTTTCTATCTAAAAGTGCTAAATTTAGACCGAAAAAACAATTACAACTTTTTGAGAGATAGAGCGTTCTAATGTAGTCATGCTGATGCATTGGGATGTGCTGAATTCAACGGTGAGGTCGGTTTTCTCGTAGCGTGTATGGTTTGGCCAGAAAGTGGGAAACTATAATTTCCGCGGTTTATCGCGGTTTTCTCGAGAACCGGGCATCTTAGACAAACGCGGTTTTCAGAAATGAATTCCTCGGTCAATTTCCCATCCGATACCGTTTGAATCGTCAACATCGGTCGATTAGATCGGACACAGTTTGCGTTCAAAGTTTCTAACAGAGTAAAATAAGTGTTTTTAGCATCATTTTTGATAATTGGGAACGTAATAACTGCCGAACCGTTCCAAATAAGTAAAATCAAAGTATACCGGCGTAATCAGCGTCAAAAATTGTATCAAGAACCACAACCTTAGTTTGATTGAAGGTAGTTGGGTTTTGCCGATTGGCTAAAATTTTGTAAGAAATCACATATTTTAAACAATAATTTTGAAGTAGCACACCTATCTCAAAAACAAGGACCCGGATCAACATGAAACCTTTGGTATCTTACTAAAATGGGTGCGCTGACTACAAATTTACATAGGAAGCGTCTCTGTCTCTACTGGTTACCGAGTTGTGCTGAAATTACAGTTCTTCAAATAATACAAAAATAAGCGAAATGGACCACATAACAAGGAACTGGTAAATCTTAGGCGTATAAAAGTATACATATTTTTGATAGACTCAACGAGAGCTATCATTTGGTAGTGGGTAAACCTTTCTATCACTAACGGTTGCAATGTTCAATTTTTTTCTATCTAAAAGTGCTAAATTTAGACCGAAAAAACAATTACAACTTTTTGAGAGATAGAGCGTTCTAATGTAGTCATGCTGATGCATTGGGATGTGCTGAATTCAACGGTGAGGTCGGTTTTCTCGTAGCGTGTATGGTTTGGCCAGAAAGTGGGAAACTTTAATTTCCGCGGTTTATCGCGGTTTTCTCGAGAACCGGGCATCTTAGACAAACGCGGTTTTCAGAAATGAATTCCTCGGTCAATTTCCCATCCGATACCGTTTGAATCGTCAACATCGGTCGATTAGATCGGACACAGTTTGCGTTCAAAGTTTCTAACAGAGTAAAATAAGTGTTTTTAGCATCATTTTTGATAATTGGGAACGTAATAACTGCCGAACCGTTCCAAATAAGTAAAATCAAAGTATACCGGCGTAATCAGCGTCAAAAATTATATCAAGAACCACAACCTTAGTTTGATTGAAGGTAGTTGGGTTTTTGCCGATTGGCTAAAATTTTGTGAGAAATCACATATTTTAAACAATAATTTTGAAGTAGCACACCTATCTCAAAAACAAGGACCCGGATCAGCATGAAACCTTTGTTATCTTACTAAAATGGGTGCGCTGATTACAAATTTACATAGGAAACGTCTCTGTCTCTACTGGTTACCGAGTTGTGCTGAAATTACGGTTTTTCAAATAATACAAAAATAAGCGAAATAGACCACAACATGAAAATGGTAAATCTTCGGCGTATAAAAGTATACATATTTTTGATAAACTCAATTAGAGCTATCATTTGGTAGTGGGTAAACCTTTCTATCACTAACGGTTGCAATGTTCAATTTGTTTCAATCTAAAAGTGCTAAATTTAGACCGAAAAAACAATTATAACTTTTTGAGAGATAGAGCGTTCTAATGTAGTCATGCTGATGCATTGGGATGTGCTGAATTCAACGGTGAGGTCGGTTTTCTCGTAGCGTGTATGGTTTGGCCAGAAAGTGGGAAACTATAATTTCCGCGGTTTATCGCGGATTTCTCGAGAACCGGGCATCTTAGACAAACGCGGTTTTCAGAAATGAATTCCTCAGCCAATTTCCCATCCGAAACCGTTTGAATCGTCAACAGCGGTCGATTTGATCGGACACAGTCTGCGTTCAAAGTTTCTAACATAGTAAAATAAGTGTTTTTAGCATCATTTTTGATAATTGGGAACGTAATAACTGCCGAACCGTTCCAAATAAGTAAAATCAAAGTATACCGGCGTAATCAGCGTCAAAAATTGTATCAAGAACCACAACCTTAGTTTGATTGAAGGTAGTTGGGTTTTGCCGATTGGCTAAAATTTTGTAAGAAATCACATATTTTAAACAATAATTTTGAAGTAGCACACCTATCTCAAAAACAAGGACCCGGATCAACATGAAACCTTTGGTATCTTACTAAAATGGGTGCGCTGATTACAAATTTACATAGGAAGCGTCTCTGTCTCTACTGGTTACCGAGTTGTGCTGAAATTACGGTTTTTCAAATAATACAAAAATAAGCGAAATGGACCACATAACAAGGAACTGGTAAATCTTAGGCGTATAAAAGTATACATATTTTTGATAGACTCAACGAGAGCTATCATTTGGTAGTGGGTAAACCTTTCTATCACTAACGGTTGCAATGTTCAATTTTTTTCTATCTAAAAGTGCTAAATTTAGACCGAAAAAACAATTACAACTTTTTGAGAGATAGAGCGTTCTAATGTAGTCATGCTGATGCATTGGGATGTGCTGAATTCAACGGTGAGGTCGGTTTTCTCGTAGCGTGTATGGTTTGGCCAGAAAGTGGGAAACTATAATTTCCGCGGTTTATCGCGGTTTTCTCGAGAACCGGGCATCTTAGACAAACGCGGTTTTCAGAAATGAATTCCTCGGTCAATTTCCCATCCGATACCGTTTGAATCGTCAACATCGGTCGATTAGATCGGACACAGTTTGCGTTCAAAGTTTCTAACAGAGTAAAATAAGTGTTTTTAGCATCATTTTTGATAATTGGGAACGTAATAACTGCCGAACCGTTCCAAATAAGTAAAATCAAAGTATACCGGCGTAATCAGCGTCAAAAATTATATCAAGAACCACAACCTTAGTTTGATTGAAGGTAGTTGGGTTTTTGCCGATTGGCTAAAATTTTGTGAGAAATCACATATTTTAAACAATAATTTTGAAGTAGCACACCTATCTCAAAAACAAGGACCCGGATCAGCATGAAACCTTTGTTATCTTACTAAAATGGGTGCGCTGATTACAAATTTACATAGGAAACGTCTCTGTCTCTACTGGTTACCGAGTTGTGCTGAAATTACGGTTTTTCAAATAATACAAAAATAAGCGAAATAGACCACATAACATGAAAATGGTAAATCTTCGGCGTATAAAAGTATACATATTTTTGATAAACTCAATTAGAGCTATCATTTGGTAGTGGGTAAACCTTTCTATCACTAACGGTTGCAATGTTCAATTTTTTTCAATCTAAAAGTGCTAAATTTAGACCGAAAAAACAATTATAACTTTTTGAGAGATAGAGCGTTCTAATGTAGTCATGCTGATGCATTGGGATGTGCTGAATTCAACGGTGAGGTCGGTTTTCTCGTAGCGTGTATGGTTTGGCCAGAAAGTGGGAAACTATAATTTCCGCGGTTTATCGCGGATTTCTCGAGAACCGGGCATCTTAGACAAACGCGGTTTTCAGAAATGAATTCCTCAGCCAATTTCCCATCCGAAACCGTTTGAATCGTCAACAGCGGTCGATTTGATCGGACACAGTCTGCGTTCAAAGTTTCTAACATAGTAAAATAAGTGTTTTTAGCATCATTTTTGATAATTGGGAACGTAATAACTGCCGAACCGTTCCAAATAAGTAAAATCAAAGTATACCGGCGTAATCAGCGTCAAAAATTGTATCAAGAACCACAACCTTAGTTTGATTGAAGGTAGTTGGGTTTTGCCGATTGGCTAAAATTTTGTAAGAAATCACATATTTTAAACAATAATTTTGAAGTAGCACACCTATCTCAAAAACAAGGACCCGGATCAACATGAAACCTTTGGTATCTTACTAAAATGGGTGCGCTGATTACAAATTTACATAGGAAGCGTCTCTGTCTCTACTGGTTACCGAGTTGTGCTGAAATTACGGTTTTTCAAATAATACAAAAATAAGCGAAATGGACCACATAACAAGGAACTGGTAAATCTTAGGCGTATAAAAGTATACATATTTTTGATAGACTCAACGAGAGCTATCATTTGGTAGTGGGTAAACCTTTCTATCACTAACGGTTGCAATGTTCAATTTTTTTCTATCTAAAAGTGCTAAATTTAGACCGAAAAAACAATTACAACTTTTTGAGAGATAGAGCGTTCTAATGTAGTCATGCTGATGCATTGGGATGTGCTGAATTCAACGGTGAGGTCGGTTTTCTCGTAGCGTGTATGGTTTGGCCAGAAAGTGGGAAACTATAATTTCCGCGGTTTATCGCGGTTTTCTCGAGAACCGGGCATCTTAGACAAACGCGGTTTTCAGAAATGAATTCCTCGGTCAATTTCCCATCCGATACCGTTTGAATCGTCAACATCGGTCGATTAGATCGGACACAGTTTGCGTTCAAAGTTTCTAACAGAGTAAAATAAGTGTTTTTAGCATCATTTTTGATAATTGGGAACGTAATAACTGCCGAACCGTTCCAAATAAGTAAAATCAAAGTTTACCGGCGTAATCAGCGTAAAAAATTATATCAAGAACCACAACCTTAGTTTGATTGAAGGTAGTTGGGTTTTTGCCGATTGGCTAAAATTTTGTGAGAAATCACATATTTTAAACAATAATTTTGAAGTAGCACACCTATCTCAAAAACAAGGACCCGGATCAACATGAAACCTTTGTTATCTTACTAAAATGGGTGCGCTGATTACAAATTTACATAGGAAACGTCTCTGTCTCTACTGGTTACCGAGTTGTGCTGAAATTACGGTTTTTCAAATAATACAAAAATAAGCGAAATAGACCACATAACAAGGAACTGGTAAATCTTAGGCGTATAAAAGTATACATATTTTTGATAGACTCAACGAGAGCTATCATTTGGTAGTGGGTAAACCTTTCTATCACTAATGGTTGCAATGTTCAATTTTTTTCTATCTAAAAGTGCTAAATTTAGACCGAAAAAACAATTACAACTTTTTGAGAGATAGAGCGTTCTAATGTAGTCATGCTGATGCATTGGGATGTGCTGAATTCAACGGTGAGGTCGGTTTTCTCGTAGCGTGTATGGTTTGGCCAGAAAGTGGGAAACTATAATTTCCGCGGTTTATCGCGGTTTTCTCGAGAACCGGGCATCTTAGACAAACGCGGTTTTCAGAAATAAATTCCTCGGTCAATTTCCCATCCGATACCGTTTGAATCGTCAACATCGGTCGATTAGATCGGACACAGTTTGCGTTCAAAGTTTCTAACAGAGTAAAATAAGTGTTTTTAGCATCATTTTTGATAATTGGGAACGTAATAACTGCCGAACCGTTCCAAATAAGTAAAATCAAAGTATACCGGCGTAATCAGCGTCAAAAATTATATCAAGAACCACAACCTTAGTTTGATTGAAGGTAGTTGGGTTTTTGCTGATTGGCTAAAATTTTGTGAGAAATCACATATTTTAAACAATAATTTTGAAGTAGCACACCTATCTCAAAAACAAGGACCCGGATCAGCATGAAACCTTTGTTATCTTACTAAAATGGGTGCGCTGATTACAAATTTACATAGGAAACGTCTCTGTCTCTACTGGTTACCGAGTTGTGCTGAAATTACGGTTTTTCAAATAATACAAAAATAAGCGAAATAGACCACATAACATGAAAATGGTAAATCTTCGGCGTATAAAAGTATACATATTTTTGATAAACTCAATTAGAGCTATCATTTGGTAGTGGGTAAACCTTTCTATCACTAACGGTTGCAATGTTCAATTTTTTTCAATCTAAAAGTGCTAAATTTAGACCGAAAAAACAATTATAACTTTTTGAGAGATAGAGCGTTCTAATGTAGTCATGCTGATGCATTGGGATGTGCTGAATTCAACGGTGAGGTCGGTTTTCTCGTAGCGTGTATGGTTTGGCCAGAAAGTGGGAACCTATAATTTCCGCGGTTTATCGCGGATTTCTCGAGAACCGGGCATCTTAGACAAACGCGGTTTTCAGAAATGAATTCCTCAGCCAATTTCCCATCCGAAACCGTTTGAATCGTCAACAGCGGTCGATTAGATCGGACACAGTTTGCGTTCAAAGTTTCTAACAGAGTAAAATAAGTGTTTTTAGCATCATTTTTGATAATTGGGAACGTAATAACTGCCGAACCGTTCCAAATAAGTAAAATCAAAGTATACCGGCGTAATCAGCGTCAAAAATTGTATCAAGAACCACAACCTTAGTTTGATTGAAGGTAGTTGGGTTTTGCCGATTGGCTAAAATTTTGTAAGAATTCACATATTTTAAACAATAATTTTGAAGTAGCACACCTATCTCAAAAACAAGGACCCGGATCAACATGAAACCTTTGGTATCTTACTAAAATGGGTGCGCTGATTACAAATTTACATAGGAAACGTCTCTGTCTCTACTGGTTACCGAGTTGTGCTGAAATTACGGTTTTTCAAATAATACAAAAATAAGCGAAATGGACCACATAACAAGGAACTGGTAAATCTTAGGCGTATAAAAGGATACATATTTTTGATAGACTTAACGAGAGCTATCATTTGGTAGTGGGTAAACCTTTCTATCACTAACGGTTGCAATGTTCAATTTTTTTCTATCTAAAAGTGCTAAATTTAGACCGAAAAAAGAATTATAACTTTTTGAGAGATAGAGCGTTCTAATGTAGTCATGCTTATGCATTGGGATGTGCTGAATTCAACGGTGAGGTCGGTTTTCTCGTAGCGTGTATGGTTTGGCCAGAAAGTGGGAAACTATAATTTCCGCGGTTTATCGCGGTTTTCTCGAGAACCGGGCTTCTTAGACAAACGCGGTTTTCAGAAATGAATTCCTCGGCCAATTTCCCATCCGATACCGTTTGAATCGTCAACATCGGTCGATTAGATCGGACACAGTTTGCGTTCAAAGTTTCTAACAGAGTAAAATAAGTGTTTTTAGCATCATTTTTGATAATTGGGAACGTAATAACTGCCGAACCGTTCCAAATAAGTAAAATCAAAGTATACCGGCGTAATCAGCGTCAAAAATTATATCAAGAACCACAACCTTAGTTTGATTGAAGGTAGTTGGGTTTTTGCCGATTGGCTAAAATTTTGTGAGAAATCACATATTTTAAACAATAATTTTGAAGTAGCACACCTATCTTAAAAACGAGGACCCGGATCAACATGAAACCTTTGGTATCTTACTAAAATGGGTGCGCTGATTACAAATTTATATAGGAAACGTCTCTGTCTCTACTGGTTACCGAGTTGTGCTGAAATTACGGTTTTTCAAATAATACAAAAATAAGCGAAATAGACCACATAACATGAAAATGGTAAATCTTCGGCGTATAAAAGTATACATATTTTTGATAAACTCAATTAGAGCTATCATTTGGTAGTGGGTAAACCTTTCTATCACTAACGGTTGCAATGTTCAATTTTTTCAATCTAAAAGTGCTAAATTTAGACCGAAAAAACAATTATAACTTTTTGAGAGATGGAGCGTTCTAATGTAGTCATGCTGATGCATTGGGATGTGCTGAATTCAACGGTGAGGTCGGTTTTCTCGTAGCGTGTATGGTTTGGCCAGAAAGTGGGAAACTATAATTTCCGCGGTTTATCGCGGATTTCTCGAGAACCGGGCATCTTAGACAAACGCGGTTTTCAGAAATGAATTCCTCAGCCAATTTCCCATCCGAAACCGTTTGAATCGTCAACATCGGTCGATTAGATCGGACACAGTTTGCGTTCAAAATTTCTAACATAGTAAAATGGGTGTTTTCAGCATCATTTTTGATAATTGGAACGTAATAACTGCCGAACCGTTCCGAATAAGTAAAATCAAATTATACCGGCGTAATCAGCGTCAAGAATTGTATCAAGAACCACAACCTTAATTTGATTGAAGGTAATTGGGGTTTTGCCGACTGGCTAAGATTTTGTAAGAAATCACATATTTTAAACAATAATTTTGAAGTAGCACACCTATCTCAAAAACAAGGACCCGGATCAACATGAAACCTTTGGAATTTTATTAAAATGGGTGCGCTGATTACAAATTTACATAGGAAAAGTCTCTGTCTCTACTGGTTACCGAGTTGTGCTGAAATTACGGTTTTCCAAATAATACAAAAATAAGCGAAATGGACCACATAACATGAAAATGGTAAATCTTAGGCATATAAAGGTATACATTTTTTTGATAGACTCAACGAGAGCTATCATTTGGTAGTGGGTAAACCTTTCTATCTCCAACGGTTGCACAGTTAAATTTTCACCACATGGTAACCCTACGCGCAAATCTTGTTATCTGTATTAGGGTAAGATATAGCGCACCCGGTAGGATCAAGGATCGTTTGCTCTAAAGACAACGCACCACTCCTGAAGAAGGGGCTTCTTTCTTCTTCAGGTTCAGCTCATACCTACAGGAAGAATCGCCTAAAGAAAGAAACTAAAGGTGATACCCGCACAACACGGAAACTAATTCTTTTGTAACCGTTGTAAGACTTGAATAACGCCAGGAAAAAAAAGTTCAATCAGTACCAATCTAAAATGCAGTCTATAGATTCGCCCAACCTCTGTGATTCTATTTCACCATCACCAGTGCAGATCTGCCTCGAGCGCTTGTAAAACTGTAAACAGCTGATATTATGCTCTTAGCCTTGAAACTCTCCTTAACCTCGCCACTTTTAGAATTATTAATGTTCTCGCTAACTACACGAAGTATAATATAAATACAGTCACACATACACACACACACACACAAACGTATAATACAGTCGATGTGCCGTACATATTTGTATGCAACTGCGCACCATGTTCGCCGCGCTGTCTGCAATAGGTTTTAATACGATTTATCACCACGCTAAAGTGGACGTCGGACTCTACGCGGCGAACATAAGGAGAAGAAAAAAACCGCAGCACAAGGTGAACCATTATTACTTTATATATAGCGCGACTTTTTTTGTTGTAATCCGCGCTCCTTCTGCGTGGATATGTGCGCTTATAATAATGAAATAATAATAATAAAGAGCGACTTATTTAAACGCTCCGATCGCGTGAGCTCCTGGCTGAATACCAACGAGCGGCGGCGCCCCTGATTGGCCATTGTTTAACTTTTCAGCCGGACGATAACATCAAAAATTCAACGGCATTTCATGACTGTAAAAACGGACGACGGGCGACTACGATGACGTGGGACGATACTGTATCAATAAAACAGGACCTCGAGGACGACTTTTAATGCATTACTAAATAGGCATGCAGTTAAGCGATCATGAGGGAATTTTATTATTCGCTAGACTGTGCATGCTATTGAAAGGCTGCATTTAGCTTCATAAAAACGTGTTTAGTGCTGTTTGCGATAAATTTAAAATATACTGCGGAAGGTGGAAATGTGAATAATCAGTAAATATTGTTTTATTTTAATCATAGTTTTTGGCATAGGTACATATTCAGAGGGGACTAGGATTGAAAGGAAATATACGGGCGCATCACGGAACAGCTCTATAAGCGACCTTTTTATGTTCTACTATTTTTATATATTTAGTAGTTTGCAATCAGGATCTCCTGCATCCGAACTTTTGAATTAAAATACTTCCAAGTATTTTGATATCCACTTTTTTATTTGAAAAAAAAGTCATATAATTTGTACTTTTTGGTTTTATATATCAAAATACATTTTTGAGTTATTGTGATTTTACCTTTATACCCTTTTGTTAATTTGTGCGGTATGATTTCAAATTGAATATCTGGTTATTATTAAAGATATCAGTTTTGGTGAGAATCTATAATAAACATAGTCACATAATGTTTAGTACATTACCATATTTAATACAAGGTGCACAAAATTACATTTTAAAAGAATACATCACTAGAAAAAAATCTTGAACATAATCCTTGGTAAGTGTAGTTTCCTTTATTTTTAATAGCTTTTCAGATATTGATAATTTTTCGTTTGTTTTTAATCATTAAAATGCACCTGATGTTGTATTACTTGGTTTTTATATTTAGTCAGGTGCTCTAATTTATTATCTACGACGTTTTATCAGTTATTTCTGACAAATTGGCATATTAAAATATAGGAATCCAACAATAAATATAAGTATGTAATAAATTAGAAAAACATCTAATTCGCATTTCTAAACGTATATACAAAATAATGCAAAAACTATCTACAATATTAAATACATGTTATAAATTTTAAATGTAATTTCGTCCTTCAAACAAAAATATTTGGGAACTTTGCCTCTCTTGCATGGTAATTTGGGATGGTACAGCCGTGGAAAATTCAATGGTAACAGGCTTGCCGCTAGTGTACACCAAACGTAGGTCGGAGAATGTCGGTCGTCGTATACCTACCTGGTAGTCATAAAACCGAAGAGTCACTTCTGTTTCATTTCATTTTCAGTTTTCTGTATATAGATGGTATGAATATGAGTTTCGTAATTATATAATATATTTTCGATATTCGGAGCGAAACTTCCGCTAGTAGCTAAAGATTGTTATTCGTTAATATTTTTGATTCGACATGCAATTGCAGTATTATTTCATTTATACTAAAATACATAGTAACGTTAGTTATAATTGTAAAAATTTTAATTAGGCACATATTGAAATACTTCATCATCATGGCTACGTCGGTGTATGCATCAAGGCAAACCGATTACTACATCCGATATCCGCTGTCAATAATTTTTAAAGGAGGTAATTCCAGATAGGAAGTTCCTGTAAGTGAAAATACTCATTTTTCTCGGTTTCTACTTAGTCCCAGACCGAAATAATATACTTTTATCTCAAAATGTTTTATATTTATTTAATTTACGTTATGGTAAGTAATGAAAATTGCATATAATTATGTATTCAACAAAAATAATATAAATTTAACATGAGTATAGTATAGATAAAAATAATAGATAGATGTATAACAGTAAAAAAATGATATTTGTAATAACATAACATAAATATATGTAATAACATAAAAACAAACATTTAATAATATAGGAATAACATAAGCATGTATTAAATAAGAAAAGTGTTCTGTTAGGTTGGAGGTTGATATAAATTTGCAGGAGTGCTTTTATTTCATATGTTGTTGAGGTTGGTATGACCTGATGTTTTAGGAAATGATACATTTATGACAATCTAAACGGAACATATGTATCGTCAATTTGTTGCACTAAGAAAACAAGCAAAATCCTTTGTTGTTGTATCAGCCAAAATCGATTTAATTGTGGTTGTCTAACAAATTTACGATTTTTAATCAAATAGCTAGACGTTATGTGATACATATTTTCAATATTTGCCTAATTTGCGGAAAGGCCAGCAAAAAAGTAAATTAAGGAACAAAACGCGACCCATAGTGTAATAAAAATACCTACCTTTGTGCTTGATCGTCCGGTAGGTCGGCCGCAATACAAAATATTATACAAGTAACTAGTGGACTTGAAACTTTTGCAATACGGCGAAAACGATTGAGTAACATAAATATAGATTGAAATTTCAATGATTTTGTTATAAATTTTTCCAAAGTTATTTGCATATCGTTCTGATGTGATATCATTCATATTGGATTGTAAATCCTGCCCTTACATGTCACACATAAAAGAAAATTGTGTGTGGATGTTATTATAGAATGTAAATATATAATTTTAATAAACATAAAAATAACAACATTTTTATAATTAAGCTAAAATGCTGAGCAACACTGTAGTATCAGTTCTAAAGGGCATATCTGCAGCAAAGAAGAAACCGGGGCAAATACGATTTACAACTACATGCAAAAAATACATTAAATATTACAGTGCACTTTTGTCAGTTTCGGATATCGGAAACATATAAATAGACGAAATTCGATTTCATTCCATAGATACAGAAAAATAAAACGAAACAAAAGTAACCCTTTGGTTTTATGACTTTAGCAGGTAGGTATCCGACGACCGACAGTCTCCGAGCTACGTTTGGTGTACACTAGCGGCAAGCCTGTCACCATTGAATTTTCCACGGCTGTACATAGCTCATTTCTGCTTTATCAATTCAAACCCTTCGTGGATATTTTTTTACACATTACTCCAAATTATTTATTTTACATAAACGAAAATACACAGTGTGTCAATTATCAAGGTCTGCTAACACAATAACATGAGCATTTTACTAACATAATATCAGGAGCATATGTCAAAACCCCATAAGTCATTTGTAACAAAATTAAGAAAATAAATTAGGAAAACCCAAGATAACTCAAAAATTGTGGTTTTTGGGTATAGGGAAGCACGATGTATTTCGTATTGAGCAGATCTTTATTTCAAACTGAAATAAATAATGGAACATAGTTCAAGCAATATTTCGTGTTTCCACGATGAAAAAAAAAATCAAGCAGGAATAATTTGCGTAATAATTGCTGATGTATATTTTTTACTTTATCATACGTACTATTATAAAGTATTGTAATCGTGTCGGAAAAAAGCGAGATTTTAGCGGAAATATGTCCTTTTGAGTCCCCTGAGCATTTTTGAAAAATGTTAAAGAAAGGTGGAAGAAGTTTTGTTTGAAAGAGTCGAAAAGACCTGGAGGTTCTCTCTTATTACACGATTTTGCAAATGAACCGGTATTTCTGTAATTTCAATAATACTTCAATAATAAATTAAAGTATACGAAATTTTGTATAAATTATGTCTATGAAATTTTTTGGTAAAATTAATATTTTTCCTTCATGAGCAAACTTTAACTTTGAATGCCATCCATAGCAGTTGAGTCTATTGATCGCTCACCGCTCTGTGCATTATGTATATACAATAAATATTTTAGTGTAGCAGTCTTTATTCTATTGATACTTTTGTCTAATCGTCGACGTTTGACACTGTTGTGTAGCGATAAAGTCATGTGCCTGGCCACATCAGATTTTTCTTAATTAATTTCTTGTTTCTCCACAGCAAATCAACATAACTCAATTAATAATTTTATTAAATTAATTTAAAACAATTCTAGTATTTAAAAGATTATAAAAGTGAACACGAGAGCATGAAATGCTCGCAATATGAGAGCATTGACCAAGAAATTCTTTTCCCTTCAACACTTTCAACTGTTCAACATAACCAACGCATTTCTCTAAACATAATATTCATTATTATTATTTATTGGATAATATTTTCCATAAAAAGAAGTTTTTACACACAGTTTACACAGAAACTCTTGAAATTAGATTTATTACCTGGAAAAAAATCGATTAGCAACAACTTTATATGTATTCGTCTGATTTATTTTGTGCAAATTGCAATTTGTTGACAAAAGTAGCGTCGTAGGTATGATTTTTCTCGATTTGACGTTTTTATAAATAATTTTAATACACCATAAACAAAATCAAATTAATATATAATGAAAGTATCATTGCGAAAATATTATTTTGTTATTTTCTAGAACTTTGAATATATGGTAAGTATAATTAATTATACCTAATCATTCAATTAAATATAGTTTCAGAATTATTTTTTTCGGAAAAAATCAAATATTCGTAAGAAATCATTTTCTCGGCCTGGTACAAAATATACTCTTTCGCACAGTGAAACGAAAAAAACATGTTTTTTCATAAATTACTTATTAGTGTTATACATTTCAAGGAATAATAAATTTACTATCAAACAATAAAAAAAACTGCCAATGCTATACTTCGTTTCGATTTATCTATTCCATCAGTGTTACGTAACTAACTGTTACACGTCGCTTTTCCAATCAGTGGATATACAATTACTACAAGTGCATTGTGTGAACGTAAGTAGTCGTTTATTCAATGCCAGAGCCCAGAACTATGAGAAGAGGAACTGCGAGCCTCTCCTTCGATTTCTTGGAATACATTAACACCACTAGCTAACGGTACGTGATATATTACGCAGGAGTTACTCCTCGTTTCTAGATTGTGATCTGATAAATACATCAGTGGATGCTATAGTCAATATAACATGAATAAAAGCAATCAATAAATTATAAGTAGTCATCACAGTCTTCAATATATAAATTATTTCAACTTCTTTATAACAAAAGTATTGTTGATTATTTGCTGTCGATGGGTTACAGTTAGCACAAGCATGTAGCTCCAATTTTTCAAGTTTGGTTGCTTTTATTGACAAAATTCCATTCTCGACAAAACATTGGAAACTGCCTAGAATCCTTAAATATCACTGCATGTCGTCTTCATCTTTAGAAAATTTTCGATCAACGTGTACTGAACACCAGGTGAATCACAAGCTATCAACTTGTATTTTGCAAGAATTTCTAGAATTTTGACGCATGAGAAGAGTTTTCAAATAAGAGCCTAAAAGGTGTGTCGTAGAGCAACTATTTTGTTAAAATTCTTGCGATAACATAGCTAAAATTCAAATGTAGGTCCATTATGTGATTATGAGCTAAATTCGTTAGTTAAAATTCGAGTTAATTACAAAATTTGTTCGTCGAACGTATTCTTCTGGCGGCGTCTACATAGATTTTATTCGTCGATCTCGTTTGAGATTATATAGCCATTTCTGTAATTTGACACTAACAGTTCTGGACTGTGTTCGTAGATAACGGAATGGGTTGATTGGATGGTTTTATTTTACGTTTTACGTTTGATTGGCTATAACAAATCATACATTAATAGAAATCGTGCATTTCTCGTGAGGTTTGAATAAATGATTCTCTATTCAGTAAACATACTCATAAATAAACGATCGACGGAAAAAGTACTTTATTGACTAAACATTACCATATTTATGAGATTTAAAGCTATAAATAAAAAAAATAAACAACTATTTGGTATAAACATATTTTTACTTTATCATACGCAGTATGTAAAGTATTGTAATCATGCCGACAAAAAAATTGAGATTTTAGCGGAAATAGGTCTTTATGGGTCCCCTGAACATTTTTGACCAAGGTACAAAAAAATGTCTGTGTGTGTGTGTGTGTGTGTGTGTGTGTGTGTGTGTGTGTGTGTGTGTGTGTGTGTGTGTGTGTGTGTGTGTGTGTGTGTGTGTGTGTGTGTGTGTGTGTGTGTGTGTGTGTGTGCGTGTGTAATCGATTTTTGTGACGACGATTCCGGAAAAACTACTAAAGGTATCGGAACGAAAGCTCATATTTAGAAGTTTTGTTACCAAACTTAGAGCTGAAAAGCTTTTGATTGAAAAGGGTCCAAAGGAACTGGTAGTTTATTCTAAGCCTTTTTGAAGGATTTTGCAAATGAGCCGCCATTTCTGTAATTTCGACAAAATAGTTAATTAATAAATTAAAGTAGAGGAAATTTTGAATAATTTATGCCTATGACATTTTTTGGTAAAGTTAATAGTTTAGCTTCAAGAGCAAATTCTATTTGATCGAGATCGGTCGCATCTGCATTGATATGAAATTACATAGTAGCCAGGACTTTGACAAATATTTTTTTTGTGTTGTCACATTCGAAAACAGCTGATCTCATCAGAGGTTGGAGAACCACTATGGAACGTTGCCGCTGTAGTGCGGCAAATTATAAAATACAAATTTCAAATAAAATAAGATCACCAATTTGATTGTTTGTTGATAAGAAATATCAACCCGTCTTTATATCTAAAAACGATAAATTGAGAAAATTATAAATAAAGTATAGCGATGAGTGTAGTTTTATTTTAGTATGTTGGTAGGGATGTGTCATGAACAAATATAAATCTGTCAGAATTTGAATTACCTTTTTAAGGTGCGTTTTCATTAGTGATAGTGGCAGTGGTAGCAGACGCCGTTATAGTATTTCCAATAGATTGCTAGTGACTCATGTTTATGTACATGCAAACTAATATGTGTCATTATCACGATATGTAAGAAATACTATAATTTCGTATTCTACTACCGCCAGTAGCTACCATTACCTACCAATCGGAACGCACCTTTAAACTTGACGTTTCGTCAAAGTGGTACCACCCTAGCATTTACTATACAGAAATCATTTATTTATTTTTTTAAATACGTATTTGTTAAAAGCAGCACAATAAACGTTGATGTCGCTCCTGCCAAAAACTAGATAGCGCGACTCGCTCACATGCGACGGCGACGCTCCGCCTTCGGTGACGCGCCGCATCACCGCTCGTCGCGCTATTCCGTACTTTCGGCATTTGTGACATAAATAACTATTATTCTAATGACGTAGTGTAGGTAGTGTCAAATGCTGATGCTTTGACAATACCTACGATTTATCTCAATAGAATAGATTCTCATGCAGCTAAACTATTAATTTTATATATTGTATGATAAAGTCATGTGCCTGGCCACATCAGATTTTTAATCCTACACTGTGAAGATGTCATTTTTGCGTCTCTCCGGAAACACGAAAGATGCTCTTTACCCGTCAGACGTGTAATGAACAGTTTTCACGGCTAGGCGCGAAAATAACTGAATTGGTGTTTAATTCGTAGACTGTTTTAAAATCCGGAGATAAAAACTAGTAGGAGAGTTTTCGTATTTTAATTAAAAGTAAATACACTTTGTGACGTCACATGTGAATTAAATGAATTTATTTTTATGCATATTTCGCATTCCGAAGTTTAAGAACTTTAGCATTTTTTACTTTTTTCCAGCGGCATTTTGATTTTAATTGTGTTAAAGTACAAAACTCTCGCGAGGTTAAAATTTGGGTATTTTATAGGTAAGGTGACCAGAATTTTATTCAGGCAAAGTGGGACAAGGGAGCCGGTCGTGTTTTTCGTGAAAACAGGAAAAAATCCGTTAATTCCAATTGTAAAATTCCATTACAGATATTTCAAAAACATACAAAAATATCAAAAAGTATACCATTAGATAGAAAATCGTTTATTTTATATGCATAATTTGAAGTTGCTTTTACGAGTTTGTTAAAAAACCAGCGAAAAATTCTCGGAAATTTTGTGTGTTTTGCGCGTAACTCTTTGAAATTAATAAAAGTGCACCAATATAGTATATTTAGATAGTAAATTGCTTCCGGGGTATGCCGTGTACCAAGATTCGTAAATGCTGACGTTTTGCGAACTATGTTGCTCGCTTCTTCAGAGCTAACTTGAATACTCTGCTCTGAAGCTCCAACATGGTTCACGAAACGTGTGAATCCAACGAATCTTGACGCACAGCATAACCCGGAAGCAATTTAATTTCTAAATTATTCTGGCCATGAAAACCTACGTAATATAGCATATTATATTACGAATACAATCGAATGCGCTTTAAGACTGACAATTTACAATTTTGTATATGGTTTTCTTTTGAGATAAAAACAGAACAAAATTGCAAAAAAACCTAATTTTAATAAAAAAAATCAAGGCGTCTTCTCCTCTTGATTTTAGGTGTTGTTCTGTCATTAGTGGACACTATGTATGTTTCCCTTCATTGCGCATATTTATGGCTCCCTTCTGAAAACATCGCAACTCCAAAACAAAATATTTCGTTGCGATGTTTTACTTTTTAGTGGGAGCGGTCTGCCTGTCCCCCACCAACGTCAATCCGTAGTCATGTTTGGGCTACAATTGTACTTAAATAAAATATCTATTTTTGTATCATGAGTTGGGCTAGATGTTTTATATTTGAAGAAGCCAAACATTAATTTTTATCTTAAAAAAAAAATATTTTTCGTCCAGGCAACTCCTTATTTATCCTTATTTATATATAAGTTATACTGAAAATTTCATACTTTGAACAATAAATAACGTTTTTATTTGAAAACGCGGTTTACGAGTAGTAGAAGTGGGTGTTAAGGTACCTGCTTAAAATTATATGCAACCAAATATACACAAGAATCACCTTCGTTGAGATTTTCGCATTCATACTGATAGCATTGCGGATTCTATCGACAGCAGACATCGCCCATAAGGCGCTAGAAATGTCTATTAGCGGAATTAACTCTTTTCGGCCTCCTAAATCACCCGGCATGCCATTCGAATACTTCTCAGTTTCAACTTCCAACTTTCCGTGACTGCACAAAGCAAAAAGTCCGTAAAACTTTTCGTCGGGCGGGCGGGCGGCGAGGGCGGCGAACGTAACGAATTTCGGCCGTTTTAACACACTCGCTTAACGACGTTCGATTTGGGCCAGTCCTGAAGCGACTGGGTCCCGAAGATAAAAGGGAGCGCAGTGAAAATTTATGCCGAAAAATACTTTTAAAATAGATTAAATTAGAATTGCATAATGTTTCTCTCGGTTGGACGGTCCGGACTCTCTCGAAGCGAGAGACTGCCTCGAGGGCAAGACGGAGGGAGAAGGGGGAGGCCGTTGCCCGTAAAACATTAGGCGTTCAATAAAAGGGAAAGTTCCATGGAATACGAAAGAGGAGATAGGGAAGATGGTAAGGAAAGGAGACGGGGACTGCTGCTTTCCACTGGTAAGCGTTAAATATTCTCTTGTCCCGCGAACTTGGGATAAACGGAATGGGGGTCGGTTGGGGGGTTCGGGAGGGTTGGGGGTGTGTTTCGTAACGTCTGGCAAAATGAGTATCGCTCCCGGAGTTTTGCTCTGATATATATATTAAAACTCTCGGATGTTTAAAGAATACACGAACCATTAAGTCTTTGGAAGTATGGCAGTGGGGAGAGTTATGGGGTGTGCCGAAAAGTTTCTATCGGGAAAAAATAAAATCTCGCCAATGGGTCTCCTAGCCAATGATGGATGAAAAATATACTGTTGATACTTGTAGCCCTTCCACCAAGAAGCTGTCTTTATATGTACCTATAGAACAACAACAAAAACTTTTTTGGAATTGCCTTGAAGTATGTTATCAATGTCATTTGATCAGCCGTTTTACCAGACGAGATGCCAGCAGTGTAATAGATTTACGTTAACAGGACAATCACTACATTAGATCAGTATCCAGTCTTTAAATACCCAAAGAGGTGATCAGACATCTAAAGCGACACCTATTGGCATTCTCAAGTACCTGCATACTAGGATGTATTAAGTACTTCGTTCGAGAAATATGACGTTTTTGTGACGATACTTGGATGACTTATTTCAATACAATATTAATTATGATAAAGAAGGAATACACTTGTCGACAGCATATACCTGAAGAATTCTTTAACTTAAATTGATACCTAACTTCATACGTTTTATAAGTAAATGTGGATTTGAATCAATTTAAAAAAAATATAAGAAAATACGTTTTCTGGTCTCAAGTAATTACTTTTCTGTGGGTATATCTAATACTGTCAACTTCAAACATTATCACAATTTTTACATATAATTTAAAAATATTTTTTAGTTTAAAGTGCAATTTCATGCTCACAATGCCCGCATAATCAGTCTTTTAAGTCTTTTAACTATTATCTACAAAATAACAACAACATTTAACTTTTTTTAAATTTATATTTAACTTTTTTTGTTTTTCCTTGCATGAAAAGTTATTATTGCAGGAAATCATCACATTTAAACCTCAGACCCGTAATAATTCTAAAAGCAGACAACAAATTAAAGGGGCTTTAACAATAATTTTGTCGGTTTTTAAGAATTAGTAAATAATTTGACAAAATATTTTGCTGATTTTATATTTACTGATTACAGAGGTAGTGTTTCAGTCAACACTATCTAATACATTATCAAATGCAATTGCCATAATTTGTTGTTAATAATAATGTTGAAGATAAAATCGTTAGATCCATTTGGGAACACACTGCGTAGCTTGCTAACCTATTTTGTTTTTATTGTCTCTAATATCTCTTCAGTTGGGAGCATTTTCATTTGTACTGAATTTTCTTAAAAATCTCAAAAATTACTTATCTTTTTCAATTTTTGTATTATTGAAATCACAAAACACATTATACACAACATCCAACACTTAATTACGTAAGTAACCGAAAACCCCAGTTTGAAAGCTTGAAGTCAACGTATATTAATAGGAACGACGAGTCCGACAGTAGTGATGTACTGATAGCAGAAATTACACATAATATAACTGGTTATTTGTTGCCACAAACAAATGGAATGAAAAAATGTAACTAATGACATCAAATGTGTACTATACATAAACAATGTAATGCGGATTTTCCATAAAACTATGTAACTGAGTTTTTACATAAAATATGTGAATGCGTGTTTACACATTTATGTGTAACTTACATTCAAATGTATAACAGTTTACACTTCCTAAGTGAAATAAATACTTACGGTACATATACAGGTTAAAAAATATTGAGCCGCGTTGATCTAATGTATGTATGTATGTTTGTATGTAAGTATGTAAGTATGTAAGTATGTAAGTATGTATGTATGTATGTTTGTATGTATTGAGTTTCAGAGTGTATTATATTGCTGACCTATGAGCAGGCAGGATAAATGTTAATAATAACAATAATAACATTGCCTTAAATATTTATTAAACTGTAAAGTATAAAACACCAGCAGGCAATAACTTAACACTTAACACCCTACATCGCAAACATTCCTATTTAACTTAATTTATAATGTTTGTTAAACATAATTTTTTCAACTTACAATAATATTTACTAAGTACGCCTATTACTACATTAGTTTTTTTAATATTTACAGGAAATTTATGAAAAATACATACAAATATTTTATGTAAGTTTACTATAATATATTATGTAAAAAGTATGTAATTTTCCATGCATTTTTAACAGTATGTAGTGATCAAGAAATTAATAATAATAAACGATTAAAAACAACAAAAAAGCGTGATTGCTAAAACTGGCATAGAAATACAAGGTCTAAATTTTAGAAACAGCATAGGGAAAGCATGTTGTATGATGTATCATAGGATAGCTTTTTAAAAGGCAAATAAACTTAGTTTAATATCTGCTGATTTAACATTACTGAGAAAAGTTATTGTAGTTATAATTAGCTGTCCCCAATGACGATAAACATCACAGCCTGTATTTTTCTGCTTGTTGCTTGAATATCTCTGCATAAAGTCCAAGTACAGTTATTTAAAGCAATATACACAGACATGTATTTTTAGACTTTTAATACTATATTTCCTTACATATTGCAATTTCTTTATTCATAGTTATTCCACAATTTCACAAAAGAAAAAATAATTTAAAATATTCTTTTAATAGAGATTGGAACCATGTAGATAATGATATGATAAAATTGTTAATTGAAAACAAGTTATTATGATAAAGCGCAATTATAAGCCTCTTAGCGTCTCTAATACATTTCATGTATTATTAATTAATTCGATTTATTCCCTACTGTCAAATAATTGCTTTTAAATTAATTAGATTCAATGTTTAATTCCAACTTAATTCTCTTCGATAAATAATTGCTTTTAATCGCCGGGATAAGTTTATTAAATTAAACAGCGTAAATATTGACGTCAGAGGCATCACACATGTAATTCCATTGCGCCGGATAATAAGCCGGTGTTGTATCGCCAACGAGCGGACTAATTAACATTGCAAAATTTTCGTTGCAACACATGTTCCGCTCGGCACACATACACATGTACTGGTACATGTTAGCGCACCTCACTGACAGCCTAATTGATTTTTAATGATTGTTATTGCGCTCCTCCGTTTTTATAATAATATCACTGGATCGTAACGAATCGTTTGCGCTGGTGCTGGTCCGAACTAACTCCATGGGCGTCGTTACAACACTTTCCAGCGCGTGTTCCCGCTGGATTTTTTGTAATTGATACCAATTTTTAATTTTTTTATTTTTACTTCATCATACGCAGTATGATGAAGTATTGTAATCGTGCCGGATTTTTTTTTTTATTTTAGCAGAAATAGGCTTTTTTGGGTCCCCTGATCATTTTTGACCAAGGTACAAAAAATGTCTGTGTGTGTGTATGTATGTATCTGTGTGTGTATGTGTGTGTGTATGTGTGTACTCGATTTTTGTGGAGACGATTCCGGAGAAACTACTGAAGGTATCGGGACGAAACTTCATATTTAGAAGTTTCATGACTAAACATAGAGCTGAAAAGCTTTTGGTTCATGTGTTCTGTTTGTTTTTGGTTTGATGAAGTATGATCATGTATCGAATGGGCTGGGGGACTTGAGGTGATTGAACATGGATAACACTAGGGTGTTGCATGCAGCAATATTATATTATAAGTTCCTATCCAAGAGGATCCCACAATACCTCATGCGGAAGATACGCTGTAGAACGGATGTCCATAACCTTAATTTAAGATTCAGGGGTTTGTTTGCTCCACCGGCCCATCGCGCTGAGCTGTATAAACGGTCATTCTCTTACCAGGTCAGTCACATATAGAATGGTCTCATGGAAGATATGAAAAAATTATCGTTAAACAGTTTTGGGGGAAAGGTGAAGTGTTGTCTGTTTGCTCGACTTTAGGCGTTGAGTGCACATCGGAGGCTGTTTTAATTTTAATTTTTTATGGGCATGTGCGATGTATTGTTGAGTTGTATCTGCCGCAATTACGTGTAATTAGACTCTAGAGTAATTTTTTGGTTGGTTTTATTTTGATAAGTTCTCGGAATTATTGTTATATTATTGGTACAATTATGTCTCAGTTCTAGTTTGCGTACGGGGTTGAGTAGAAGACCAAGGCAATTTGGAAACAAGTGTGCTGATTTCCGCCCTAAATATAAATATTATTTTGTTGCATTTAATATTGTTTTATGTTAATAAAGGAATTATTTATTTATATAATTATTTATTTATCTGTCAAATCCTAGCTAACTAGTTTTATTTTAATGCAGACACGACTGATTTCAATCAAATAGATTCTCATCCACCTAAACCATTAATTTTATATATTGTATCATAAAGTCACGTGCCTGGCCACATCAGATTTTTATTTTTGTTGCTATAACTAAATATTTTATACATGGTGCTAATTGTATGAGGTTCAGTATTCTTCGATTTAAATGAAACTTGGTGAAACTATAGTGCCGTATAAGAAACATTTTATACCCGAAAGATTTTTTAAATTAGCATAACTGCGGGAAGTACAGGACAAAATTGAGACAAAGATGATTTTATAGGAATTTTTTATATCGGAACTTTAAAGATTTTGATGCACCCATGGGTGCATTTTGTCAGCACTGTATTTTTATTTGTTATCGTGTGGAATAATAGCGAAAAAGCTTGTGATAACGTCAGCTTTGCCAAAGCGACTATTTCATCGGACACAACTTAAAATTATCTTAAAGTTACAATTAATTTGACTTGAGTTTAATAAAAGTTTAATAAACTAATAAACAAAAATGTTTAATTTTAGCAAACCTGAAGCATGTTTCAAATAAAAGTTGCAGATTTTAAAATTAGCTTCTCAAAGCTCAATGTTTTCATACTGGTTATTAAGCGCATTCCTTTGGTGTTTGCAAAATCCTTAATGTTTTGGATTGATGGAGAATACTGTTTTATCCCACGTCCATTATTACTAACAGCGTGAAAGTAATCGGAGACAATTTTCGCCGAATATTGGGGCGGCTAAAGATATGATCTGACTTTTGGTTAATAATTTCCGACCGGCTACCGTCGATTCCTTTCCGCTCTTTTAACTATTACACAAATGATAATGCAAAACTGTGGTTTGAGAGCACTTTAATGTTGGCTTTGAAATGAGTAGGCAACTAAATATAGTTTTTAATTTTGTAATCAGATCTACAGCGAAATGATTAGGTATTTCTATTAAAATTATAAGTTAAAGTGAACTTGGAACCTTTGCCGAAAATACAAAACATATCCGGCTCAATTTTATCGAGTCTAAGTGACGGATTTTAAGAATATTGGTGGCTATGTCGTAGTCTGCTTGCTATCAACTAAAAAACAGCATTGTTCCCAGAATTCGCCACCTACACTTGACAGAATTGAAACTGGCATTTTTTATTATTATTAGCAAAGGTACAAAGTTTACTCTAATGTATATTTTTAATTCACAAACTTAAACATAAATATGTAATATCCGATTGAAAAACATAACTGTATTTCCGATTTAAACGCCACCTTAAACATGGCCTAATTTATCTAGTTTATTTTAGGATGCAAAATAAGATAAACTAGTGCCAATATAATGAACAGTAAAAATTTCTTGTCATTATTTGTTATCCCACTGCCAATAATGTAACGGCGCCTATGGTAGCCTCGTTGTCTTTTTGTTCTAATTGCACCGTACGAGTTTTGCTTCTATACTGCATGCTCGGTTTATGCAAATTTGCGATTTGTTATTGTTCAGCGGACACACCATTATCGACTAGTTGGCACTGGTGGTCTGGCGCGAGCAAATCCTTTCTAAGAGATTTACAAGGTAATGTTCGATGGCTGCGTTTCTACCGTTGATATTTATGCCGACCGCGCTGAATTTATTAGAGACGAAAATAAATCTACGGAAGAATAAATCGCGTTGAATATTTATCAAATGTTTACAGTTACACAATACGACTGCGAGCTGTTGGTGCATATGATTTTCATTATAATTGCATTTAGGTGCTGCGTTGATAGTCGGAACAGTTAGGTGATGTGAATCAATAAGGACGCTTAAATGGAAATTTATGACATTTAAGACGCAAGTGTAATAAAACCTAAAGTTTAGATCTACTTATTTGAATAACGTTACTTATTTAAATTTTCAATTTTCAATCTCAATTTCATTTCTTTTCAGTTTTCATATGTAACGTATTTGATTTAAAAAAAACTGCTTGATGACATAAAATTAAAATAGCATCTGGTTGACGATTTTTGTTGCATATCTAACGAAAACGTATGATGTGGCTTTGTGCGAAAATTATTATCAATATACATATCCACAATGACTTGATTACTCTTTTAACTAGCTTCATTGAAACGTGAAACGTGATGATGCTAATAATTCTTATGAATTATTATTAAAACAATCTACGGTTATAAAAGGATTAGAGGAATAATAAGATTAAGCGAATATTCACAAGATTTTTCCCCACAACGTACCGTGTCAATTAAACTATTGTTTTTCAAATATTGATGATATTAATGGAACAAACAAAAATTACGTCATCTTACCTAATCAACAAATATGAATTTTCTTTTAGCTTTATTTGAAGCTTTTATAATGTATTTCCCGTTTTAATAGTATGCAACTAAAATAAATCATTAATTATATACAATTTTAGTGTAGAACTTTCTTGAACGAAAAAGAATCTCGAAAACGAAAACTAAACTTCCGTGCCTCAATTGTTTTTGGTATGACTTTTTTTTAATGGCAATTCCATATTTTTCTTTCCAATTAAATTAATAATAATTGGTATTTTTCTTATTGATTGCATTTTTAGATATTTTAATCATAATGAGTACACATTTTATGGCCTAACATAAGAAAATATTTCGGAAAATAGTAATTGAAAATTGTAAAATATACTGTGTATCCATCCGCCTGGAAGTTGACTCAACCACATACTACTTTCATGATTTTTATTTAAAATTTTTGGTTGTTGTACAACTCCCCAACGCACTCTATTTTGGGTGCTTGAATTTTTCATTAAAATTCCGGTCGTCTGGAATTATGTAAAATAATGTGAATTTTTGGAATTTTGCTTAGCGCTGTACGTTTAGTTTTATTTTTTTTTTTCAATTTATAGCAAATATTTTAATAAGACTTGGTATGTACAACGCTTCTTAGTAATATTTTACCCGCGTATCTTCCTAACAATGCAAATTTCCGAAAATTTACACAGTTGTCTAATGCCTACAAATCTGGAACCAAATCATAAAAGATAACTGTAAGTTCATTTCAAGTTGGACACATTATAGATAATTCTGTATTGATAATAATTGTATTCTTAGCAATAAGGTTTTTATAAATGTAAATGTGGAACTCTTGGAACTGAAGACGAATCCAGGCTCAAAAATATCCCAAACGTAAATAGTAAGAACTATGTTGACTTGAAATCGATATTATTCAGTTATACGAAAATATATAATATACAGGCTGATTAAGAATGAGTGCGACAAACGTTTACAACATTGGTCATACTCATATTAATCACACATCATCTACTATTTTCAAAACCTAAGTTGCTTAGAAAATATAGATAATTCTGGGAAATATGGATTTTGTAAGCTCGAATGGGCGTTATGAAAATAATTTTTTGGACTGAAGGCAAATCAAGATTCAAAAGCACCCGACATGTCAATGGCAATGTCGTGTTCTAAAAACCACAATTTTACATAAAATAAATGTCCACACAAAATAAGGTTGTTCCTCGAATTATAATCCAACAAGTCAAAAAAATTGGCAATCATTACAACTTGTATGTAGAAAATATAAAATCAAATATAAAAATTACTTATTGTTATACATGAATGTTGTTACTTCTATAAAGGGTGATCTAAAATGATTGAGGACAGTTTGAATTTCCCGCCACAGTTTCAAACATATTTAGTGTTACTAAGATGGTATGCGTGCAGGATACAGGTTATGATCTCTGTCAGATACCATAGTGGACTCTGTTCAAGATTTATTTTTATTCGTTATAAAAACTATTATTATTTTTATTTGATTTAAGATATGAGAGATGATGGCAAGATGAGGATTTTATTATTTGTTAAATATATTATTTTGATATTATATTTAAAAATTTATTTTTAGATTTTAACATATGCTGTCTTGCTAACGTTTTATTTATGTACAATGTCTTTACCAAGACTAACTAAATTTCCAAACCCTTAATTGTTTCAATTTATTATATCTAATTATAATTGGTTCCCTTTACAGGAAGGAACACCTACGCCACTGGACCAATATAACAGCTGTCATTTGCAACCATTGCCAACATCACAATTATTCAAATTGGCGGCAAATTCAACCTGTCCTCAGTCATTTTAGATCACTCTGTAACTTCTATAATTCCTTTAGCCCAACTCACAATACAAAAATACAATATTTTATTTCAGCCTAAACAGTGTTCTTCACTAACCGAAAAATGCGATAATGCCAGAAATGTACAAAATTGCCATAATTCTGCTGTCACCTGTGGACAGCTCAACGCAGACTCCATAAAGCTTTAGATCGAGACGTACCTACCTATATACGGGGTCATTATAAATGATTGTAGTCGAAGTAGGCCGTGTCAATGTTAATAATTTTGTGCCGCTATACCCAAACAACTGTCAAACATGAAATAGGTTATGTAACCAATGTCACTTTTGTGTGTAGAAGTGGTATTCCATTCAAATAGAGCGGCAACCAGAAATATTTACATTTGATTTCATGGCATACTTCGACTACAATCAATTATAATGACCCTATATATAGTAATTCCTTTTGCTTTTGCTATGTTTTCCGAACGTAGCCAATGTTGACATCGCCGTCAATTCAGTAGTACCGTCAGAATCTAGGATACTGCTTACTTGACTGCTTACGCCGATGGCTCATTACCAATCAACGGTCCATAAACACAATTGACATCTGTCATCGTGAACGATTTCAATATTCCAAATAATAATCGAATGTCAAAGTGGTTCCTGTCGACTAATAATTTGCCCTTGGGTAAATAATTCGTATTCAATAAAATATCTTTGGAATATGTAAAGGTATCTAATAAAAGTGATCAAAGATTTGATGTATTTCTTACTGTTATAAAAATCATTTAACCTAATTTTCAATGGAAAAAGTGCGAACGATGATCCAAAAGTTATCTCCTCCAAGATCTAGTCCAAGTTCCTATTTAGCCGAAGAAGGGAAAATACTTGTAAATAATTTATAAGCTTCCCTATCGCATAAAGACGGGATCATCCAAAATATATTGACACGCTCCGAAAAAATCTATCGGAGGTTATTCCGTCCGCGGCAGGCAGTATTTTATATGAAATGGCGGTCCTCGCCCGGTAAGAAACACTTTCGCTGTCACCACCCTAAAACCGTTTAGCTCTCCTTTATCTCACTCACCCTGCCTCGGCGGAAGACCGGTTGTAGCGAAGGGGCTGGCTGTATTCGGCGAGGGAAAACAATATCTCCATCACGTGGCCCTGGAAAATAGTCACATTTATGGATTTCATATGTTTTCGCAAGTGTCACATTGAAAAACAAGGGGAGGTATCTACATAACTTTTTATGATGTGGTTATCTTATATGAAATATGTGTTTGAGTTCGGTTTTTTCTGTGTTGGTGGAGTCACCCTAAATTAACATAAAAAAAGTTCCGTCCCGCAACCAATCTACTCTTTTTTGTTTCGATCCCTTTACATTCGACGACGAATAGTGTATCGCGTTGACGTTTCGCAACACCTGTTCAATTTAAAAATCGCGGTTGAGGTTAGTGCGCGTGTTTTCCCTGTTCGGACTGGATCATCGTTCGTTCACAGAAATGGATGAGGAAGGCGTGAACTGATGGTGCGTTTTCTAGGGATCTGAGATGACGCTGCAGGCAGATGGACGTAAACTTGTCAATGTTGGCAACTACCGCCTCATTGGCAAACGGCTTGGAAAGGGCAATTTCGCTAAAGTCGAGGAAGCGGTCCATTCTGTGCTCAATACCAAGGTAATCACTCTCTTCCAGAACAGTAGTAGTCGTATTTAGACGTACTGCCCGGCTAACCGACGCTTTCCTCTCAAACTCAGCCAGCTACCCGCTTCATTATAATATAAATGTCAGGCCATTACCTCCAATCTGACAGATATACTATCTCTACTTTTAACAATACGTTTCTCGCGGTCGTTTATAAAACGTCTCAGCGCGGACGTGTCCATTTCTGGTTGCAATCTCGCAACGAAATTGAATATATTGATAATTGCGAACCTTTTTAGGTTAAGTTAATTGCCGTTTTTACTTTGTAATACAGGATTAATTAGGTAGGTATACAATTTATTAGCGTTGATTCGCTCGACCGCTTTTTCCTTATTGTCAAATGTGACGTGACTCGTCACAATGCATAATTTTCATGTAAAAATATCTCTACTTGAGTCTGACATTTTCTTACTTCATGACATTTCGAAATGTCACTTTTTTGGTACATTCTGTAGTGGAGAATTACTGTTAGGGGCACATTTTACGCCATATGTGTCAAGGTAAACATGTTCGTGGATAAGTGTAAAAAAATATGGCTTAAATTTAATATGTACAGGGTGTTTACGACACCTTTTTAATCTAAGCTTGTGTAGTAAGATTGGAGTAAAAGGAAGTGCCTAACATATACAATGCGTAGTTAAATAATAACAATGAAAGGAAAATTTAAGCTATTGATGTGGATATCCTGCAGTTAGTTACTTCAAAAGAGTAGATCTCCAAAAATAATTCTTGACTACTTTTCATACAGCTGTGTTTAGTGCATGTTCAAGTTGTACCTCCTTTATTTCCAGTAAGAAATAAGTTCCAGAAATGTCTCCACATAGTTGTTTGCTATTCAATGATTTAATCATGCTGATTGCTATCTTTACATAATCAGCGTTCTATTTTATGTGATTATGTAAAATAAACACACTTATTTTATAATTCCAATAATGATTTACTGGCTATTGGGCTATGATGTATTTAGTAAAAATATCGATGAATATATTATAACACGAGTCCCAAGGGGCTCAAAATCGAGAATAAGTTTAATTTAATAATAGAAAATAAATAAGTTTTTAGTATCTGCCCACAATATTTACAAACTGCAGTTATTAGCTTAATCTAAAAAAAATCTATTAACTTTTCAGTCTAGATGTTAGAGCGCATTTCATACATTTCCAAGTACCTACGTAAATTACTAAAAACACATTAATCTAAGATAAGTGACCATCCTTGCCAGCAAAATATAAAGTCAAAGTAAAAGCTGTTTCTGGTATGGTTTTTTTACCTAGAATGTGAATCTGAAAGCTATATTCATATTCATATTCAGATTCTACAAAAAAATACATACCAGAAACAGATTTTGTTTTAATTTTTTAGTTTATTTTTGTTTTTTTTTTAATGTATTCTACAAATAATAAGTTATAAACTTCAAGGATATTATTTAATATAATTTAACGAAATGCCCAGTATACTTTTTTAGTTATTGACACTCTTTTAAAATACAAATTGAACTGTCGAAACTACTTGTCCCACTTGTGATTTTATTTATTATTAGAGGCACTGCAAAATTTTTTGTGATGTGATGTTTTTGTGATGAAGTCACCTAGTTAGATCCCCCCAGATCGTTTCCAAATCCAAAAAAAGTGTACACTTATTTTTTTTTTCGTCGATGTTTTGACTTTTAATGGTACCTATCGATGCATCAAATTTACATAAGAAAATGCATGGGAAAAAGACATTTTTTGGTGTTTTTCGAATAATTGTTCGGGGTTTGGGAAAACTTAAGGTTAAAGTTATAGGCCTTGTAGAGGACTTTCCAATGAAGAATTTGCCTGTAATACATATCGCTTTGACGCCCCCAACCCACCCCCACAGTGCCCTGAAAACTACCCTTAAATGAAAAATGTATACATTCTTCAGAAAATTTACCCGTCTAATCACTTCATTCTCTTGTTCTCATAGAAATCATTACTATAAGTCTAGTTGAATGTTTATAAACATTTGTCAGGTCATTTTCATTTGTTTAAACAAATTCAATAATTTAATAATTTATTCAATCCTTCATAAAAAAAACATGTAATATAATCAAATTAATTAAATAATTCGCTTTTCTCGATACTCCGTCGGACATATGTTTTCTGAGTTCGAAATGGCAGTTTATTATCTTAGAGTGACATTATTCATTAAACAAATTCTTCCTATTATTTAAACAATCAATGATTACTAATTTTCCAACTCGAAAGATCGAGTGTTCGGTTCCATTAGGAATGAAACGAGTTCTACTCGGCTCGAAATTCGAGAGTTGAAATAGACAACTCGAACAGCCGAATAATATTTTATTATTTAAGCTATGGATATCATCCCAAAATATAAATGATGTCACTTGAGAAGAACGTTGGCCAGAATAACGGTCTACGAAAATAATTTTAGGTAAATTGCAAAAAAATATGTGCTTTTATTGATATTCATAATATTATCTATATTATTGATAATATAGGCAAGATATCTCGAACATGAAATATATAAGTTAATTTCTCAAAAAACCTGAATTTTCTACCATAATTAGAAAAAGTTGAAAATGGATAATAATTTATTATTTAAACAAAAGGCGGATTTTGTTAAATGTATTGTGTCAGACAGAATTCAGACAGATTTTCGAAAAAAACGAATTATTTAATCAAATAAAATTTGTTTAAATAAATGGAAATTAACTGACAAATGTTTATAAACATCCCACTAGACTTATAATAATGATTTCTATGAGAAAATAATGAAATAATTAAAAGGTAAATTTTCTGAAAAATCTAAATTTTTTCAGGGCACTGTGGGGGTCGGTTGGGGGCATCAAATCCATATGTATGATAGGTCGAATTCTTCCTTGGAAAGTCCTCTACAAGGCCTATAGCTTTAGTCTTAAGTTTTCCCAAACCCCGAACAATTATTCGAATAAGTAAGTTTGTCTATTATATTATAGTAGGTGACATAAACCAAAAATTTTGTCTATTATATTATAGTATGTAACATAACTCCAAAGTTTGAAATATGCATTGTTGGTTGCCTATATATGACTTGCGCAGTAGATGTCGTAAATTCGTCCATTATGTTATTCCATTATGTTCGTATCACGCATGTCCCTAAGTTTATTCGTTCAAAACTTAGCGGGAGAAAAAAGAAACCATCAAAAACTAGCAAAACTTTTATTATTTAACAATTAAAATAAATAAACACTACAAAGGATCAAAAATAATATTATTTCACCAAAGAGCTGAGTCGCAAAGACATGAAAAATTACAAAAGTTACAAAAGTTTATGTGTAGCTCTATATCTTTTACAAACATGCAGATATTTGAATACATCAAAGTAAATTGAAATGGATTTGTACCTACTAGAATAGTTTTGATTCTCCTGGTATAAAAGCGAGTACTGTACACTTAAGTTGCAAAAATCAGCGAGAATCTTCATGAATTTGTTTACAATGTGCCCAGAAAATTAAAATGACTCTGGCATCAGTGTGTTTAGTAGTAACTTCCAATATTTCAGACTACTCGCTGTTTCACTTCGGTATGTTATTTTTTCCGGTACTTGCGGTAACCTGAAACCGACGTTTTGGCAAATCAGGTTTTTGAATTATTACGTTGTTGTACTTAATGAATATGAGTGTAAGAGCCATTCGCATCGCGTTATTTCGCCGTTGTGGGCGCCTCTTATTAAAAAGTCCCAGTCATTAAATTACCGTTTATTTTGCGGACCGAACACCGGCACCGGGCTAAGTGCGCCGAGCCGCTGTACTCTGCGGTGGAAATTTGAAGCGGGCCGTAAAATTTTATTAGCGTATTTTTCCACCGTTACCTGATTACCGTCGCGATAACTTACACCTGTTCATTAACAGCGGTTATATCCACCTACACGCGGGGCCGCTGTTTATTTTTGAGCCGCGTTTAATGCCTTATTTTCCACCGGTTTGCGCGGATTTTTATTGGATAATAAACGACCCATTTCGCCGAATCAATATGCAGTTTCTCAAGCGTCGCTAAATCCTTACGCATAAACAAATGGGGTGTTTGGCGCATTATTATTTTAATTTATAGAGTCTTTATTTGAATTATATATTTGAATATTATATTTGAATTATTTGGCTACGATACCGGGTGACAGACACCATGGGTATTCCCGTTTTTTTTTGTTTATAAAGCTGGACGAATAGAATTTGGGAATCTTAACACACAAAAAATGCCAGTCTTTGGATACTCTTGAGGTTCATATAACTTCCGGCTTTTCCGGAAACGACGTCATTATTGAAATTATAAATGGCACCCTATCTTTTTTGTGTGGTATTTTCAATCAGGATGACATTCTAAACACAAAAACATATCGAACGTCCATTTTTATCACCAATGCAACTCAAAAATAACTTTTTTGTGTATTAATCTAGGTGGCTAGGAATTGATAAAAATAGTCGAAAATTGTGAAATAAACACTAACTAAATCGATTTTGTCCGACATTGCATTACTGGCGCCCACTAGCGTGATTTAATTGTTTTTTGGCCAGTGAGTCATTTTGTACGGGTACCCAATGGCCGCACCCTGATTATTCGATAGAAAACTTCTTTCCAAATACAATGATAATAAATACTTGATATTTTATTGAAATTCTTAGCGTACAAATGTTGTTAGAACCAAGGAAATCGAATAAAATATTGACTAAGTCAGCGCACAAGTCAAAGTCACTTAATGGAGTACTCGAAGAAAGTACCCTCAGTAGTCCATTGAGTGACTTTGACTTGTACGACGTGACTTTGATCTTTAGGTCAATATTTTTTTCCATTTCCTTGCTTCTAACAACATTTCTATTAACCTCCAGAGTACCATTTTTTGTCTATCAACACATTCCCAAATTTCATTCGTCCTATAAAGAAATAAAAATAAACAGGAGTACCTATGCCGTGGGTCATCCGGTATAAGTTAAATTATAATCTACGGTATTTTTAGGACAACATGTGGTAGTTACAGGGATAGCCGTTAAGTATAAAGTATCGTTTACATCAACTTAACTTAACTTAACGTAAGAAAAATTATAATTAATCGTCAACACTTTAGATGTACTGTTTGCTACGTGGAAGGTTATTTTCAGTTACCAAGTTATCGCGCCATTATCGCGCCACAGTAATCGAAATCATGGTCGAATTATAATAATAATAGTGGTTCATTGTCATGTTGTTAAAAAGTAAATTAATTCATACAAAATAAAATATTAAAGTTTTGACGTACAATCCTATGGCAAGTTTGAGCAATTTATTGCTACTCTACCAACCTCCCATATTAAAAAAATAGAAAATAGGAAGCAGATGATTAATTACACAGAAGAAAATAAAAAAGTATACATTCACCATGACCCTCCCGGCGTTCCAATTTTAGAGAATATAGTGGCAAAGCATAACGACTCATTTCTGGAAATCTATTATTTGAAAAAAGGAAACATGTAAAGTGACTAAGAAAAGGAGAAAAGATGAGAATGAAGAAAATAAAATACTTTAAACACTAACAACACTATGATGCTGAAAGTTTGTTAATCCCATGACTCCTTATTCAGGTTAATGTGGTCCTTGTATTATATCTGAAAGGGGATTTGATATTTAGTTGTCAAGAATAATGCACGATAGCTTACCAGCCTGTTGGTCGACTCTATTAAGAAGCTATTGTTGTATGGCGACAACATCAGATAATCTGCAATACAACGAAATAAATTATATTCTTATTCTTTAAAGGACCGTCTCGGTCGCCTTGTAATCTCCCAAAAGTTAGTCAAAAGAGTTTTAGAATATGCAAATTGTAACACCGAAAACAGTTTTACTTACAATATGGCAATTGTGAGATTACAGAGATTACATTCCGATTATTTATGCAAAATAATGGCAAAGTCCAGTTATTCTATATTGTTATCCACAGCGTATGTTAAGCTCAAATGTAGTTGTACCGTAAATGTACAAAAGTAGAACAAAACATCCAACAATTGTACTAACTTTGTTATGCCAAAAAATGAGCGAGATGTTCGATGATTGTGATGGTATACGGACGATGTTAACTGTTGAAGTCGGTGTGCCAGACCGTTCCGGCCAACCGGGGTTGGTTGGACTAAACTACTATGAAAGTACATATATTCTTCTATAATTGTTTAAAATTAGACACATGTGTTTTGTAAGGTAACGCAGATACCATCGTCTGTTAAATAAGTGGTCTGCAATCCACTTTCGGCCATTTCCAGCTAGGCACACCAACGTTTCTGGTAATAAGAAGACTCAAAGTTTCTTGTTATAAAAAATGGGCGTGATGTTCGATGAGGGTATTGGTACACCGACTGTCCTGCCATTCAGGAAGGCGTGCCAAGTACTTCCGGCCAAATGGGGTTAGGCATACCAAGTTATTATGAGAGAACATGTATTTATCTATAAGTCACAAAAGAATGAGAGTGATGTTTTATGAGGGTAGAATTTTGTCGCGGGCTCTCGGTCTATAACTTAATCGTAAAAATAAAAATACCACACTGTAGCGGATAAACTTTGCCATCAATAAGATTCGGCACGTATAGATTCGTGAAAATGAGCAGTTAATTTAGAAAAATTGATTGTACTAATTTTTGACGATCGGTTGACGTCCAATTTTGATTTAAAGTTATTGGAAACTTATAATTTTTTACTCACAACATCCTGGATAAATTTGAATCCAATAATCAAGCACACATCTTGAAAATATCCGGCCGTATACAAACAAAATAAAAAAAACTGCAATAAGTTAACTAATAATACACGTATTTTTTTCAAAATTGTAGTTGTAATAGTTTCGAAATAGATGGGAGTAATGAAGGTTTAAGGTGCGAACTTTTGGTAATTGTGGTACCTATTTTTATTTTAAAATGGAAGCGATTTTTGGTCTTTGAAACTGAACTCCTAAGTTCAGTTTCTATGCGGTATCTACTTGGCGAGAGAACGGAAAATTATTGTACAACGTAGAAGACGATTATCATTACTACGCCGCGTACAACTTAAGAATCGTAGATTGAGCGTAAAGATATTCCGATAATTACTCATTAGGAATAATAACGTAAGTGCTCCTGATCGAAACGCTGAGATCATACGGTGCGTAATGGCGCCGTAATTAGTAATTAAAGCAATTGCCGTTAACGGGTGTTGTGTTATACGGCGTTTAATGGCGATGCACTTGTAGTAGAACATAGTTACTTCCCTCAACCTTCCTGTCATAAATTACTACATGAATGAGTCGTCACGAAGGAGCTTATAACATAACGGTATATTAATAAAGATAGGACAGCTATAAAATTTTGTTAAAGTTTATCGGGAGGCATAAATATTAATAAAATAATAAATTGAAGATTGTCTTAAGTAAATTCTTGTCCATAGTTGATATAATGTTCGGTATGTAGGATATAACTCATATGTTATCGATGAGTTTAGGATAGGGTGACCAGATTGCTTTGTTGACAATTTTGAATACGAAAGTAAGAAACTCACTAAAATCAAGGATTTCAGGTTCACCATGCCAAAGGTCGAATATTTGGCTATAGGAAGTTTTAGTCTTTAATATTGCATCATAAAAAAAACTTGCCCTTTTTTTGACCATCGGTTTTTGTAATCAATAACCCAGAAAAAAATTTAGTTAAACAAATCAAATTTGGTACAATAGGATTTAGGCCAGGACTTAACGCTGGCCATTCCATGACCTGACCACGTTCTTGTAAAAAGTTTCTGGTGATGCCAACGGTATGTGCATTTGCATTGTCCTGCATTAGGATGAAATATTGACCGACGCCATATGCAGCAGGCACCACATGATGTCCTCCAAGATGTTTTGGATGTAATTCGTTGCATTGAGTCTCCCAGGAATTACAAGATCAGTTCTGTTGTCTATACTGATTCTAGCCCAAACCATCACAGATCCACGACCAAATCTATCCACTTCCTGTATACTAGCGGCTGTGTAGCGTTCACCAAGACCTCTAGACTAAATACATGTACTCGATCGTTGCAACGAGTAAACGAAATCTGGGACCCAATTCTCGTCATCTTTTTGAAGCGAATGCGTGACTTCTCGAATGGAGTATAGGGATATCACCGGTTGCCCGTATCTATGAGCAAGTTTGCTTGTTGCTAAGAACAATAACACACGCGCCACGCCCATACGTTCCCATACGTTTGATTGAAAAGTTTGGGCGTGGCGCGTGCGTTATCGTTCTTAGCAACAACCTAGATACGACCCAGAGGGCAACCGGTGATATCCCTACTTCATTCGAAGAGTCACGCATTCGATTCAAAAACATGACGAGAATTGGGTCACTGGGAGTCTACTCTCGTCATGTTTTTGAAGCGAATGCGAGACTTCGCGAAGGGTTTGGTGGACGGAGTGGGGATATCGGCGGTTGCCCTCTGGTACGTATCTAAGAGCAAGTTTTCTTGTCGCTAAGAACAATAACGCACGCGCCACGTCCATTTGTTTGTCGCTAACAACAATAACGCACGCGCCACGCCCATTTGCTTGTCGCTAAGAGCATAACGCACGCGCCACGCTCATACGTTAGAAACACAGCTCAACCGCCGATATCCCCACTCCGTCCACCAAACCCTTCGGGAAGTCTCGCATTCGCTTCAAAAAGATGACGAGAGTAGACTCCCAGGGAGTCCCAGGAAGTTTTACTATTATATCAAATTTTAGACTGAGTAATTTAATTGATAAACAAAATCGGGTAAAGATTAAACGCAAAAAGAAAAACAGTTGGTACAGCTCCTTAAGTTGGCTTTAATGTAGGCGAGTACTTTCGTTCATACATTTTTTGAACATGGTCGGACCTTAAGTAAATAGAGAATGCTGTCAAGGACGAGGGTCCGACAAATGGGAAAGTGGTAAAGTGGTAAAGTGGTGGTAGATATTGTATTTCGAATTCAGTTTTGTGTTGGATAAGAATTTTAAGTTAATCAAGCTTTTCTTCCAGTCTACTTTTGAAAATTATTTTGCGTGTTTTTTTTTAAGTTGAGTGTTTCTCTATAGATTATGCGTATTATTTCAAAATGTTTTGCTAAAGAATTTGAAGCAAATTTGGAGTCGGTTAAGCCAACGTACATAATTATATCACCATTAGATGATATTATTAAATATATTTGTTTTTAGTTTAAGGTTTTAACTTTTTCTTAAACGTCTCGTACTAGAATGAGACAAGAGATTAAACCTTAAACAATACAGCTATAAGAAACGCAGAAAAAATCGGAACGCACCAGGTTTATAAAATCTGTTCAACGGTACATGGTTTTTCGACGATTAGTGCTAAAAGCTTAAAACTAAAAAAGCAAAACTTTTTGAACATATCAACCAGAAACTAACGTTTTTAATGCATTTTTAAAGCAAAACCAGATCTCGTGATACAGTTGCACTAAATTACCCAATTATTTTAATTTTTTTGATACTCTTGCCAAGCTCTGGGTGTTTTAAATCGATTCATTACATACTTCATATCTTCGCTAAACTGAAATCTGCATTCTCTTGTTGTAATCAGGCCCAGTCGCGTGTAAAAGCGGTCGTCTAGTTAAGGGTCCCTCCTCCATCTTATCCGCCCTTTGACGGCCGAATAAAAGAAACCAGATCGTAAAGAAACCGTCCCGCCACATTTCCGAAACCCCGCACTCTCTACCCACCCACATCGCCAAGAAGCCAAAACGAGGGAAGAGACAATGCGAGCTCTCGTCCAGTACAGGAAGGAAGGACAAACGAACAAACGACGGGGGAGGGATTCGCGAAATAATCAGCATACCTATTTACGGTTTCATTGCCCCGTCCAAATGACACAATAAAAGCCAGAAAGGCACTCGCCCGATCCGACCATCTCCCATCCTCTCTCGTTCCAGCCGGTCCCCCTCTGGGCTGACTTGTAGCCAAGCACACTTCCACGGGTACCCTTGATTTACGGTGGCCAAATTAAACGGCCGGATCATAATAAGGCTCGATCGTAAAGACCATGCTAATACGGGGTAGTCTATAACCGGCTCGGGGGTGGGAAGTCCTATTTACTGCGCGTCGCTGGCTGCTACACTTTAGGTTAGAGTGGAGCGCGGTTCCGGAATCGAAAAAGGAACAAAAGAATGGCTCGCTTCTTCCAAGGCTGAGGGAAAATGAAAGGAATACATATTTTCAGGAATTTTCTATGAAGCGGTTTAGATGTGCAATCGGTGCTTCGAAAGAAATGCGAGTATTGTTTAATTAGTGACTGGAAATTAATGTTGGCGAATCGGTGATATCATATTGATGTTGACCATCTGGAGTTTTATTTGCACTGTTAGTGTGGACGCACAATTTTGTTTTCCTTTGTTTTTCCTTTCCTGACACATCCAGCATTTCCTTCTCCCTACTTTGTCTCATGCACACTCGTACATTCCTGCGCATAGTGGTCATTTCAAAAAGGACTCATAAAGAGTCTTAAGTAGAGAGTCTCAAGCCCAAAGAAGAAAGTTGTTTCTCTATTTTTGGGGATAATCTAAAGAGTAATTTTCACGTTCTATTGATCTTTTGGTTGTGAGATATACTTCGCGATATTACCCACTGACATTTCGGCATATAAACCCCCCAATTTTTATTTTCTCAAGGTCATTTTTGATGAATGGTGAAACTATTAGTGATTCTGTATTTTTAAAGCAGAAGCTAACAAATCCAATTCTCAAGTCAGCAGCATCTTTAGTTTTTGAGATACTTTCATTTATTTGCTGCAGGTTACTCTCCCTTGCCACATCACTTCACAAGTTTATTTTCTGTTTCTTTGTTTGTTTGAGTCAAAGAATCTTTTTTTGTTATGTGTAATTTAGTGATTGCTTTTCAAGTGTTAAACGTAGACTGTTAAATGCTAATAGAGAGGACATGCATAAAAAACGTCGCTTTATAACACTAGTGCAAGAAACAATCACATTATGAAACCCAGTGTTAAAAATAATCATGATTAGTACTAGTAAAAACATTTTTTTCACACCCTTGTATAAAAGTTCTTGTCAGATGTTTGATGATGTTTCCATCAACGTTTTGCGAAATGTCAACCACGTGTCAATACTTGACGAGATGACAACTGCGACTAAAATGTCTTTTTTCTACTTTGAGTTCGTTATAAACTCATAACGAAACCGCTTTCGGTGTCGTTATGCAAATACTAAATCATAAACTTTTAGTAACTTTTAGTTTGCCAAAATTGATGATACTGACGTCAAGTGTCAAATAAGGCTGACATCTCAATCGCTATTGGCTCGCCACAATCGTATTTGTAAATTTTACCACAACTACCAACTGTTGAACATAAACCTACTCTAGCTTGTAAGATGACAACCGGAATTTTCGAAATTTATGTAAAATTAATGTCGCAAAGTAGAAAAAATAGTATATAACACTCGTTTTATAAGACTATGCGCTCGTTCTGCCCAAAACAACTCGTACGTCAAGTTTTGTCTTGAAACTTGTATTATAATATACAATTATGTCCTACATGATCATAAAGTGACATTTTACATCTTCGGTACCGGGTCGAGGGCATTTAAGAATACTTAACGCCCGCGCGGGCATTAAGCGTTGCCATGGTTTAAATACATCAAATATTTGACACTCAAATTGTAAATTTTTAAATCGTCAATGTCGATTATTTGCGATTAAGGTTATTCTGTTTGTCAATTATTTGTCGGCATTGTCACTCAACTCCGAATTGTTTGTATTGTTATTTAACTCCGTAGGTACGCATGTCACTTGATAACGTCAAACTACTTATTATATTCTTATTATTATTCAAACAGAGGAACAAAACCATTGTAGGTCATAAAATTTGGTATGTAACACGGGCATTAGTTGATTTGTATACCCACGGGCGACTTAAAAAGCTCGAGGGTTGATAGGCCCTAGAGCGGTCACCCCAAGGGCATAAACATCCGTTTAATGCCCTTGGTTCATAAATAACTATACCAGCCTTGACAGTAATTATCGAGATAAACTCAAAGGTTCCATACCGATGACACATTCTACATTAAACAATGCCAATCCCAAGCAAAACAAACTCAATTTTTATCAGTCGTGTTTTTACCGATATCCTAAAAAATACTGATTTCGACATCAAAATTATTCGCAAAATAATATCTATTGCAGTTTTGCAGTTTAACTTGGATAAAGATAATGAATAGTGTAATTTTCTGCGTACGCGTACGCGTCAGCAAAACTTGACGGAAACTTCATGAACTTTTCTTCAAACATTTGTCAAGAACTTGTCAAAGAAAATTGTCGCAACTTATATAATGTAACTCAGGCATCAGTGTCAATTACCTTTAACTTAATGACAATGCAATAACCGAATATTATCAAATCGTGGTGGAACACTAGGTAACACAAAACAGATGCATGATTTTGCTTTTGAAGGGATTTTGAAGGGATTGAAGGGTTCATATTATCTATAAGTCTATTTTTATGATACTAGCAGTGAAATCTAACATGTTTATACAGCAATTATGGGAAATTTAAAACTTAACATTTGATTATTTCGAAGAGAAATATACAAAATTTGTGTTACTGTTTTTGTCTGTAGATGGTGCTAGTGTCGAAAAAACAGGCCAACATAATTTTGCTGAATGGTTTTTGTACAAAAACACAAAAAATGTTCAAATGTTGAAACCAATATCTTTATCTTTTATGTATCATAATGTATCATAATAATCAATAAAAAACATATCTTTCCATGGGGAAAATGCAATCTGAAAATCTACAAAACTATAGATTTTTACACTATTACATTTCAAAAACGGATGTACATGCTATTTCAATGAGAAATCATTAATATTCCTAAAAATGGAACTAGTTTTTTATATGTAGTCCAATATTAAGAACAAGTTAACGTAGGACTATATTAGAAATTAGTAAAAATTTGCAAAGTATTCAAAATTATACAAAAATATAGGCCATTCCATTTTAAAACCTCGTTTGGACCTCGTTTTCAGGACAATTGCGCCATCTATAACAACCAGCAACACGTCCTCGTGACCCAAGATTCATTGAAGAAATTCCCTTCTAAGTTTTGTTTTATATTAAAGTAGCTCATCCTATATATTTCCTCTACAAATAAAAGAAGCAATAGGACTTAGGAAGACAATGGCGAAAACACTATACTGCGGTCATAATTTGCCAGATATCAACGTCCAAAAAACGGTTCCCTTAATTATTAGTTTGAGCAGTCCATATACTCACGGTTGCGTACACCTATAAAAGTTTCTTATACTCGGTTATACGTGGGACACTCTTTATGGGCAGGTCTTTTCGAAAATCGTAAAATTAAGCGGACGATTCGGTCCAGGAAGCACGGGAAACGGAACAAACGCTCCCGCGGGGTCGGCAGTGGGCTGGCCGGTCGGTCGGTCGGTCGGTGTGATCCGCCCCGGGTAATATTTATTTTTGTCTTCCTCTCCCGGTTGCAGAAAAGTTTCTTTGGTTTTATGGGGCGGACAGTCCACCACGGGTAATTTACTAATGGCCCGATATTTCACAATTCCTTCCCCCTCTCCTGAGAAAGAGTTTTTCGGTCAGCAGCGCGGAGACAGAACGTCGGCCTAGTCCCTGTAGTGGAGCCGGGGGGAAGAAGCTTTTCTGTTGTCGTGCTGAAAGGATGATAATGGGTTGACCCGGTCAAATTTAGATGGCATATTTGTTTGTCACACAAGAATCATTGTTCTTCGTGTGTAATGATTATTCGAAACAAGCATTCACATCCATATTTTAGGTTTTTTTTTACTTCCAATCAAGGCCAGGCAAGGCCTAATAGTTGCGTTGTTAAAGTCGGGTATTATAAACTAGGGCTAAAAATTAAATACGGATATTCGGATAACGAATAATATGATATCTCAGATTCGGATATCCGGTTTTGAGGCCGTATTCGCTATCCGGATTTCAAACGCAGGTGTCAATACTATCAAACCGAGAGATCACAGTTAGGGCGATTCTTTCGTGCGGGGTCACATGTACATGTTGTATTACAAAAACTAACATCCGTACACAGTAGGTATATTTTGCCAAATGATCTGTTTTATTGAGTCATAGTCTTTGTTAAACTACCTTGACTACCGCCTTGGGCCGACCCTGTATGCCCTCTACTATCAATCACTCCTTTTGATAACAAAATATCAAAGATAAACCTGCAAGAAAACTCAAGAGTAAGATACCTTAAAATAACATTATATAAAACGGTATAGATTTTGAATTACTCATATATGTTCTTTCGTTTCAAGGTTGTATCACAACAGCTGTAAGTTTTAGGGTCATGCTATTTTTTGTTTATTTTGCAAAGATTGACTCGGAACTGGAAGAATCGATGTTCTTAGATTTCTTCTTGTTCTGGCATTTTCTGATAAGGAGCTTGTCCAACATCGACCTGAACCATGTGAAGAAACTTTACTCCTATTTTTCTTCGACATTTTTGATTTGAACATACCTAATTACAAGGTAATTAAGGTCCTTGGTTCAAATCCGGGTTGAGGCTGTAATTTTTAATTTATTTAAAATTTACATCCAGCCCGTATATCACCATTTACTTATACATTGAATACTTAATTACGTTAATTTTATGTGGAAAGCGAGCTGCCAAGATCTGACCGTCAGACAAGCACACTGTATTCATTTTGGTTCGATAAAAAAGTTGTGTGTTTTAGCTCCAATACACTTTTCAAAAACATAAATAGAAAAATTCTCAAAAATCTTTGGACAAATAAGTGTTGTACCTACTTGAGTCAGAAGACAGAAAAATCTGTCATGTGTCAAAGACAAACAGGCGTCCATAAGAAAGCTTAACGTTACCCATGCTTTCTCCACAATCGTTAAAGATAACTGAAGTACGTAAGTGGATTTGTCGTGTATAGGCAAAACCGGGAGAGCTGAAGATGACTCATCGCTTAAAATCGTATGAACCAAGATATGGACGTATCGCGTGGATTGGTTATATAGCTGTGTATATTAGGTTGTCTACTAGGTAGTTCGCTAAAGATTCATATTTAATTATTAAAAATACTGTCATTTAATTGTGATAATATCCTATCTAATTTATATATCCATCATTACCATGTTTAACAGAAGCAAAGTGAAAACATACCAACGACAACATCTTGTTCACATCACACGTTCGCGCTCGAATTGGAGGTTAGGTTGCTACCGCTGTCATTCGTTCTTATGGTTCTAAGAACAGACGTACTTTTTTGTCTTGCCCAATTAAATTATACAGCAGACGTATGAAAAGTATGCTATTTCGTTTTAACACGCGTCAATAGTTAGAAATAATCTGTAACGTATGTCGAAAATAACAGCTGAAATCTATGAGTAATCTTCAGCTCTCTCGGTTTTGCCTATATATACAATTCTTTCATTACAAACGTCCAAATGCAATCTATTAAAAAAATAATTAAATAATTACGACACTTTAACACGTGGCAATTAGGGAGAACATTTTGTAGCGTCAATATATTGTTTAGATAAAAGAATTCCAATTGTCTATCGTAATTATCTTCTCTATACTAGAAAATAAATAAAAGATAGTAATGTAAACGTCCCAAATTCAGACACTAAATTTTACATTCCGACATTTTTGTTTAGTTTAACATTTAACTTTATTTTAGGACATCCGGTTTGTTGATTTGACATTACACTTATCAACCCGAAATCGTATCTTAGTCCACGAATTTTCTAACGGTCAGTTAGAAGTTTTTCTTATAAAGTAACTGCAATTCGACTTATTTTTACATCCCTACAGGCTAATAATATGTATTTAGGCTGACTAAAAATGCTTTATATTTTGATAATAATACGGTGGTGTACCTACTACTCTTTTAACCACTATTATTTACAAGTTTAGTGATATCGGAAGTAGGTACATGTAAATATAGCACATCCTTAAATTAGACATGTGTGTCGGAATTGTGTACATGGTTAGAAGTAATATGTATTGCATAGTTTGCAATATTAAAATTAATTGTACGTACTTTGTCCAAATTCCGGAATTACGGATATCAATAATCCCTAATTGGTACACTAGCAGCAGAGAGTAGCGATTTTGGCATAAATACACCACCTTTGGAGATAACAGTTGAACACATGCCATCTCCATTAAAACTTACATTAAATAAATTCTTAAGTGTTCATATAGCGTTTTTATATAATGTACCCACCACATTACAATATATTACAGGAAAAATGTCTTGAAATTTCTGGCCAATTTCAGAGTTAATCTGGACCTGGCAGGCGCTCAACTGTGAGGGTACTTTAGTGTCACGTTAGCCCCGCCCACCGGGGTCATTTTCTCGCTGCTAAAAGTATAGCGTATAGCGACTCCATCTTCCTCCATGAAGACTAACGACTTATATTAAACTGTTTCATTCAAAACGGCAAAACATATGGGTTTCTTTATAAATTCCATCGAGATAGTATAGAAAGGAGACGCTATGACGACGTTTTTCATATACTCAAAACGGCGTCAGTAGGTGTGGCTTATAGGACTATACGACGGTCGGTCTGCACAGGCCCGGACTAATTATAATTATTTTGCTGTAATATTGCAGACAGTGCAACATAGCACATATATTTGATCAACTAAAGAAAGTAAAAATATATAATAAACACAAAAATACTCTGGATTAAGGTTATAACAAATAATGTAAAATAAATGTTGCATTTGTTTAACTTAATGTAAAATAAAACTTATAACTGTAACAAATATGAATATGACCAAATAAGTATTATACATTTTGTAACCTATTGGCCTGTAAACAAAACCATTTTATTATTTTGATGCGATTTGGTGATGTTCTGTCTATACATAGCTCCATAAAATGTCTCGAACAAACAACACTGGACTTTGTCCGCTTCCAGTTACATCGGTCTACAATCTGTATCCATAATTCCTGCTGCGCGCAAATCTTTGGAAACCTACATTTAAATGTTAAATAAACGAAAAATTAAAGTCAAAGTTTTCTTGAATACGGGCCTGTTCATTGTCATTTGACTGACATCTAACGTCACTTCCAGATGAAACGTAATTCCCGCTGATTTATTGCAGCCAGGACCCTTTCTGCTGCGACAGCTTCTTATATCACATACTGTCATGCTAATTAGTTAGAAAAATACTTATAGCGCACTAGAAACTATTTAAACCTATATAATGTATCGGCTTGTCAATTTGACACTATGGGACTAACGGACGGTATGATTTGACATAAAGTGATCCCAATTTTAAGCTGATATGACTCCTCCTCTTCTATACTATCTCGATGATAAATTCTCACATTTCTATATATAACATTTTTAACATTTCTATATATAACATATTCCTATAACATTTCTTAATCAATATTTTTTTACCTTAATTGGCTATTATATCCTCTGATATTTAGAAAATGTGCGATAAAAAACGTTAAACTATTTCTTTGCCGATAAACCGGATTACGCCCTGTTCGATTCGCAGGGCGTTAGGCGTCGGAGGTAGTCGAACTCGCCCCTTAAGTAGCTTAAAGGTTAAAATCTATCTATCTGGTTGCGCACGGTTGAAACTGTCGTTCGGAAATAACGCCAGATCTATCATCTGGTTGCTTTTCTGTGCAGACGGTTGGGGTGACGTGAGCTAGACGCTCGGAATGATGTATGGGATTTGTATGTATTGTGAGGGCCTCTCTCGTTGCTGCGGAGGAGCGAAGCTAGGAGCGTAGCTCCGGCCGGTCTCCGAGCCGTTGGAGGGTTTCACGTGGGAACGGAATGGGGCGAAACGCGTGCGGCCTGGCCGACCGGAGGGTTGCGTCGATGCCCGGGGGGTGAGATTGCCGCGTGGCGGTGGCGGCGCACAGACGCGGGTTCACGGACCTGTCGATTACCGTGTAAGGGAGTACGTCGATCCTATTTAAGGTTTATTCAGATGTTGTCGCGAAAGTGATTTCAATTTTTTGTGCCTCGACGTGGCCTACGTGGGTCTGGCGTAGACGTGAATTGACCGTCCGCGTTGTACGCACTCGATAACTGATAAAGACTGTATCGGAGAAAAGATAGGGTTTCTTAAAGTATTCGCTCACATATTTAGTAAAGAAAAATGAATAATCTGCTGAGTGACAATCAAACAATTTGACCTATGAGAATTATTGCAGTAATATACAATGAACATACGTGTAATAGTAATGCTTGATGTGTATTCCTGGCTTAAGTATTATGTCATTAGTAATCAGTTTTTAGCATATTCGGAAGAAATTAATAACTAACAATATTTAAATTTTGTGCTTATGGCCTTAAACGGCGAGAACACTTGATTTGTCTTAAATTTCTTCTATCTCACTTTAAACTTTGAAGTTTGTTTTGCGTCGCGCTTTTGGCAGTTCTGGCGTACATTTCTAGACACTTTTATTCATACTTAATTCCCGTGAAATTTGAGATCAAAATCGAGAATTTAGAGAATCGGGAAATTAATATTAATTATATTAAAAACAAAATACTTTATTTGTTTTTGAATTTTGTTTTACTATAATAAATTTGTATACCACAGTTATAAACTTAATAAAAAATAATTAATTAATTAACTTACTTTAGATATTCGATCATTTCACATTTTTTGTAGGTATTTAATCTGTAAGAAATACAAGAATGTAAACTAAGGAACTAATCATGTCCAACAATAAATAAAATCAAATAGGTGAAGACAAAAAGTTTTTGTTTTTGAATCTGAGTCTAAAGTTTTTTTTAGAACATCAGTGATAAAACCTTCAAAAAGCTAGACTAGACTTTCTCAAAAACTAGACACAATAAACAATGGCCTTTTGGGTCCTCTGGAAATTTTTGTCAAAGGTTAAAAAAATGTCTGTGTGTGTGTGTGTGTGCGTGACGATTTCGGACAAACTACTAAAGGTACGGGACGAAACCTCATATTTAGAAGTTTCATGATCAAAGTTAGTCCTGAAAACCTTCTTGTTCTAAAGGGTCCAAAGAAACTGGATACTTTTAGCATTTTTCAAAGATTTTGCAAATCAGCCGCCATTTCAGTAATTTTGTCAAAATAGTTAAATAATAAATTGAAGTAGACGAAATTCTGAATAGCTTGTCTCTGACATTTTTTGGCAAAATTATTAGTTTAGCTAGCTGCAAATTCTATTTCATAGAGATCGGTCGTACTGCATTAAGACTAGTTCGCCAGGATTTGACAGATACTTTGATTCTATTGACAGTATTGTCAAAACAACAGACTTTGACGCAGTTTGACACTGCTGTATAGTATGATAAAGTAATGTGTCTGGAACACATCAGAGTTTGTTTTAATATAATTAAAATAAACACATGCTTGATTTTTAGAGCACTCTAGCGGGGTATCGTCTAATCTCAAATTTAGAACTAGTTATGGAGATAAAACAACAAATTTACTATGGACGGCATAAAAAATAATATAACGGAAAACCGTGTTATTATTGTGTTAATGGAGCCTCTAATAAAAGTGCCATTAGTTAGACCTTATTTCTTCCAATTTTCGCCAGTAAATTCTGGCTTCTTCAGGGAACTAAAAGCAAAATTACACAATACTTGAACATGACAGCAATACAATCTAAAACGGTCGAAACATACCAAATAACAGTCTCAGCACATAGTCACAATAATCGACGATAACGGCATTTAACAGACAAACACAGGATCGAATGTACCAGTGCAAACTTTCAACTAGGACTGAAGTCCTCGACAAGGTGTTTTTTCGCTTTCGTATAAATTTTAACTGCACCATAACCGGTAACATTCGAATTGTCGCAAATAAACCAAAAATTAAATTTGTCAACCTAACATACTGACGAAGTTTGTAAACGGCTACACAAAAAAAAAAAACACACAAATTAACTTGACAAGAAAATTACAATCTTCCATCCTCTTGAAAAATCAACTCACTAATATCAGCTACACCTATGGTGGTATTATTTGCGTCAGTTGAGTTATTATAATCTAAATTAAAAAGAAAACTGTAAATGTTGCTCAAATTTTCTGTGTCCGATCGCATGTACTACAACAGTAGGAAATTTCTTTAAATTAAAATTAATATTGCAAAAATGGCTCTTTTGACATTTTATGCAGACGTCTTTTTTCTTCGAAAGCCTTAGATGATTAGAAACTTATTAGCATTCAACGTAGGTAAATAAATTTATCAATATCGTAAATTCAGTTATCATCCACTCAATCCATGTGCCCTACAGTCACAAATATTTTCGTAATCTACAATAGTCATTTTCTTATAGAAGGCCATTAATTTTTGTTATGCTGGCACAAAATTAGGGAATGTAGCGAAAAATAGAAGTTTCTCATAGAAGAAGAATTAATGACGGCATAGGTCAAAATTAATTCAAAGCCAAAAATTGCATTTAATAAAAATGTACGTTTTGATCGAATAATATTTACGTGTCGGAGAAGTAAAACAATGTGCAGTATAAGCATTATAAATGTGAGCTTTTATTGTTCACCAGTTATGCATCACGCTGTATATCATTATGCAGAATAATAAATAATTATATATTTTTGCTATTTGTAAAGATCTCTCAGCAATTTATTTATCGCATTATGTCTACAATGTTCCCCATTGTATTGTTACCTATACATTTCTTTTTGTGTGGCAATCCTGTTGTTCTTTTGTTGGTTTGTGTCATTGTGCGTGCATGTCTGAGTATTATCTGTTCTTTTTGCTAACGTCCACCACCTTTCTTTCATAAATACATAATGATCGTTAGCAGAATTACAAGTATCTACATTATTAAACCAGAATATTGTCCTGCATGACCGGTACACTTATTTTTTGTCGCCCTTTGAAATACCTGACAATAATCATTTACACATTTTCAAGAAGAAACATAAAAGCAGCTTTATCTTTTAGAGACATTACTAAAACTAATAACATATTATTCCATCATAAAGTAGAACACAAACTAGTTCCTAACTGCTCCTAACTGCGAACAAAGTAAATTGATATCAATAATTTTTTAATCCAGTTTATAAATGTGTTACGAGTTCGTTACAGTTATGATTACTCATGATTGTGCTTCTATTTTTATTTGATTGAATATGCATAACCAATGAATAAAAGTTCGTCTTTTCCAACTACGGTTCACTACAAAGTTTCGAATCTTTCCTCTCCGTTGCACGAACGGGAATCAATGGGAATCAATGGAGCCACGGAAATAGAATAAACACGCAACCTGAGCGCTTTTTCCCCTTTATATTTTTCTTTGATTTGGCCGACCGCCTCGCAAATCTCTCTCCTGGTCCAGTAGTTTTCAGTTTGTGTGTGCATCCTCCGGCGCATCCACCATAAAGTGATTGATTGAAATTTGCTCACCGAGCCGCTACCGGCAATAAAAATTGACGAATGAATTGCACCCGCGTATCCGCGGTATCTTTGTGCGTATATATTACTTATAATTGCTATGATTTTTAATAAAAAGTGTGCTACACGTTGTTTAATAACTTTTGGAATTAATAGTTAGTCGATACATAATAATAGATTAATTAATACTTTTGGGAAATTTCGACTATCAATTGCTAGCAAAATTTTGCGATGCACGAGTGCCTAATTACGTTAATTCGCAGGTTACTATGTATTTGAATTCATACTTGAGGAAATAAATGGACCATTATGCGTTACGCACCTTGACAATACGGTTTTTACGGGTTATTTTCTTAAGTAGAAAACATAACTGTAAACTACTTGAAAAGGTATCCAGACTTTTTTTAACAATATATGACATATACAGGGTGAGTTATTAGTATCCCGGCGGTCGATAGCTACTAAATCGTAAGACAAAAAAAAAGAATTTTTAAGAACTTAAGAACAACGAAAGTTGTTTGGCTCACATTTTTTTGTATTTCGTAAAATGATTTTCATTGATATAGGGTGTTCCATTTAGGCGTGACGTAAAGAAAGTACATTTTTTTTAAATGGATCGCCCTGTACATTTTACGATTGTATGAATACTAATAAATTCTTTTTTGTTTTTCAAATCGCTTTTCCTTTAGTTTTTTTAATGGAACACCCCCTGTGTGTTAGTTCAATTGCCCATCAGGTTCCCTTTAATTTATATCAAATACGTCATATGTCCAATTTTAGTAGTTTTCGTGATATTTACAATTTAAAGAAAAATGTATAGTATTACCTAAATATGCCATTATTTTCTTGTTCTTTCTTTTTCCTTGTCTCTTAAAAAAAACTGATACTATTAGCGTTTATTAAAAAATAAATCCCTTTTTACTTAGTAACCTATTTGAAGCCAATTCAGAAACAAACTATAAACACTTAATAAACATAGCACAAGTAACTATTATTTTAATTAATATTTGGAAGTTGTTCAAAATAACGCCACTTTTCTCTTCTGCAAGCATTAACGCGCTGTATAAAAGATCTTGAGATATTTTTTAACACGTGCCTCTTTTTACTTTATCATACGCAGTATGTAAAGTATTGTAATCGTGCCGAAAAAAATTTTTGAGATGTTAGCGGAAATAGGTCTTTATGGGTCCCCTGAACATTTTTGACCAAGGTACAAAAAAATGTCTGTGTGTGTGTGTGTGTATGTGTGTGTGTGTGTGTGTGTGTGTGTGTGTGTGTGTGTGTGTGTGTGTGTGTGTGTGTGTGTGTGTGTGTGTGTGTGTGTGTGTGTGTGTACCCAATTTTTGTTAATTCATTTCCGGAGAAACTACTAAAGGTATCAGCACGGAACTTCATATTTAGAAGTTTCATGACCAAACTTAGAGTTGAAAAGCTTTTGGTTCAAAAGCGTCCAAAGGAACTGGGTGTTTACTCTAAGCCTTTTTCGAGGATTTTAGAAATCAGCAGCCATTTCTGTAATTTCGTCAAAATAGTTAAATAATAAATTAAAGCAGAGGAAATTTTGAATAATTTATGTCTATGACATTTTTTGGTAAAATTAATAGTTTAGCTTTTTAGTTTATTCTAAGCCTTTTTCAAGGATTTTGCAAATGAGCAGCCAATTCTGTAATTTCGTCAAAATAGTTAATTAATAAATTAAAGTAGAGGAAATTTTGAATAATTTATGCCTATAACATTTTTTGGTAAAATTAATAGTTTACCTTCAAGAGCAAATTCTATTTGATCGAGATCGGTCGCATCTGCATTGATATGAAATTACATAGTAGCCAGGATTTTGACAAATATTTTTTTGTGTTGTCACATTCGAAAACAGCTGATCTCATCAGGGGTTGGAGAACCACTATGGAACGTGCCGCTATAGTGCGCAAAATTATAAAATACAAATTTCAAATAAAATAAGATCACCAAATAAGATTGTTTGTTGATAAGAAATATCAACCCGTCTTTATATCTAATTCTAAAAATGATACATTGAGAAAATTATAAATAAAGTATAGCGATGAGTGTAGTTTTATTTTAGTATGTTGGTAGGGATGTGTCATGAACAAATATAAATCTGTCAGAATTTGAATTACCTTTTTAAGGTGCGTTTTCATTAGTGATAATGGCAGTGGTAGCAGACGCCGTTATAGTATTTCCAATAGAAAATTGCTAGTGACTCATGTTTATGTACATGCAAACTAATATGTCATTATCACGATATGTAAGAAATACTATAATTTTGTATTCTACCACCGCCATTAGCTACCATTACCTACCAATCGGAACGCACCTTTCGTCAAAGTGGTACCAACCTAGCATTTACTATACAGAAATCATTTATTTTTCTCCTGCCAAAAACGAGATAGCGCGACTCGCTCATATACGACGGCGACACTCCGCCTTCGGTGACGCGCCGTATCACCGCTCGTCGCGCTATTCCGTACTTTCTGCATTTGTGACATAAATAACTATTATTCTAATGACGTAGTGTAGGTAGTGTCAAATGCTGATGCTTTGACAATAACTACGATTTATCTCTATAGAATAGATTCTCATGCAGCTAAACTATTAAGTTTATATATTGTATGATAAAGTCATGTGCCTGGCCACATCAGATTTTTTACTCTTAGGTTGTCAAAAATATTGTTATACGAAGATTCATGTCTTCTGGTGTAGTAGGTGCTTATTGATATACCAGCGCCTTCACATATATATCCCCATAAAAGGAAATCGAGTTTCTTGAGGTCTGGAGACCTTGGTGGCCACTATGTAGGACCTACTCTTCCCTCTTTGGTCACCGTTTTAGTTCTTGGTTTGTGCTGGTAATTAATATTATCTGTTTCTTCAAATTGCAACCGAACCGTGTTTATAACACTTGGTTGGGGATGCCGTCTATCGGGATATCGTGTTCACACATTCTGGATCCTACTAATGTATTACTGTCGGCTGCGCCCTAGACGTAGATCATGTTAATTCTTCTTTGCTATAATTAGAACTCATCGTTCAGTGAAAAGACAAATATTGTTACTAATCTTGACGGCAATAACTTACTGAGTGACATTAGATCTCAATTGTTTGTTTCTGTGATTAATTAATGCTAATAGTATTAACCGTTATTTAAGTTATAATACAGTATTACTGATTTGCAAATGAGAGGCAAACAACAAATAACAAAAAAATAATGGCATTATTAGATATTACACATTTTTCTATATTTTTCAAGTTTTTAAGTTTCAGGAAAAAATATGATCAGAATAATCAGAGATGGTAGTAGATAGTGAAAAACTACCGGCTGATTCATCATTATCGGTGTTAATGTTAATGTTTTTCTGGTGATTATATTGCTATTGTGATAATTTTGTCATATGGTAATGAAAGGGTTATTTTGAGTTGTATATTTTGAACAAACCATGCTTATTACATGTTCTTATTTTATTGTATTAATTTTAGAAGTAATTTAAAGCCATCTGTATATCCTGTTATACCTGGATTATCGTGATTATTCTATGGAATTATGGTGTAATCACCTCAATTCGTCGCATGCGTGAAGAACGTGAATAACAGCAATTACCTCGCCAATGTTTTATGGCAGTTAGATGGGCAAATAAAAAAGGGCAACAGTGCCAGACAAGGCATGGCTGAAATCTGGGAGCAATATATCGAAACTAAAAGCTTTCTTTTTTCATCCAATTCCGCTTCCCCTGCATGGGCGGAGTGCCGTAGGGCGTACGGGAAAAAAGCGGCGATAAAAACGCGAAGTCCTAGCAAAAGAATAAACGTTTACGAAATACATTATGACAATATGATGTACTGTGTCGATGATTTATCTGCTCAGATAGTACGGCCCCGTTTGGGGATGGGTGGTCAGGACGGACGCACGTATAATGGAGGGGTCGCAAAGCTCAAACTGCACGGCGAAGTTTTTTTTTTCTTGCTTTTATCTAATAGCGTGTGTCGCCAAATTTGTTGTTCAGATTGACTTTTGAGTGGTTTGGATATGATCCGTAATTTCCATTATGGATATAATATGTAAATCATAACTGAGTAGGTATTAAAAGTTATAAATACTTATCTGCAATATGCTTCGAAAACAACTGACAACAAATTAGACTCTAACATTTAATTTATGAGCAGTTCACATGTTCAACAGAATCACGTACGCAGCATGTGAGATGGCTATGGATTGGTCTACTCTGTAATCTAACCTCATTGATAGTGTGGTTTGAGTTGTTATACTCAGTTCTTCGTTAATTATTATCAATCAAAATGAATTATTTAACCAAAGAGGAGAAAACAGACATTGTTCAGATTGTTGGTGAAAATTATAAGACACGTACAGAAGCGGCAACAATTTTTAACGAGTGACATCCCAACAAACATATTCAACAATTAACACAGTTCGCAAAATTAAAAAAATATCTATTCGTGAAGTTTTGCAAATGACCTTAAGAGTACGCATACTCCTTGGGTAATTGATCAAGAACGTCAACTTCGGGTAATGCAAACTATTGTTCAGTCCACAAACTGCTCTTCAAACACAAATTGCAAGATCGACATGTAGATACCCAGATGTATTTTTGTTTCTGGATTTAAGCACAAATAGAAGATGATAGGTAATTTATTAAACATGTGCTTTTCAGTGACGAATCCACATTTTCCTCGAATGGAACTGCTAGTTCCCAAAATTGTCGGTGGTTGGCTGACGAAAATCCAAATTTTGTATTTCATGCACGTGACCAATATTCGTTTAAGACGACTGTCTGGTGCGGCATCGATAATAATTAATAATAAAGGAGATTATGAGTTTTATCTAAATAACAATATTACGGTAAAATCCGTAACATCCGACAATAATTCTCAAAACTTGTTAAGAATCGTATCAAAAGAACCAGTTAAAAAAATAACGTTATCTACGACTCACATATTAGAACAAGTTCATTGCATACATATCTATGAAATCCCCATCATTATACGCGCCAATGATTATAATGACAATAGCGTTGTATAATAATGACAGTTCGTTCAGATAATGACCTCATTATTTGAACGAATGTCATCATTGTACACCACTACTGTCAAAGTCTGTCCAAACCTACGTGGATGAGTTATTTGACAATTCGCCTCGCCATCATTGACAAATACATTTAAAATATTTTTCATAAAATGGAATATATGAGTAATAGATAAAACGTCGTATTTGACTCGCACATAACGGATATAAATCGCTCGCATGATTACACGCTCGCGATTTATATCCTTAATTATGTGCTCGTCAAATAATATACTATTATTCTGAAAAAAATACATCAATAAAGTTCTATAGAATCAATATCAGCCGTAATACATTTTATCACAGTAGAAAAAAAATTCAAAATAGGTGGCTGTGATTTTAAATTTGAATATAATAGGCTTGTTCCAGCAGTGGCAAAACCAGTTTACAAACAGCGCTTTTATGCCAAACCAAATAACGTGTCATTGATATTTATAATGCAGTATCATAGCAACACATCTGGACCATCACAAAAGCACTGGTTCTAAACTAGTTTTGCGACTGCTCAAACCTAATAATAACTTCTAACCAAGTTTGCCAAGTAATATTTGACGGTAATAATGAAAATAAACACTACTCTTATCATTAAATCATATTTTCTGACCCAGCCTGTATATGGCTAATAAAACTTAGTTTGATAACTGCATTTTTGAAACATTTATAAACAATACAATTTTCTGAGAAATTAATAATAAAGTTTCCCATATGGTTCCAACTTTTTGGCGCACACTGTATTATTTTAGTATCAGAAGACTGAATAATCTGATTTCATTGTATTAAGGTTGATTGAGATGACTATTAAAATGACTATTAAAAGATTGAGCCAGAAAGCATTTTTTAGATATGTGTGTGTGTGTGTATGTGTGTGTGTGTATATAATTAATAATACATTTTAGCCAAACATAAAATAATCGGTTCATTTGTTTCCGAGGTAAAGCCAAGAAAGTAACATTTGAGGCTCGGAGTTGGACACTAAAGAAATACACTTTGAAAAGTTGTCGCATTGTTTTTCTCTAAGTGGGGTGAAACGAAAGCTTGCATCTTCAAATCAATGACAACTAAATCTATGTTCTGTTTCTTCTCTCGCGATTTGGATCATAACTGATTTTTTTCATTTTAAGTGATCTTACGATTAACATCATCAAATAAAATAAAAAAAATAAAAACAGTTGCAAGGATTATCTAATTTAATTTGAAAAGTTCTCATTTACATAAATCGCTTGGCCCGAAAACGGTCTCGGCAAATTCGAGTTATCGCCGTAAAAGTTTTGGCACGGCGCGCCCCTCCCACTCGCTGGCAAACATCGAAAATTACGCTTCCAACCCCTCTTAGGGACTTAACTGGGCCATTCACATATGAATATCAACAATAAAGTGAACGTTACCGTTCCACCGCACGTGCTGTTTATGTCTGTATATTTTGACCGTCAGCGAATATCTGCCGTTTTGGCAGGGTGGTTCGCAACGCCCCCTACCCTCCCCGCGCACCGATGAACTCCTGGACGTTCACACGTTATTGTCTCGTGATATCAACGCTGTTTGCGTTGAGAATATCAGAAAAGTTTACCGGATAATACAGCAGCAAGGGGGTGGAAACCCACGCGAGGGTGGATCTGGTTTTATTTACTTCCTATTTGTTGATGCTGTATTATATTAAATTGTTTTAGGTTATGAAACAAAGAAAAAGGAAATTTATCCCCAACAATTAGAAATTCATTAGATGCATAGGGGTAGCATTACTGCAATGTAATGAGATGTTTGATATATCTTAAGAGCATAAAACTTTTACGGGCAACTGGCAAATTTCGCACGAGCAAGTAGTAGCGAACAGCGAAGCAATTTAAGAGTTTAATATTTACGTGCATTGTAAATTTAACAGTTACGAGTGTATTACTGGGTGTAATATAGACATTGAAGTTACCATAAGGTACAAACTGCAGTAACTGGACAATCGTTGTATCATAAAATTTCATAAATGAACGATTTATAAGTAAAGATCTATTATAAATTAATGACTAGAATTATGGTAGTGGGTCATCTATTACTCACTAATAATAAATCATTATATATGCGTTGATGGTTTGATAATCCCTGGCATACAAATTTATAAAGATTATCAATAGATTTGAAAATTAACTTTAAAAACGTGTACTGATTATACTGAAAGAATAATAATTGTGTTTTTGGTTTTCAGAAATTCAGATAATAAAATAAAACAAAATTAAAAATGTTGGGAGTTTATAAGCTTCTTAATAGATGCAAGGGAAAATGGTTATTACGTAAACTCGTCAGTACTGTAGAATCAGCTAACGAAGCGAATGATAATTAACCCAGTTGAGGATATTTTTTGGAAAAAACACCTCCGCCTGGATTTGAACCAGGTACCCTCCAATTCCCGCTTGACAGCTCTCCCAGTTGAGGTACCGTTGAGCTCCTGGTTCAAATCCAGGCGGAAGTGTTTTTTCCAAAAAATATCCTCACCTGGGTTAATTATCATTCGCTTCTTTAGTTAATTCTTCTTAAAAGAGTACTTAAAAACTTGCCCAAGCTCGTCATTTATTCCACCGCATGTGTCGAATGTAGACCAGAAACATCATTATGCTTTAAACATGGCAGTTGTTAGATTAGTATTGTAGACTTTTGGAAATGCGTCCAAATTCTTGTAAAAATGCAGTTTTTCACCAATCTGTCGAATAAGGATTTTTAACCCAAGGTATGTATACGAAAGATGATCTATTCAGGTAACTCGTCCGTTACGTCATACAGCAGAGGTAAACGAAAATTCAGGACAGTCATTTCCAAGTTCACAAAACTAACTCACTTTCTGGTAAAGAAAATTCGTCTTGAACGCCGTTTTGACTCGGTTTGAACATTTCACGCGAAGAAGTATCCATCAAATAGTGACCCTAAGAAATTAATCAAAACTCATGAACTTTTATTTTAACCAAACGTATAAAAATAAAAAAACCTAAGTGTTCAAACACCTAAATTAAAATAAATGTGTGGAAAAAATCTTAATTTGAAGTTCATTGGTTTTTATTAGTTGCTGTATTGCACCCTGTATTAGTAAAAAATATATTTAAACGATAGCTTGTTTTAAACTAAAAAAACTTATGAATTATTTAGGTGTTCCGGTAATTTCGACTAATTTTCATTTATTGCTGATAAGTAAAAATTCAAATCCAATTTATAAAATATTATTCCTACAAAAAGATCTTGGAATTGATACAAGAACTAAAAATCTAATAGGAAATGTTGCCAAATTTCAAGAATAAAATGAACACCCTGAATATTACAAATATATTTAAACAATAACGTGTTTAAAACAAAAAAAATGTTTGAATAACTTTTTGAAATTGTTTACGGTTGGAGACTTATTTAGGTGTACCGGTAATTTTGACTAACCCTGTATATTTATATATATATATATAGATTTAGATTATTTTAGGTTTAGAATCTCTAGTAGCACTTCAGACATACTTTTCCGAACATTCGTTTTTTTTTTTTTCAAACATTCTGAAAACTATTTACGAAACAGAGCTGAAACTGGAAAACAGATCTTATTTAGTTTGAAGTTTTCAAATATTAAAATCTCTGAGAGAGAAAATTAACCCATGGATTACAGTCATTTTGTCTGTTTTCACCTAAAAAAAATGTTAAAAATGTCGCTGGTTATTTGAATTCGACATTTGATTGACAATAACTCTGTCCAAACTTAATATAATATAATCGTTAAATGATATATGTAATTAGTTGTGTCAGTCTTCGAAATAGGCACTGAATTAACGATTGTTATTGATTTTGACACTGCATAAGAATGCTAATGAATAGTCTAATACTCAGTATTCAATTAGCTTGGAAGAAGCGAGCAACATGGTTCGCGAAACGTCAGTACTCATTGAAAGTGGAGTAAAATTTTCTTGGCAAATAGCGAATACCCAAGTTTTCTGAAAATTAAATTCAATTCAATTCAATTCAAATTCCACAGATGAAGGGAGTAGACTCCCTGGGAGTCTACTCTCGTCATCTTTTTGAAGCGAATGCAAGACTTTTCGAATGGAGTGGGGATATCACCGGTTGCCCGTTTCTATGAGCAAGTTTGCTTGTTGCTAAGAACAATAATACACGCGCCACGTTCATACGTTCCCATACGTTTGATTGAAACGTATGGGCGTGGCGCGCGCGTTATTGTTCTTAGCAACAAGCAAGCTTGCTCCTAGATACGAACCAGAGGGCAATCGGTGATATCCCCACTCCATTCGAAAAGTCTCGCATTCGCTTCAAAAAGATGACGAGAGTCGAGTCCCTGGTCAGCTTAAGCATAACCCCCCAGGATCGGTGAACACACTTGATAACTTTGAGGTCCGTTTGCGTAGCATTTGATTACTTGCGAAAGCACTTTTTCGTATGTATTTAGGTCAGAGTTAAGTGTTAACTTCGGAGTGTATTCCGTTTGTACGTGCGTGCCTAGCCGGTCGCGTGTGTATATGTGTGTGCGAATACGGAGGGCTCAAAGGGATAGCGGTGGAACAAGTCGTAAGCCGAGGGTCGGCAGGGTGAGCTGGTGTTTAGTGGGGGATATCAAGTTGGCCCAGGGCTTATGTGCGCTCTCCACTCCAAAGTAGGATTAATTCTGGCGGCGAAATAATCAAATTAGTTTGATAACGGCGCGGACCGCATTAAGGAAAATAACTCTAATAGAAAGTTATTGTTATGCTGACGCGAGCGAGGCGCGGCGCGGGCGGCGGGTGCCTCGCCGGCCCGCCCAAGATGCTTCCTAGAAGTTATGGCAACACTCCGCTGATGCGCTCACGGCGCGCCAACACTTCCGCTTAATTATTTCAGGTAACCGGAATAAACGTGACAGTTGTTAACAATAGAGAGAGAGGGGCTATTATGAAATGCGATCCAGCCGTTTGCAGAATGTGAGAGCTTTTCAGAAAATGTGTGCGAACTATCTGAAAATTGTGAAAATTCTTGGGACTGTAATGTTACAACACAATATGTTGTGGTGTTTTAACAATGGTTTGCTTTCGGACTTATAGAGTGGACTACAAGAACCAGTATGGATCTTTTTTAAGGATAGAGAAAAAAGATGGTTAAACTTGTCAAGAGGACAAATTTGATTGCGTCAAAAATGTATTGTTTTTAGTGGTACACTCTGTAATCGGTTACAGTTTCGGAATCTATGAATTGTTTTCACACTACAATATCCTAGCAAAAGACGTTTTCTATTAAACGGGCACGAGTAATTTTTGTTTACGTTTGCTACATTTTCTTAAAAGGGCTTGTAAGGGCTTGTAAGGGCTAGTGAGTTCTCAGCATGTGGCAAGTTGTTGGTGACTTCTCTCATATATGTACTACTTTTCTTTGTCAAAAACAGCTTTAATCTTTGCTGGCCTATCGTGATGTTTATGTAATATGTAGTTAAAAGTCGTGCGTGACCTACTATATAGAAATAACCAATCTGATGTGGCCAGGCACATGACTTTATCATACTATACACAGTATACAGCAAAGTCGAACGCTTATGTTCTGACAATACTGTCAATGGAATTAAAATCTCTCAAATCCTGGCTAACTAGTTTTAATGCAGACCATGAGCAATCTCAATCAAATATAATTTGCTTATGCAGTTATTAATTTTACCAAAGAATGTCGTAGACATAAAAACACAAACTTTCCTCTATTTGAATTTATTGCTTAACTATTTTGACAACATTACAGAAATGGCGGCTCTTTGCAAATTCATGACGTAGGCTTCACACCAGGAAAGTAACTAACTTGTGCTAGCGACATAAAGGTCCTTGAACCTTCTGGTATATGACTGGTATATGATGTGATAGGTTGTCACGGTAGGTTAGGCTTTGGTAGTGTTGTCTACTTCCTTTCCTTGATATGCCAATTTTCCCTAACAGATATCATAGGCCTCAATAGCTCAGTTGGATAGAGCATTGTGCTAGCGACACAACGGTCCCTGATTCAAATGCAGGTTGTGGCTGCAATTTGTAATTTATTTAATATTTACATCCCGCCTGTATATCACCTTTATACATTGATTATTCTAAATATGAAGTTTCGGCCCGATACCTTTGTCATACTATGGACGGCTTTTTCAATTGCGGTTTAGCACAGTTTACTGTGCTATCGTTAGGCTCCATAAGCGCGCTATGTGAAGCTTTGCTTAAACTCAACCGGTTTTCAACCGCAATTCAAAAACCCGTCCTATGTATGATACAGTAAAAAAGAAAATATTTAAATTTATATTTTAACCTACAAGTGCGTATTTATTTTTCTATTCTTAATTTTTAATGTTAGGGAAATAAGTAATATAAATGGTATAACTTATCAGTTATATTTGTAGCAAATAAAACTTACGACTATTACGTTATAACAATGGCTAATTAAAACTCATCCTCTGGCACAGATGCAGTCAATATGTTTCAATCTACAATGACAGTAGCTATGCTTATAATGCTGCTAAAATGTAGAAACATATAGAAGCTCGTGAAAACAACCAATGAGTAATGAACATGAATAAATTATGTTCTTATTTCTTTGTTAATTGGCGAAATGTGGGCACAATAAACCAATTGCGCTGCTATTTTGTAAGTATGAATTTCAGTCTGTAACAGCACTCTTTCTCATCAAATTAAGTATCAAGCATAAAATGTTCGTTTACACCAACATGTAGTTATGATAGGAAGAGCAGATTTTGCAAATAGTAGATATAATTCAATACGGTGCATACCAAATCCATGGACCCTCACCACCGATAGCCCGAGAAGGGACCCTGTCGCAAATCCCGAGGCGAGGACCGAGGGAGAAACCAGCTACCATGATGGCTACGTGTTATGTTATAATGTATTATTGTAATGTACTGTGTGATGTAATCATGATATCAGAAAAGAATAAATACTTATTTGCTTTTAAAAAAAACATGAACTTTTTCAATATGCTTAAATCCTTTTTATAACTATACCCTCAACTACAAATACCAGTATTTAAAACAGAAAAAACAAACGTAAAAATAAGAAAAATATGTGATGGATTTCTTTACCTGTATTCAGTGATGTATGGCACAATATAAAATTAGTAAATAGACGTAATAAACTACCGGGAAAAAGTTTTTTCCAATTTAAGTATTTTACCTTTAACTAAAAAACAAAATATTTAGGCACGAGCAATCTCGAGTTTGTGATGAGCTGTGACAGCGGTAATATAGTCATTTTTTACATTTATTTATTCCACAATTATCGCTTTTTTGCCTTTTTAGTGGAAAAGTTTTGTCAAAATTTGCACTTGGGTTATAACTAAAAAAGTATTTAACAATATTTAATCGGAATTCCACGTGTCCATTATTCAAGTACAAAGAACAAAGAATGAAACCCCGATGAAAAATTATTGAATAGTTTTTAAGTTATATAGCCATAAGCAGTGCCGTTAAACTCATACGTATGCATTATCAACAACCTACGAGAAACCGGGCCCCGAACGGAAGACAGACGGGTAGCTCCCAAGTAGAAAAATGTAAAAAAAAAGAAAAAAAAAAAAGGACTTAATATTATGCATTATTTTTAAACTCATAATGCATAATCTCGTCGCACATACTTAACATTGTTATAATTATATAATCTGTTGGTATGTATTACTGGCATTCTGGTATTCTAAAACTAATAGTCTATTGTTTAGCAAGATTGGGATTATAAATGTACATAATTTATGAATTTGTAGGCCCGATTTTACAAATAAATGATAAATAGTCTGTATTTTTTCCATTTTATCGAACATTGCTAATAAGTCGAAAAAAGGAGCACAAAACTTCTGGGTTTCGGTTTAAAATAGCACAATAGAAAGTAGAAAAATGCTTATAACTCAATAACGAAAAGAGCACAAAACTCCTGTTTTTGGGCACAAAACAGCACAAAACAAGCACAATACTTTAGAATTGAAAAAAATTAGATTCTATTTTGAATTTGAAAGTTAGATCAGGCATGTCCACAGCCACCCTTCTGAAAATGCTTATAGCTTGGAAACGAATGGAGCACAAAACTTCTAGTTTGCGGCACAAAACACCTCAATACTACCACAGAACTTTGCCAGTAGAACAAAATCGAAAATTCGAAAGTAGGGGGGCTGACATGTCCACAGCCTCCCTTCAGAAAATTGCTTATAACTCTGAAACGAAAGGAGCACAAAACTTTTGGTTTGCGGCATAAAACAGCACAAAATAAGCACAAAACACTGATATAAGAACATTTTGAAATTTCGAATATGGGGGGCTGAGGACATGGACCCAGAAAAAGAGCAATAAAAATTAGTCTGACAGCTACGCCAGACTGCTCGTACGGTGGCGTTTAAAATTCAGTTAGTTCTTCACCAAGCGGCGTGATGGATGTGTTGCAGGCGCGAAGTTCGGATGAGAAATAGTTTCATTAAGTCAAAAATAAATTTTATGCACATCCACTTAATCATCGCGATATTTTTCAGTCCCGTTATTAATCCGTTCGTAGTTAGGCGATCTCCCCGGGGGGCGGTCGTGATGAGCGACCGTTCCATCATCGAGGACGGTGGCGGTGGCGAGGACTTGGGCTAGCCGGGCGCACTGTCTGCGCAAAAATAATAATGACTCAATTAATAACGACCACGGTCGGCGATCAAGCCGCCCCCTAGCGGAGGAGGAAGAAGAAAGGTCTCCTCCGCGCCCTCCCTCTAGTCAGAAGCCGGTGTTACATAATTAATATATGCAACAGACGAGAGCTAAGACGATGCCGGAATCTCGACAGTAGACGGCAGCGGCGGCGAATCCCTCAAAACTGAACGGTATTAAATATCAAGGCGAACGGACGGGCTAAATGACGTCTACGGCTTAATTAAATCTTCCACGTTGAATGACTGAACAGAATCAAAGGGTGAATGATGAAAGAGTTGCGTGTTTTAAAGGAATACTTGATGGGACTTTTTTGAGGCTGACGGTCAAAGGGGAACGTGACATTTTTAATTTATTGATAAGTGTAAGTTTTCGTGTAGACGATGAAATTTTAATTTACACGATAATGGGTTTTTAATAATCCTGCTGGCTGTGGTTGTAGAGGAATTTGATATTCATATAATAACTATACCTATTTTATTCTATTTTATCTTATTTTACCTTCACGCCACTCGAGTCTTTAACGGATTTTGCTTGGCATCTGAATATTACTTTGCTTCTTGATGGTAATTTAACTGATTTTCGTACACTTGCAACAAAACTTGCATAAAACACGTTACTGGTTTTGTTATTGTTGATTATAGAGTCAGGTCAACCTGCCGCTAACCACTATAACTCTACGCCCCTCTATCGGTAGCAAATGAAAACTAGCCCACAGAATACGTTTCCAACAAGTGTTATGGCAAATAACCCTAGTGTATTTAAGAACAAGTGCTATATACTTTTTACTTTATCATACATAGTATGATAAAGTATTGTAATAGTGCCGAAAAAAATGTGATTTTAGCGGAAATTGGTCTTTTCGGATCCCTGAACATTTTTAACCAAGGTACAAAAAAATGTCTGTGTGTGTGTGTGTATGTGTGTGTGTGTATGTGTGTACCAGATTTTTTGTGGCGACGAATCCGGAGAAACTACCAAAGGTATCGGGACGAAAGTTCATATTTAGAAGTTTCATGACCAAACTTAGAGCTGAACAGCTTTGAAATTTCATCAAAATAGTTAAATAATAAATTAATCTAGAGGAAATTTTGTATAATTTATGTCTAGGACTTTTCTTCTATGACATTCTATTTGATCGATATCGTGTCTGCATTAAAACTAGTTAGCCAGGATTTCCTAGATACTTTCATTATAATGACAGTAGGTAGTGTCAAACGCTGTTGGTTTTGACAATACCTACGGTCAATAGAATCAAAATATCTGTCAAATCCTGGCTAACTAGTTTTATTTTAATGCATACACGACCGATCTCGATCTATAGAATCACATCAGATTCTTTTGTGAAGAATTCTGTGAGAATTAATTTTGCACAGAAGCAAAAATTTCTAAACCGTGACCGTTTTGCGGTAAGATGCGAAAAATGGCAAACGTCCACGGTAGGGGTGGCTTTTATGGTCTTAATGACCGTTGTCTAACTCTGCCAGGTTGTTGACATGTCGCTTGCAAAACTAGCAGAATTTACGCAAAATTTAGTATAAAGCCCGATTACGGTTATACCTTTCAATATAAGCACGATTAGAAATAAGTTTCTGACAGTTTTTTTCGTTTTTTTTTTGTTTGATAATTGGATAACGCTTACAACTCTATATTTCAGGCTTGGTTTTTAAAGGTAAAAAACGCTCTTGCTTTAATTTAAACTCTAAAAATTAGATAGATAGATATGGTAAGATCATTAAAAAATGTGTTTTCATGATTGCTGCTAATTGCCGTTTAAGAGACCGTATACGACTAAAGTAGAGCGGTAGTGCCGGATATACACAAGTAGGAGCCCGGGGCAGTGGATGATGTAGAGGCCCCTTAAATTAAACAATATATTTGACAAAATTTCATTTAGACAACTGAAAAACGAATTTTTATCGAAATAAGGTTAATTTAATCTTACGCGAGAAACACCTTCCAAGAATTGTTCGCTGCGAAATCAATTGTTTTGTTTTTAAATCAAATTCTCGAAGCAAATCAGTCCCTATGCTGAGCAATGCATGATATGGCAGGCGTTTAGGTTCATTTTTATTTTGGAAAAAGAACGTTCCGCTGAAATTGGACATCATCAACACCAAATACATCTCTTTTGGTTCGCTGTCGTCGTTATTGTCTTAAGGGCGTCTATCAACGCTACAAACTTCACCAAATCATTCCCAAGGCTGTCCTCTAGATCGTCTTTGTACATTTTTTTTTACTAAATGATTCCAAATGATTCAGGTACCCAAATCGATTACACAGATATCATTACAGGTATCATATGCTCAAATCCTTTTAGACAAAGATGCAGGAAGCTATCATCAAAAATTAATTATTTTTGTTAGGAAATGTTTGCTACTTTAGGTTTGTGGGAGCCCGGGGACACGTATCACGGGTGCCCCGAGGTTAATACGGCACGTCAGAGCAGCGCGAAGTGTGTCAAGTTCAGCGTCCTGCTCAACTGCAAAGCAATAACTGCCTATTTTAAAAGTTTGACAATAGGTTTACAGCAGAATTCCAACCATTTCTACCTAGTTATTTGAGACTGTCAGCTGTAGAAAATCGAAGATATTGACAACTAATGCTAAAATTTAAGTTATGGTGGAGGTATTGTGTGAAACCATTTGCACTAAATTTAAGTAAAACCAAGCAATCTAGGACCAGGGCAAAGCGAACAAATGATAAGGAAAATGGCATTGAGTTTCTAACTGGTTAATTAAAAACTAACATTTGTTGGTCCAGTTTTCAGTAACAGTTTAAACTACACTTTACTATAAAACAATAAGTAAGGTATGTGCGTGTTTTTCAAAGAAGGGTTTAGTTCCGTTGAACAAAATTTATGAATGAATCGTGGGATATTTAAGGTCTACTGTTAACGCCGCCATTTGACGCAATCAGTTTTGTTGATGGTACACACAAATCATATGGGGCACATAGATGGAAGAACTCAGAAAGAAATAACATGCTTTAGAAGACCGAACCTTCATCGTGGAATAATCTGAAAACTGTCAAACAGGAGGGAATTTTAACACTATGCACATTAGCTAGGACAATCAAGCACACACACACCTCTTCGATGTGAAAATGTAGTACAAAGAGAGCTTTCATAAACTATTATCAAATATTTGGACGGTGCGTATAGAAATTTACCGATGTGCGGATGGTATTAACGTTCATGGCTGATCGACGCTGAAATATACATGGAGCGTAATGTCCACAGATAAAAAAAGCGGTGGCCTCATTGGCATATATTTCACCCGGGTGACAGCGGCGTAATAAAAAATAAACCCCTGGAAACACAATGCGCGGCGATACGACCATAGTTTGTGCTGGTAATATCACGCTCATAATGCATCATTGCCCGCCAGAATAACGCACAACCGGATGTAGACCAAATTTTGTAATGTGAATTTTTCTCTGTTGAGTTTACTTGGGCCGGTTTACTCGACCGAGAATTCTAACGAAAATAATAGCGAGAGTTATCACTATAGTTTTGGTGAGAATTATTAACATTTGACACATTTGACAAAAGCAATGAATTTCGCTACAATTCTGGTCATGCGCGTGCGTACTAGCCCGATTTTCTCAGATCATAACATCTGACATCTTCGTAACCTAAAATTTGATACGTACCGATAAATATCGCGAATAATTTCGCTATTATTTTCAGTAATAATATAACAAGAGAGTGAGAATAAATTGAAAATAATTTGACAGATTGTTTGAAAACTTGTTGCCAGGCAATAGTCACGAGAGGGCTCGAGTGGCTACTGCCAAATGGCAACAAGTTTGAACAAAATCTGTCAAATTATTTTCTAATTTATGGTACTCTCGAGTTATATTTGACTAGATTATTTTTTGATTCACAAATTTTTACAATAAAAAGGATCAATAAAACTATCATAAAATTATTGAAAAATTTTATTTAATTAATATTACTTACAATATATGAAAATATCGTTGACACATTGTGAATATATTATCTGACAGTTGCTAGACAAATAAAAGCTACAGTGATTATTCCCGAGAATAATCACAAGAGATTTATTCCCACTATAATAATGACATAATTGGTTGAAACTTACCCTTGTGACAAATAAAGAAGCATTTCATTGGTTTTAAGAAACGTCAAAAAATAATCGTAAGAATTCTGATCCCGATTTTACCATCTAGAAATAAATAACTATCGGTTGTGTACCCAATATCTTCTAAATATGATCAACTTTTCCATTTCACCTACAGCAGATAGCGCGCTATCAATGAAATTCATCTTAACATAAACGATTTTCTCAATTGAGTTGTTAAAATGATTATCGCTAGTATTGCAACTGATGACAGTTGATTTTAACGTCAAACGTTGTAATCGTGCCAATAAAGCTACTTTACTGTGGTAATCCTTCCCAATCCCAACCCTTCCTATGGCGGAAACACGAAAATAGTGCAGATACGTTATCATACTCCAAAGTATGACGTAACTTCACTATTTTCTGGTTCAAAAATTTTAATTTTTTTTTTAGCCCTATCCCTCCTATAGTAGAAACACGAAATTAGTGCAGTTAAGTCCTCATTTTCTAAAGTATGACGTAACTTCACTGTTTTTGCGGTTCAACAATTTTTTATTATATAACGCAATCCCTCCGTTGGTGGAAACACGAAAACAGTGCAGTTACGTCATCATTTTCTAAACTATGACAGAACTTCACTGTTCTTCCGGTTCAACCACTTCTTTATTTTACAGCCATTCTCTACTATGGTGGAAGCACGGAATCACTGCAGTTACGTCATCATTTTCTGAAGTAACTTAACTGTTTTTCCGATTCAACCATTTTATTATTTTATAGCCAATCTTTCCTATGATGGAAACACGGAAACAGTGCAGTTACGTCATTATTTTGTAAAGTATGACGTAACTTCTTTCCAATAATTTAAATTATTTCTCAATCAAGTAAGGTTATTTGAGTCTGTGGTCGTGTTCCTCCACGTGTTTTGTAAACACTTCTTTTTCTGTCGCAAAAAATACGTGTAGCCTTTTTTATTTTTCCACAATAGCTTTAGCATAAGTTGTTTCTCAAAGATTATTTTATTAGATTATTTTTAGAAAATATGTCCAAGTAAACTAACGTAAAGAAACCGTCAACGCTGTTTGACTTGATATGTGTCAAACTGTCAAAAAATCATGTCAAAACTCGGGTATATTAGAATATAGTTAACATTTAGTTATAGTTATTTAATCAACAAGTATATTGAAAAGAGTGATTAATGATCGAGACTGTTTATCGCCCGAGCGATTAGCGAGTGCGTTAATTGTCGAGATCATTAACCGCTGTTTAGTACTGGAGTTTATTAAAAATATTTGTCATTGATCGTATTCTTCTGGCGGCGTCTGCATAGATTTATTTTTTTGTCGATGTCGTTTGTGGTATAAGACCTTTTATGTAATTTGACACTGACAGTTCTGGACTGTGTGCCTGGATAACGGAATGTTTTGATTGGATGGTTATATTTTACGTATTTATGTTCGATTGGCTATAATGAAGTCGGTTGATTGGCTATTCATCGATATATCACACACTTATTGGTGAAATCGGGGATCGGTCGGTCGTGTAAAACTCGATACATGTCTGATTTTATAGTCGATGATAGCTTTGGCTATTAATTTCGCTCTTATTGTCATTAGAAAATTTTCGGTCGAGTGAACGGCTCTAAATATAGGCTGAAGTTTGAAAGGATTTTTTCTGGTCTGGGTATTTGGTTAATTTGATTACTATTCTCTAACCGTCGTGAATATTCTTGCACTAATTTTAGTGATACTTAGTGATTTTTTGTACACACACAGCCAATCAAAAATTTAATAGCTACAAAAAGTGTAATGCGAAACATGCTTTATTTGTAAATTTTGTTGTAAATAATAATAGATAATACAATATTGTATATTGTCATCATGTAGACTACACACGACTTCACACTTCATACACATTAGTCATTATATGTGATGTGGTCCAGTAACTCGTGGTCCTTCTTAGTTTTGGCAATACCGGCCGCTATAGCTCTGTACCCACTTCTTGCATTTGAATAAGGTAATGGGACATCACTGCACACGTCTAGAAGTCGCACCGCCAAAAATATCAACAGAAAAATGTTGATGAAAACAAACATGAATACCGACAAACACAGATGCTCGTGCAGATTCCTTACGTTGACACCCAAACCGTACAGGCCTGCACCCATAGCACGTCTGCATTTTGTACAACCACCCATTTCAACTCATCAGCGCATGTCAAGATTTTTAGTAAATAGAAAAAAAAATAGTGACAGTTTTAGACGCATATGTGTATCGTTACAATGGAAACTAGTTGTCAGAGATTTGTTTAAAAAATATAAAATTATACAGGGTTGGAGTCATAGTCGAGACAATTGTATTTTATTGTATTAATTGGTTAGAATATTTCGAACTTAATTTTTATCAAAGTATCGCACAAGAACAAAAACTAAAAACAAAAGTTATCGAATCTAAACATGTATTTTTTTGAGTTACATGGGAAAGACGGACATATGGCTACAACGATATAAACTCAATAATTTGATGAGAAATAGGTGAACAAATTTGATAGCATTTGTCATCAATAGTGCTGCAAATGCTTCAAGAACAATTTGAAAAGAGATTTCAGCAGTTTGCGGCAAAATACTTCAATTTATTGCCGAATTTGTATGTCATTTATAGTAAATGGCAAAAAAAATATTTCATTTCTGAGATGGTAGTAAGTTGAAATCCATTATGCAAATTAGTATTAAAGATGAATGGTGTAATTGAAAGAAAAACCTTTTGGATTTGGCATAAGACTTTATTAATTTACATGGGACCTAGGTTTAGGATTACAGATCCATCATAATTCAATAGTACTTGTTTGTCAGATTTGGATCGGCTCATGAAGGATCTGTGCTCCAAAACCAAGTTCCAAAGATAATTAATTAATAACAGTTTATGGAAAATCCATGAGGTATTTCAATCACACCATTTATCTTAAATAATACTGGAAATTTTGTATGGCCTCACATAAGAACATTTTCGAGTAAACTATTGGCCTCTCCAGTGAACATAGATTGGAATGGAATAGATTTTCTCAAAACAGACAGGTCAAACTGTAATTAACGCGATTTCGGCAATTTCTGCAAAAAATTCTTGAAACATCAAAAGGACCACTCATAGCAAACGTTTTGTAAAACTCTATATTTTAACTTGAAATGCTAAATGTTTGTTTTTGGAACATTTTGCAACAAACGGTAAAACTTTGATATTACTCTTTTAGTAAAGTGTTTTCATAGTTCATTGTGTGACTGTTAGATTTAACTCCAAAACTTCGTCAGAAAAAAAATAATAGAAAGCAAATTTTAAGACAACTTTATCCACTACAGTTTTTCTAATAAATATATGTTCTTTTGCATAAAAATAAGAAGTAAAGTATCCAACTAATCAGAAATATTTAGAAATTTCGGACAGTGTCTGATTTTGAGACTTTACCTTACTAAATAACTGAATGTGGGCCATCTTTTACTGTGGCGGAGGGAGCTGGTGTGTCAGACGAGGTCAATAACAGTATATTCATATTATCAAAATATACTAAAGTTCTATTCTTTCCACTTATGTGGATTTTCGCTTCTCCTTGTCTACTTTCTTATGATCTATTGTCGGGCTTATAAAGAAACGATTCATGGATACTTTATTATGTCCGTGAAATTCCTACTTTAGTGAAATACCTTAGTTGAAACTGGACAATATGTCGTGTACATATACAATGTAGAAACAAGTGAGTTTCATCCATATCAGAAATGAAATGTCTGAGTTTTGGACGTTGAGAGTGTGTGTGTGTGAGATGGGGGATAAGTTCACTGTTGCACGAAATAGACATCCTGTTTTCCGCGTTGGAAAACTTCAATTTAAAACTACCCAATAACGAACGCATCGGGTGGGCTAACGTCTTTCGTCGCCGCGGGAGGCCCGGCCTGCTCAACTGCAAAGCAATTACTGTCTAGCCAAAGTTTCCCGATAGGTTTGCATGCAGCAAAAATCCTACCATCTTTCTACCTAGTTTTCTGAGACCAGCAGTTGTAAAAAAATCGAAGATCTGACGTTAAATTTTAATTTATGTTAAGTTATTTTTGATGATGAGACTGTCGCTCAGCTAATTGCTGACTTGATAAAGCACAATGCATCATATGCTAGGGCGGCGAAGAATAATATGTATGATAAATAATAACTTATTGGGGATACTGGTAGTACAATGGTTCCTATTTAGTCAAAACAGATTGTTTTTCAAGCAGAACCGTTTCAAAATGTTCAGTTTTCTGAAAATCAATTTCAGTACTTTTAAATACGTTTAAATGATGGACCTAACCATACCTATGATGGACGTAATTTTTAATTTCTCGAGAAAGTCATTTTTATTGAGTTTTGGACGTCCTAAAAAGTCGACAGCAATTGTTTATATTTTGATTTAACATACAGGTTGTCTAGAAAACACTAAAATGTTAAATTGGCCGAAAAGTAAATTATCGGTTTTTCGGAATTAGAAGAAAAATGTTATAGGTAAAAGTTATTTTATATTTATGCCCAGATATCAAATTTCAATGTTGTATTCTAAGTTTTATATTTTATTTATTTTTTACAAAGTAATTTAACAAAACATTACTCCACATGTTCCCCTTCTACAGCTACACATTTTTCCAATCTCCTAAATTCCTGATATACAAAATCAATTGTTTCTTCATTTATTTCGTCTATTGCTTCCCAAATTCTTAATTTTAGAATGTTTACATTGTCATTATTCGCATATACCTTCTGTTTTAAATAACACCACAGAAAAAAAACAAGCGGCGTTAAATCAGGTGAACGTGGTGCCATACTATAGGGCCGAATCGTTCAAGCCACTTATTTGGAAAATGTCTATTCAACCAATCCCTGACTTGATATGTTCTATGAGCAGGACAACCGTCGCGTCGTGTGATAGTGTAGTGAACACCTGACCTGTAAGTTGATTTCGTCTAAAGTAGGTAGCATAAAAAATTCCAACATAAAAAAGATGTAAAATTTGAAATAGAAAATTTTTGACATTTGAGCATAAAATTAATTCAATCGAACTTTTACCTATAACATTTTTGATCAAATTCCGAAAAACCGATATTTTACTCTTCGGTTAATTTAAGACTTTCGCGTTTTCTAACCAGCCTGTATGTTAAATAAAAATATTAACAATGGCTTTCGGCTTTTTAGGACATCCAAAACTCTTTTTAAAGAATGACTTTTACTCTAGAAATTAAAAATTACGCCCATTATAGGTATAGTTAGGTCCATCGGAATTTCGTCGGAGGACACACTGTAGGGCGACGATTTTGGCATTTTTAGGCAATTTTGCAAGTGAGCCGCCATTTCTGTAATTTCGTCTTAATAGTTAAATAATAAATTAAAGTGGAGGAAATTTTGTATAGTTTGTGTCTATGACAGTTTTTGGTAAAATCAATAGTTTATCTGCATGAGCAAATTCTATTTGATTGTGATCGGTCGTGCCTGCGTTAATATAAAACTAGTTAGCCAGGATTTGTCATATATTTACATTGTAATGACAGTATTGTCAGCGCACAACAGCGTTGTACACTGCTGTATACAGCAGTGGGTGTATCGGAAAAACTTTTTTTAAATTAAATGGACGCACAATATATACCACCAAAAAAGGTTGGTACAGTGGAAAAGTATTGAGGCCGGAGGCCTAAAGTTTATAATTGTCTTTAAATATTAGATTTTTTTATAAAGATTAAGTGATTTTTTTCTTTTTCAAATGGAAATAGTTTAACAGTTAGGTGTGAAATTAACGTATACACAAATATATTACTCCAATGCCACGTTAAGATCGCCTGCAGTTTATTTAGGTCCGATAGAGCTTTTAGATTTACTTTCGCATAATTTAAAAATTTGCTTAAATGTTGTTAAAAGTTTATTTATCATTAAATATTTTATTATGTGCATCCATGTAGGCTTTGAACAAGAAAAGTCACCTAATTTTTCATTAAAAAATATAAAAAAAATCTGATTATATAAATATAAAATTAAAACTTTAGGCCTCCTGCACTTTTAGAAAAACTGTCGCCAATATCCTAAACTAACGTGTTGTTTTTCAGTATGGAATGTAGTGTGTAATGTTTATTTCATCTAGGATTGGCTTCAGTCGTTTTACTAGAATTTGCCTATTGGTGGATGCTTCATTTGGTGGTTTGCATGTCTTATGGTTATTTTTGCATTGTAAAATCACTTTCCTTGTAAATAGCGATTTTATGATGATTATTGTGCAGTATTATAAATTCATCAGTAACCCACATGACCACGCTTTAGCACTGCACACATCATCCTACAATGATCCACCGCGACATTTTAATATATTCCGCATATTAAAATTTAGGCTTAGGAAGAGCACACACAGGGGCGGCGGTCGATCCGCAATAAAAATCCCATATTTACTGCCCGGGGCGCCATAAGCGGGTCTTTTATTTTGCGATCCGGCGAACGGGCGAACGTGTTGCGGTGACGTTGGCAATCGGCGTCGGGCCTAATTCGAGTTTAAAATTACTTTCGTCGGCGGTTCGGCGTGAATCCGGGACCCGTGGGGGCGCCCCCGAAGGGCCGGTAATGGGCTCGGGTCAGCGGTCCTGCAAAGCGGTCGCCCCGAGGACCGGGGACGGGCGCAGAAAGTTGTCCGCTCGGCCGATAAGGCAAAGCGGTAAACTATTTCGCCGCAAATTAATGCCGACGGTTGTTGGCATCGGACCCTTTCGCACGCAGAATTACTTAAATCCTAATTACGCACTGGCGCGGCGCGGAGTCGTCGCCGTTCGTCGTCAAAGTTCTGCGTGATAAAGGGACGGACGCCGTGCGCCGTGCGGTCGGTACGATGACCCCTTCAGTTTCCTCGGCGGCAAGGTTTCGCAAACGTCAGTCTCTCTCTCTCGCTCTCTCTCTCTCTATCTGGCGCTGTTCTCTGTTATTATTGAGTATATCAAAGGAGATCATCTCTGGGGAAGGCGTTCGGGCAACTTCCTCCTTGTGCGGCATGCGTGCGTTAATTGGTAATGCCCATTTTGACTGTCTGTCTGCTATGAGGATTTAGATCGTGTTCGGATAAGACGTTGAAGGGTTTCTATGGTATAGAAATTTCAATTGGGTTGCAGAGACGTTTTCCTAGGTTATGACTACGTACTGGGTGGTTCAAAAATGCATTGCAATTTTTGTGATGATTGAAAGCAAGATAAGAAAATTAATAGGAAAAAGACCTTTTGGCATTTTTCGAATAATTATTCGGGGTTTGGGAACAGATAAGATTAAAGTTATAGGACTTGTAGAGGACTTTCCAATGAAGAATTTGAGCTATTATACTTATGGCTTCGATGCCCCCAATCCACCCCCACGATGCCCTGAAACCTACTCTTTAAATGAAAAATGTACATTTTCAGAAAAGTTACCCTTCTAATCACTGCATTCTCTTTTTTCTCATAGAAATCATTACTATACGTCTAGTGAAATGTTTATAAACATTTGTCAGGTAATTTCCATTTGTTTAAATAATTCGATTTTCTCGAAACTCCGTCGGACATCTGTTTTCTGACTTCGAAATGGCAGTTTATTATCTTAGAGTGACATTATTAATTAAACAAATTCTTCCTATTGTTTAAACAATGATTATTAATTTTCAACTGTTTTTCTAATTGTGGTAGAAGTCAGCCTTTTTATGAAATTAACTTATAAATTTTATGTTCGAGGTATCTTGCCTATGTTATCAGCTAATAAACCCACACTGGCTTAAACAAATTCCATTTGTTTAAAAAAATTTTTTGCAATTTTAACATTACTTTTTTTAGATCGGTCTGGTCAACTGTTATTGTCAAGTGACATCATTTATATTTTGGCATAATTTTCCATTGTGTAAATAATAAAATATTATTCAATACTGTTTAAACAAATGTGGTTTTATTAGATAATATAGGCAATATATCTCGAACATAATATTTATATGATGTAATGAAAGTATCCACTTTATCCATATTAGATGATAAGTAAGAAGTATACGAGCTTTAATACGGAAGAAGTTTTTATTCAAAAAACTTTTTACATGACTATCGATTTCGACATGTCTAATGCCATCTTCGGGTCACAAGTCAGGGAATCAACAGGTAAACGTAGGTAATTTCTGCTATAGGCAAAACCGGGAGAGCTGAAGATTACTCATAGATTTCAGCTGTTATTTTCGACATACGTTACAGATTATTTCTAAATATTGACGCGTGTTAAAACGAAATAGCATACTTTTCATACGTCTACTGTATAATTTAAATAGACAAGACAAAAAAGTACGTCTGTTCTTAGAACCATAAGAACGAATGACAGCGGTAGCAACCTAACCTCCAATTCGAGCGCGTGTGATGTGAACAAGATGTTTTCGTTGGTATGTTTTTACTTTGCTTCTGTTAAACATGGTAAAATAAATAAATAAATTAATAAATTAGATAGAATATTATCACAATTAAATGACAGTATTTTTAATAATTAAATATGAATATTTAACAAACTACCTAGTAGGCAACCTAATATACACAGCTATATAACCAATCCACGCGGTACGTTCATATCTTGGTTCATACGATTTTAAGCGATGAGTCATCTTCAGCTCTCCCGGTTTTGCCTATACGGTGTTGTTATTGACTCCGTTTGACATTTTATCACCGTTGATGTTGCCGTAGCAGAAATTACCTACGTTTACCTTTTGATTCCTTGACTTGTGACCCGAAGATGGCATTAGACAGTCGACATCGGTAGTCATGTAAAAAGTTTTTTGAAATAAAAACTTCTTCCGTATTAAACCTCGTATACTTCTTAATAATATTTATAAGTTAATTTCTCAAAAAATCTGAATTTTGTACCATAATTAGAAGAAAGTTTTTTTAGTGAATAATGACATTTTACTTGAATTATTTAAATAAATAAAATTTGTTTAAACAAATGAAAATTAACTGACAAATGTTTATAAACATCCCACTATTTTAGTCAATTTTCTGAAGAATCTACATTTTCATTTAAGGGTAGGCACTGTGGGGGTGGGTTGGGGGCATCAAATCCATATATATGATAGGTCAAATTCTTCCTTAGAAAGTGGTCTACAAGAGTCTTAAGTTTTCCCAAACCCCGAACAATTATTCGAAAAATGCTAAGAAATGTCTTTTCCCGTAAATTCTCTTATGTAAATTTGCGGCTTCGACAGGCAACATTAAGAATCTAAATTTCGAAATAAAAAATTGTGACCACTTTCTTGGATTTGGAAACTATTTGGGAGGATCGTTGCTTTCTAAATAAAAATCGCCAATTTTAACCACCCTACTACGTACCGTCAAAATTACCAGAAAGCCAAATACTTTTTTTTTCGCTAAACTGGATGAACTTCAGACTATCACATAGGTGATTATACTGTGAGCAAAATTTTTTAAATGTTTTTTAGATCATAGTGTATAAAATTGTACTACCAGAAACTCTTGTAAAACTGTCTTGGGATAAAACTGAATATGCCGCCGCCATGTGACAAGCTGTATGTAAGTTGAACAAACGGCACACACGCAGATATAACTAAATAAGTACATATGTTAGCTCTGAAGAACCGCGCAATATGGTGTGCGAAACATCAACATTTACGAATTTTGACACAGGGCGTAACCCGGAACCAATTTTTCTTCAGATAACTAATATAATATACCGGGTGAGCCACGCCATAGGTACTCCCGTTTATTTTTGTTGTTTATAAAGCTGGACGAATGACATTTGGGAAAGTGTTAATAGACAAAAAATGCCATTCTTTTGGATACTCTTGAGTTTAATATGACTTCACGTTTTTCCGGAAATGACGTCATCATTGAAATTTTAAATGGCACCCTATGTTCTTTGTGTGATATTTTCAATCAGGATGACATTCTGAACACAAAAGCAGGTTGGTCTGCAGGTTGGATGGGTTGGATGACCTGGCCTCAATTATACAATGTAATTTAACTATACTTACTAACTCAACAATATAAGAAAGGAGACGTCAATGCTTGTAATAACTACAGGCCAATTTCAATATTACCAGCATTGTCTAAAATTCTCGAAATAAAAGCACATGAAAAAATAGTACAATACTTCAACAGGAATAACTTACTTACAAAATTCCAACATGGATACCAAAAGCAAAAATCCACTATAACGGCCCTTTTGACCGTACTTGAAGCAATAATTCAAGTATTTGACCAACAATATTATACACAAATAGCCTTCTGTGATCTTAGTAAGGCATTTGATTCTGTAAATCATACGATACTGATGGCCAAATTAGAAAAATACGGAATACAGGAAAATGCACATAAATTTCTGGTATCATACCTACAAAACAGAAAACAGAGTGTTTTTTGGAATGGGCAACAATCTACTTGGACAACAATAGCAACAGGAGTGCCTCAGGGTTCGACTTTGGGACCACTGTTGTTCATAATTTATGTAAATGACTTACCAGAGAATATTCCATCAGAATTGATCTGTCTTTACGCCGACGACACGTCTTTCATCACAAGAAGTGGCGACATAAGGGACACTGAACAGAAAACTAAACAAACCCTGGAGAAAGCAGAGGACTGGTTCCTCATTAACAACTTGAAAAACAAAGAAATTAATTAAATTAACAAAAGAAAAAACAAAAATACTCACCTTTTATACAAGACGCTGTGATGACGTAACAAATAAATCCATCAAGTTTCTCGGAGTTACTTTATCGGAAACACTAACCTGGACAGAGCACATATCCCACCTAAAAAAAAGACTAGCAAGTGCATTATATTGTATAAAAACGATAAGCTGCAACTTACCAGCAGAGACGGCACGAAGTGTTTACTTTGCATACTTCCATAGTATTGCTACGTATGGAATTATAACATGGGGCGCTTCGCGAGAGATGGAAACCATTTTTATAATGCAAAAGAAGGCTATTAGAGTATTGGCGGCATTGAACTATCGAGATAGCTGCAGAACACATTTCAAAGCTTTGAAAATATTAACGTTACCCAGTTGCTTTATACTTACCTGCCTAGAGTACATTTATAGCAAACGAGACAATGTTCCAACAAACGCAGACTATCACGAACACAACACACGCTATAGAGAAGACATCACTATCCCTTTCCACAGAATAACTAAATCCCAAAACTCCTACCAGTATGTATCCATCAAATTATTTAATGCCTTACCTGATGATATAAAGGAGAGGAGACCAAATCTATTTCGATCAACCGTCAAGAAGTTACTCCTGGAAAACGAATTCTATGCCGTCCAGGAATACTACGATAGCTTCCACAGAAGACTCCTACATGGCGACATTTGAATTATTTTTGTATTGTTAATTTGACGACAATATTGTACCACGTGTACCTTATTCAATAAATTATTATTATTATTATTATTATTAATACTTAACACGATTTTTTAAATAATGCTTGCAAATTGCATAATTATAAGTTGCAAACTATTTTTAGATGTTAGACCGCTAATTATTTTAGCAATAGATTGGTATATATATATAATACCAATAAATTTTAGACTGGCCAACTACACACTTTAACACCCGCAACTGTAATCATGATTTCAGAAGGAACAGCGTCCATCATCCCTCCAATAAGCCAGACGGTTTTATCACGTTCGTCCACAGTTACTATGCCGTACGACCGTCGCTCGTCGTTCGTCCGACCTATGCCGGCAGTTCAATTAATCAATAAACATGCGTAGCAGCCAGCTACTTCTCAGGATCGCCCGCAGCAGCAGCAGGAAACCCCGCCGGTCCCGAACGACCCCAAGTTATAAAAGAGCACTGCGTACGGCCGTAATTGCCTTCGTTGGGGACCGTTTTCTCTCCGCCAACGAAAAATATTCCCCAGCGCTTCTCGTCCTTACGCGCTCTGCGGTCTCATAAAAGTTGCTCGGAAAACCTAAAACGTCGCCGGCTCGTGTCCATTTCGTTCGGTGCGTCGGACGATATTGCGTCAACGCAAAGCCGGCCGGATTTAACCGCAGCAGCGCGTTTCACGCAAGAATTTGCAAACCTATCGCGAACTGTCGAGGTGTTTTACGCCGAAGGTATATTGAATTATTATCTCCGGGGTGGCATAAAGCGGAGGTGAAAAGGCGGGACATTCCCGGGCTTATATGTGGAGTATAAACGTCTACCGTAAAAATAGACGCACAATTTGATGGAATTTGTAAAATGTTGGAGTAAACTGGTATTGCGATCGTATGCTACACAATTCGACATCATTGTTTCAGTTAGAATAGTACAGTTTTCACAATTTGTGTGAGAATGACAAAGAGCCAACTCAATGTATTGATATTATACCCTTTTTACTTATTAGCGCTTAGATCTTTTTTATAAAATGATGTTTTTTTTAACGAACATTGTTTTGAACACCTCGAAAAAAACATGAGATAAAACATGTTTTAAATCACACCAAGAAAAACATGTTCTAAGCAAGGAATAAAACTTGTTTAAAAATATGTTATGCAATTATTTTATGTGTAAGCATTTTAATCGGCGTCTTATTATTTCTTATTTTACTTACTATCACTGATATTGTATTACTACGTATTTTATGAAAAACAAACTAAACTGTTCAAATATCGGTAGTTTAAAACACAACATTTAAAACCAACTGCTTAAAACATGTACTAAGACAAAATGGTTTAAAACTGGGTTATTTATTGATATTAACATCTAAAAATAATATGAAGATACAAAATGGAGATGGAGCATATCTTCAGAAGAAAAGCTATTGACGTAATAATAATGTTTATTAAATACTTTAATTAATAAGAACAAATAAACAAATTTAACATTTGTATTATTTTTGCGAAGACACAACCATCCCAGCAAAACTCTTTCACTCTGCAAGACTGACTGCTTTTCATCCAACAATTCATTTAAAAGCGACATCACACCGGTCTTAAATTTTCAAAGACCTAGAGGATGACGCAGGAGTTCTTCGATGAGATCTAAGTCTTCTTGCTCGTGGATATTGATTTTTAAAGACGCTTCCTCAAAGTCAAAACCTGCTCTCATACCTTTATGTTGGCCTGTAAATTGATGTATTAAAATCATTGCATTAAACAAATACCACAAAACGCGCCAAAACGTCTTATTGCGACTAACCGAGTCTGACGTGAGTAAACGCACACATAAAAACTATGATATTATGTACATAAAACACGTTTAGGCGAAAACGTTTTCGTCTAAACATGTTTTGTTCCAACATGTCTGATATGTGTGCGCCCATCCTAAAACAAATTATTTGTTTTAAGACATATCAACATAATAACACATCGCAATTGCGGTGCCGCAGCGGCGCTGTGCGTTTTTAAGCACTGATTTGTTCACCGGGCGTTAGACATTCTAACTAAAACTTTTGATTGTCAATTGAGTTATGACGGCAGCAATGTTTTTTTAATAGCAACCCCTTATTACTTTATCGTACGAAGTATTATAACGTATTGTAATCGTGTCAAAAAGATAGATATTTTAGCGGTTATATGTCCTTAGTATCAAACGCTGATGTTTTGACGTTACCTACTGTCTTTATTTTAAGGCAGACACGACTTATCTCAATCAAATATATATAGGGTGTCTCCCGGAACTGGTACATTAGAAGTTTCACATGTTCTACTATTTCTGGAAACATGAAATTTTGGAACTAGAATTTACTCGATATGAGCAGATTAACTCTTCAACTAAAATATTCTCAAGTTAAGTGTCACGTCCGATCACCGGAATTTTTATTTTATTTTTGGTTTCTACGTATCAAAATACATCATTTTTGATAATGTTTCCTAAATATCTCAATTTTTTATTTTTATTTACCAATGCTTCGGTGATTTTCGCGGTTACGTCTAAAATTGAATATCTAGGTTATTATTGAAACTAGAAGTTTCATGATAGGTGGTCTAAAACTAGAAACATTACTAAATAAGTAGATGTTTAGTACATCATGATATCTTATACAGCGTGTTAAAAATTTACAACACAATAATTGAATTTTCAAACGTAAAAACTATTTTTTTTTTCAAATTGAACACCCTGTATACGTCACTCGATAGGAAATCTTATTCCCTATCACTCAATATTGGAGTTCTCTATATCTATCTGTAATAGTTTTTGAGATATTGTCACTTTTTCTTTAAATCCATTTTGAATACTCCCATTTAAATAATGGCGGACGAAATGTACAACGAAAATTTAAATAGTGATAGATATTTAGAAATTTTGCGTGGATGTGTGAAAAATTTTTCTGAAACTCTTCCCCTCAATATTTTACGCGACTGCTTTTGTCAGGTGGACGGTGCACCGGCACATTCTTCGCATGTGGTATCCATTCAACTTAATCAGAAGTTTGACGATAGGTGGTTCGGAAATAGGGGACCCTGGCGGTGGCCACCAAGCTCACCAGATATAACACCATTAGACTTTTATTCCTGGGGTCATGTGAAAAGTCAGGTCTATTCCACACTAGTTAATTCTCGAGAAGAATTGTCTAACAGAGCAGTAGCCGCCATTACTAGACTTCAGCGACAAGAAATCCGAAGAACGGCGATGACAGAAGTACAGCGAATAGTTTTAAAATGCTTGGAAGAGAACGGGCAGCATTTCGAACAACATAATTAAGTTTTAATTTAAGTTTGATATCCCAAATATATTATTTTAGTTTTAACAAACCTTTCCATTATTTTTCTGTTTCCCTGCTTTTCCAAAGTTGTTACATTCCTATAAATGAAGCAAACATCGTTTTGGATTTAGTTTGCATTCTTTTGTACTGATAGTATCTCAAAAACTATTAAAGATAGATATAGGGAACCCTAATATAGATTGATAGGGAACCAGATTTCCTATCGAATGGCGTATCGGTATACAGGATGTTCTATTTGACAAAAAGAGTCTTTTACGTTTAAAAATTCAATTGTGATCTACATTTTGATCAGCAATCAACAAACTTCTAGTTTCAATGTAGGGGGGGGGGGCACCTTTCAGTAAATTGAATGTCTCCCCAGCAACGCAAAGCTTTGGAACATTTCCTGAGAATCACCGGTTTTCATTCTTGGACATAAGCGTCACAAACGTCATAAACAGCAAACAAGCCAAATGGATATATGTATGTTTTTAACCATGGCTCGAATGAGATTTATTCTTGAGACGCAGACGGTACACCAAATAAAAATTTTATTTCCACTACACGGGAAAAACTCATTCTCATTTTAAAGTTTTATGTATTTCTCTCTATTATGCCGAAAGTAAAAAATAATAAGCCAGAATGGATTATATAGCGCGCTATACACTACGAAGCTACGAAATGGCAAGGAATGCAAATTCGAATATGGATATAATAAAGCAATAAAATGCAAACAAGACCGCGGAAAACGAGGTTGCTCGTGGATGGTTGGATCGTCGTTAGACGGCTGCTGGCGTCTCCGGCATAGTCCGACGGCGCTCTTTAGGTATGTGCCGTGCGGCGTTTGCTCTCCTCGGGTCGTATTGTTATTTCGTGCGATTTAACAGGGCGAAACTGGATCGCATGATTCGCTTTAGGGTAATTTTCGAGCGGGCGTAGGTGTTGTGCCCGCTGCACACTCCTTGTTTGCTCAAATCCGACCGGAAATTACAGGCATAGCGGCGCGCCAGTCGAGACCGTACGGATCGCCGGAATAAAGTGCACACCGAACTCGCCGACGCCGCTCCCGTCGCCGCGCCACCCGCTCGCTTTTCTGCGAACTTGCGCGAGCAAAACGAATGTGGAGAGACGTTGGTATTAGTCTGGTTAAGTTCGATCTTAGCGCTGTTAAATGTTGTAACATTTAAATCCGTGGGGTTTTGGTTGATATGTAAATTTGTCGATGTTGCAAACTTCGTTCTCGTGAAAAATTGCTTTAATTACTTGCTCATAGAATAATATACTATTATTTCTATATCTTACTTCTACAAATATAAAACATCTAAGGTGCGTGAAGTTCGCCCCCTATCATTGGAATTTTGAACTTTTTATTACACCATCGTCGACAATTTGTTTGACCATCTTTGGCCATCTTTTTATTTCGTTTGATCACCCACCGTTTACGAGTTCTTTACTGTTTCAACATGGGGGGCCAAGTTCACGGTAGCCCCCCATTATTGGAATTTACAAGATTTTACTATGCCATCCTTTTACCAGTTGTTTGACCATGTTTGACCATATTTTTTTTTTCGTTTGACCACGCTTCGTTTTGGAGATATACGCATTTTTAAAATAGGGACTACCGTGAAGCTGGCCTCGCTGGAATTTTATAGTTTTTATTATACCATCGTTTGACAATTTGTTTGACAACGTTTGACCATATTTTTATTTCGTTTGACCACCCTCCGTTTTTGAGATATAGGCATTTTTCAAATAGGGACTACCGTGAAGCTGGCCCGCCATCGTTGGAATTTTGTAGTTTTTATTACACCATCGTTTGACCATTTGTTTGACCATGTTTGATCATATTTATATTTCGTTTGACCACCGTCAATTTTTCAGATATTGACACTCCAAGTCTCCGCCCATGTTTGGTTTTAATATGTCATTCGTGCTTGTAATACTGGATTTTCCACAATTTTTACGGTTGACCATTTTTCGTAATCGAGTAACCATGATTGGCTATATATTGGAATTTTTAAAATCGCTGCCAATTTACAATTACAGCAGACGAAAGAAATTTTTCCGATGACATTCATTAAAATATGTTCGCAATTGCGATTTATAATAGTAAATAGTAAATAGTTGAATACTCGCAATTTTAACGTTTGGTCATTTTCTGTAATCGAATGTCCTTAACTGACCATATTTTGGAATTTTCAAAACCCCTACTAATTTTGAATTACGACCGCCAAAGTGATTTTGATGGTTACCATTGAAACACGTAACTGCGATTTATCATAGTTGAATGGATGGTGAATAGAGGTTGAATATTCGCAATTTTTGAGATTTGACCATTTTCCGCAATCGAATAATCTTGATTGACAATATTTTGGAATTTTCAAGCCCGATCCAATTTTGACGTTAATTTCTGTTACAATATATACGCAATTGCGACTTATCAGACTAGAACGTCCTATATTCGTAATTTGGACATATGACCATATTCCGCAATTAAATGACCTTGATTGGTCACAATTTGGAATTTTCATAATCCTTCCCGATTTTGAATTACGGCCGCCAAAGTAATGTTCACCGTTACTTTTAAAACGCTTAATTACGATTTATCATAGGAAAAAGTTAAATATTTGCAATGACTTTTTGCCATTTTCTGCAACCAATGACCATGATTGACCGTGTTTTTGTATTTTTGAAATTGCTACCAATTTTGCATAAGACTACCCCCGTGTTTCAATGGTAACCGCCAAGGTCATAATTCAAAATTAGTAGGGGTTTTGAAAATTCCAACATATGTCAGTCAATGTCATTCGATTACAGAAAACGGCAATGCGAACATATTTTAATTATAGGCATCGATAAAATCAGTTTGCCGACTGTAATTCAAAATTGGTATCGATTTAAAAAATTCCAAAATATGGCCAATCATAGTTATTCGATTACGGAAAATGGTCAAACGTAAAAATTGCGGAAAATCAAGTACTACAAGCACGAATGAGATATTAAAACCAAACATGGGGGAGACTTGGGTGTCAATATCTCAAAAAGGGTGGTCAAACGAAATAAAAATATGGTCAAACATGTCAAACAGATGGTCAAACGATGGTGAAATAAAAAGTTTAAAATTCTAACGATGGGGGGCCTGCTTCACGGTAGTCCCTATTTTAAAAATGCCAATATCTCCAAAACGGAATGTGGCCAAACGAAAAGAAAAATAGGTCAAACATGGTCCAACAAATGGTCAAACGATGGCGTAATAGAATCTTGTAAATTCCAATAATGGGGGGCTACCGTGAAGTTGGCCCCACCAAGTTGAAAATCTAAATAACTCGTAAACGGTGGGAGGTCAAACGAAATAAAAAGATGGTCAAACATGGTCAACCAAATGGTCATACGTTGGTGTAATAAAAAGTTCAAAATTCCAATGATGGGGGGCGAATAACTGCGAATAACTGCGTAATTGCCAGAAAGTTACTTATATGCCGATATTACTGCTGCCCGGTGTAGACAGCAGACGTCAGGAGCTTTAAACACCGTCTATAACTGGTGACTACGGATTGACGTTGGTGGGGGATAGGTTGAACAAAAAAAGTGCCGAGACAAAATATTCCGTATCGGAGTTGCTATGTTTTTAGGACGGAACCTTAACATAACACTCGACAAATAGTATGCTCTCCCATTCTCCATTCTAACTCCTCATTCACTTACCTCCACAAACAATGCACAATTTTACGTACCACTCAGTGCACGCAACGTTCAGTGACAATTCGTCTTTGGCGTCGTCCACTTAACCCCGAACAGTTCCTCTCTGTTCTTATTTACCGTCTGGGAATGTAAGTGTATACATCAATTTAAAAGCGTCCATTACGTACAGGCCCTCGGCAGATGCGATTAAAGGACGGCCGCCGCTCCTGGACAACAACGTAGTCCCTTCCATTCGCCTGCTCAAAGGATAGCCTATATAGGGCGAAGGCTAGCCGGGCGCTCGACGTTTTGTCCTGCCGCTAGTCCTGAGTCCTGCGATCGTTTGCCGCAGGAACGATTACGATTACGACCGGTGATTCGTACCACTTTGCTAAAGAAACGCTTTTGCGTCCTGGCAGGCCGTTCCTTTGGAAGTGCCGCGCCGCTGCCCCCTGTTTAAGTTAGTGTCTTTTCTGGGGGAGAAATGAAAGAGTCGGCGGGTCATTTGGCATGAGTCAGCGGACGTTAATTTAGGTACTTTGAGGTAGTTGGCGTCCAAGGAGATCGTATTACTTGTAGGATCGGTTTTATTGTGCGCGTTATTGTAGGTTAGGTTGTTTTCGTCGTAAAGAACTTTAGGCAATATACAAGCGCGGTAAAATTTTCCTTCAGTGGAGTTATAGCATGGGTTAACATGGGTACGTCTAGTTTTATTTCTGGCAAGATTGTTTCAAAGGCATACATTTTTCCAGATCTTGACCTACATACAGATATACCTGCAGTAATTTAACTAAAAGACCGTTGCCAACGGCCCAAAATTATAAGGAAACCAAACAAACCAGTTTGCGTTTCCATATTCGAGGTTATGTGAAATCATGCAGAAATTTTGCTTGAACCTAGATTGTAGACACCTGCATTGACATCGAATCCCGACTGGAACGACACAAGAATTTCCCCGAAATCAAGGAGCAAGTTTCAAAAATACTAAAGATCGAAAAAATAATGGAACCCCAACAACGTCAAGACATCCAAAGAACCAAGAAAGACCTCACGGCCTTCAAAAAGAAGATTGATGAAAACCACATTATCTGCACCTTTGGAGATAAAAACTCAGGTTTGGTTCTATTAGATGAACACCTATATATATCCAAAACCTTAGAATTCTTCCGTAACAATCATGTGACAATTAAAAACTCTCACGCGACGCTCGATAAATTCAACTACAGGCCCTACAATCTCGTCAACATGAACAATATTTGTCCTACCCCTTTATAGCCTGATCAAGCTGCATAAGCCAGATAAGAGCATACGGCCTATTGTCTCCAACATCAACACCCCAGTTGAAAAAATAGCAAAATGCCTACAACACATAATTGTAAACGTTTTTAAATTTCGATCAATATATTCCATCTCTAACTCCTCCCAACTGATCTCTAACACACAAGACCTACGACTTACCAAGAAAGCCAGATTGATTTCCCTGGACATCACAAACCTCTACACTAACGTCCCCATAGAAAAGACTGTCTCTATAGTGAGGAGTTTCCTCATAGATAAAATGATCGACTGTGACTACCTGGACATATTGGACATTGACTCCTTAACTGATCTCCTAAATCTGGTCACAAGACAGAACTTCACATTTAACAACTGCCACTATTGCATGAAGGACGGACTTGCCATGGGATCCTCCCTGTCCGGTTTGATGGCAGAATTTTATGTTGATTACCTCGAACACCTGATCTTCTCTGAAGATCTCTATGTAGATGATATATTTATAATATATGAGGGCAATGATGCCCAACTTGTAGCACTGCGCAACATCTTTGACAACGTAGGAAGCCTGAAATTTACAGCAGAGATTGAGAAAGACAAAAACTTAAATTTTCTGGACATCACTATCACGAGAAATAACGAAAGACTAACATACAACATCTACAGAAAACCTACAAGTACGGACGTAATTATACCAAAATCCAGTTACACATCCCCAACCTACAAGCACGCCGCTTTTAGATTTCTTTTCGACCGAGCCCTCAAAGTACCACTCAATGATGTCGATTTTAAGAAGGAGATAGAGACTATAATACATATTGGTTATGCTAATGGTTATAATATATCGGATTTGCAAGGTGTTTACAACAGAATTCATAAGGCGAACCTAACGAAGATGATTTATCCCAGTTACAAACCTGACACAGTCTACCTCGCCTTAAATTACCATGCATCCCTATCTGACCCAATTAAACATGTACTTAGAGATTACAACATTACAGCATCATTCCGAACAAACACCAAGATTACCAATTTTTTAATAAACAACAAACAGAAACAAACAAAAATGGAAAAGAGTGGAATCTACAAGATTGCATGCGGAGGCTGTGATGGAGTTTACGTTGGACAATCAGGGAGACAGATAAAAATACGCCTGAAGGAACACCAGAAAAATAAAAATAATAATTCTGCATTGGGTCGACATCTGCTGGAAACGGGACACACCACAACAGAAAACAATGTCACACTATTACATCACCTCCAAAAGTCCAACAGGATGAATATACTAGAAGAAATGGAAATTCAAAAACAAAAAATAAATAATCCTAATATCCTACTTAATGACATTGACGGATGCAACAACAGAATGTTTTTGAAATTTCTTACAGTCCCGCCATGCGATCAACAGCGCCATCTACCGACCTTATAACGACATTCTCGCCTGTCGCGTCCCGTAACCTCACTTTATATCTTGACACGAGGTTAGTGCGCACTGTCTGCCTTATTAAGTTTTAATTCACAAGATAAATCGACTTTTGGAACCGTCAGGCCCTTTATCTGAAGGGAAACCTCGTATTTTTATACATACAGTACTGGTGACTGATTTTGGAACGAAATATTGTTTAGATACACGAAGGTATGGTTGTCGAGATGGCAAATAACATGTTATATAGTTTAATTATTTTAGTATCAACATATGTCGTATCGTTACATGCAGGAAGCATTAACACCCAACAACTTTGACCATGGACCAACTTTTATTGCCTTTTTTAATTATTACTATGTTTGCGGAGCTGTGAAACTTGACGGTATGTCAATTTGTGTACTTGTTTGAATGTATTTTAATGTTTCCATGTATTGTTGTTGTAGTATGCACTGAAGACGAGCTTAACACTCGAAACTAGTCTGCAAGAAAACAAATAAACATTTCTACATCAGACTCGACTTTCCTTTTTTAACTCATATTTACATATAGAGCTGATGATAATGGAGATATTCCTAGCTAGATTGTAGGTTCAAGCCAAAATGTCTGCCTTCAGAAAGCTTTCAATTTTAGCCTTTGGACTGTCAGAAAAATATGATTAGCTACAAAAAGGCATCAAGCCCACAAGAAAAACAAACCAGACATCAACTCATTTCCAATATTGATAGATCATAATACCACAACAACTGGCATTCAAACCAGTGCAAAAATTGACTATGTAATTCATTCATCCATGATAATCAGCTTTCTACACTTAAAGAAAATATTAACGACTCTCTTGAGATAATACCACTCACATTTCCAGCGTGAAAAAAATTTGCTTTAATAAGAAATTGTTTTCAATTAGCGGAAATGCAGTTTTATAATTTGATATGATGTACTATGCGCGTCAACAAAAGTCGTACACCACATATGCAACCAAATATACTGTACATATGTTTGTTGGCTTTGTAAATGGTTCTTTTATAACCTATACCATTGTTTATGTATAATGCCTATACACCCGCACACTTTAAGCTACAATAGCGCCATCTGTCGACTGTCCTAATAACTACTGGCCACGTATGCGCAGTTTGATCCACGGCACCACAACGATATAGAAAATATATATCTCCGTCTCACATTGTTGGAACCGAGACTACACATTGGCGCTATGGGACATGCCGTATATCCCTAATACGTATATGGTATTGACTGTCATTCCAATATTAATCTTAAGTAAGAAACAAACATCAACTGTCAAGTTGACTAATAAAAACAAGCCACTGTTACATTGTGTAAAAATTAGCACCGAATAATTTACAGATTCATTTTCAAAATCCACGTTTCGTCAAGAAAACCGCATTGCCAAAAGGGGATTGCGGTGTATTGTTGTAATAATTCAACTCTTAGAAACGCAGTGGGTTGTAATTCCATTAGTGATCTACATGGATCACTTTTTCCATTTTGTCATTTTTGCTGAAAGGAGGTCAGACATAAAAAGCTTTTTATTAAGATTTGTCTGTGTTGTCAAGAGTTCATATGTTAAATGGGAACAGAGAAGCAACAAAAAGATAATGTGGCTGATTTGACTACACTTTTAGTTCACTAATACATACCTATAAAATATTTATTTATATATACAAAATATCAAAATACCAAAATAGTTGTGCTACAAAGAAGATACATTACTAATTAATGATTTTGTTAAAAATTGGGATGTGGGTAAGCCATTTATTTTTCTTAATGCTGTGAGATACAAACATTCAAGTCAACTAAAGAATCAGATTGCTACCTTATGACTCTCAATTTGACACTATAATTGTTTGAGAATGATGAAAGAATGAGCATGACCTACATATAAGAGCAGTTGTCAAAGCCGTCTCGGTTCCAAAACCGTTAAAATCGCGATAACGATTTATACGTTATAAGGTCAAAACTTAAAACGCATTGTACTCGTTTTTACATCAATAATATATATTAACATCTAATTATATAATAATATCATCAAAATAGTCTCATTCAATTAAAAATCTCAATAGACAACAACACTATAATATCCCACCCTAAGCTGGCAATCGAATCAGTTTCGTGTACTCTATGGAGTCTATGGCACACAACCACGCTGTCGCGACACAAAAAACACGCGTGCCTTGTCTTGCAATGTCAAATCGCGCGTGGTCCGCATATCGGCTCTGTCTTACGCCGATTGTAGCGATTCTTCGGGTTTGTTCTTTGTGCACGTGTAATTGTGATGTGAACAACAAGACCGACAACGATTATGATGTGATTTCGGAAAGCGGCGACACACGGTGAGTCAAATTTTTGAGAGTATTTATGTGGGTTTTTTTAACAGGTGCGCGACTGGTTCAGACTGGCCCCAACGAATATGTGCTTCCAGCAAAATAGATCCGTCTCATTGCACCGATGTGTGACCATTATCATCGCTGCAGTGAGAAGGATGTATTTTATTGGAATGCTTAATGGAATTTGACTGTAATATTATATGAGGAGTTTTCTCGCGAACATTGGTAGTCGGTATATTGACGTATGTTGATACGGTTACCCGTAGTAGGTGGATGACGTAATCAGTTGCTTACTTTCGGTTACATCGCGAGGATACGATTAGTTATGTTAAGTTAATAATTATGTCGAGTGACAAATGTATGGATGGTGTAGAGTGGGTTGTAGGTTATACTAACATAACCTAAATTTTCATACTTCATGACAAATGTCAGCCGGAGATAAGGAGGGTGGTTATTTTTGCGTGTATAATTAAAATGTTGTACTTAAACAACAAACGATTTGTAATAATGTATAATAAAAACCACTTTGTTTTAGTTTTGTGGAATTATATTAATTTTAATACAATTTTCAACTTTGTACCAAACTAAATGCCAAGTACATATTACATAATAAAACTTGTATTGCAAAAACTTCAAGAATATATAGCAGTCTGTTGCCGATAGTTATTTTTACGTAGGCTTCAAATTCTTCAATCCCATAGACTCTCCCTGACCAGCATATGCTTTAATTCTCTTTTGATGGCTCCTAGAGGTTTTGTGGCCTATGCTTATTAAGGAGCTGATGATAGGTCTTTTGTTTGCGTTGTTTTGGTTCTATGTACGGCCACACTTTTTCGTGTCAGAGCTGAGAGCTATTCTCTAGGTTGTAGAAGTTGTTGATAACTGTACGGCCCCATAAAAGTAAGAAGTTTGTACTTTTTATGCAATGGCTCGGCCAGTGTGTTGTTTGGTCGGCCTGCTGAATTGTTCTTATCGCTGTTTTCTGTATATGAAATATTTTTTTTTTTGTAACTTGATAGAAAAGGACAAAAACTGACAAATATTGTGATAGATAAGGGTGCAAACGTGTTTCTTTTTGCAATAAACTCAAAAATGTATGTAGAAACACCTTTTTGTCGTTGAATTACAAAAAGGTGGCATAAATTAACTTTTCTATTTTGATTAAAAACAATCTATCAAGTCTATATCGTTTTGATTATAGATATATGAAAAAAAAACATAAAGTAAACAAAATTACTCCCAATATTGCTTATCAACATCTCTCAAGGAAATAAGTTTTGCAGCTATGTCTCCTATTGGGATATTTCTCTATCGGTTTAGAGCTTTTCCAGCAATGGAGAAAATCCGCTACGAAGGAACTCATGTTGATATATCGGAAACATATTGAAATACTATTTTAGAAGCGATGGGATGTGGCCAACTTTTTTTCCACAACAACATAGGTTTTCTACCTATCTTCTCTAAAGGAACATTTAAATAAAAAGCTAGTAATACTAATTTTCTTTTTTGTCGAGACTTGTCTATCAAAATGTTATGGTCCTTAAACAATATTGAATACCCGTTATCTGAAAAAGAAAAACATTGTGTTAAAGTTCAATTGTGTTATAGTTCAAACACTGCTGTTTCGTCATGAAGATTTGCAAAACATCGAAAATTATCGACGAAAAAACATCGATGATTGCGAAAAACATCGATGTTTTAGAAACATCGATATATCACTAGTTTTAATGCGGTACGAGCGATCTCGATGAAATAGAATTTGCTCATGCAACTAAACTATTAACTTTATCAATGAAGAACTAAACAAAATTTGGTTTTAACAAGATGGTGAATGTTTTGGAGTATTGATTAATTTTAAGGTTAGAGATCACAGCATTTCACATATTTTAAGTACCTACTTCATTTGTACTTCAAAATTCAATAATCTAAGCTAAGTGACTATCCTGGACAGAAATTGAACAGAAACGTACAATTTAAAACTGCGTCTAGTATACTTTTTCCGTAGAATCAGAATCTGAAAAGAGAAATTCTTAATTGTGTCTATCTTTGGAGAATACAAAATGCAGTTTTGTTCTTTTGCAGTCTTCTTTTATCACCGGTTTTCTTAAAAACTAGATTTAATTCAGAATTTCTACCTCTTCGATTTTGTCCATTGGCGGGCATAAAATGCGGATATCTCAATTCAAAAGTTAAGTGATTATTTTTTTTTTGTTAACAAATGTGGTATGTAAGTTCGAATTGGTAGGTCTCAAATTTCAGAGAAATTAAGTATGAATGTAAAGGATAAATAGAGAACAAACTCATTAAAAATGTTTTCGTTATGAGTTTTCGAATATAATAAAAGAAAGATGACTCCAGCAAAAGTCCAGGAAAAGCCAGTATCAACACATTTTCACTAGTTTTTTTCCTCACCACATCGTATAGGTACTGTGACAAATTAGCTAGAAAAAGATCAATGCAAAGTACGGCAAAAAATATGTCGATTTCCCTGGAGATCCAACATCAAAAACATACTGTCTATAGCCTCCATTGACACAGCCATTGATATCACACCACTCGACTTGACGCGTCAACATTTTCGGTAAAAACTCCCTCATCAACCTTTCCTGTTTTAAAATCACACCAAACGACCCCAACTCCGCCGCTACCGCATACCCGACTCCACGTAATATTTCCCCAGAAATCGGGTTCTCCGTTTTGATATCGAGCTTTCTGCTTTGCCGCACCGCGTCGCACCGTGTCGTCGTTGGTTCGGCGTACGCCCCAGCGTTTCGCTTTCGCCCGCTCCTCGGTTATTGCGTATTTCGATGAATTTATGCGGCGTATAATATTTCGCCGTCTGTATGCGGACACGCAATCTCCGGCCTAAATCTGCGGCGCGCAAACCTTCTCTATGCCTTCTTGCCCGCTTCGTCGGTCGCTGTGGGTATCGTGCTTGCGTCTCATCGCAAATCCCGCAGAGGACCCCCCCGCAAACCGATATTGCCTGCGGGACGCGCGTTATTCCGCACCTCAAGCGGTTCCGGCAGTTGCGAAGCCAACATACCCTTTGAATATGAAAGGGTAATAAAAATGGTCGGGAATTATGCCGGTTGGAAGAAACACCGCGCATATTCCACCAGTTTGGACGTTTTAATGATCGCGGGTATTACTTGTTTTCAGAATAACGTTTTAAAGGAATGGACACTGCGTTTTCCAGCTTTAACGCACGTTCCACAAGGAAGACCACAGTGGAGTGCTTGGTTTATACCTCAGAACCCGGTGAATATGATAGGATTTTTATAAAATACTTTGCTGCATAAATGTATCTTACAGATTTGTCAGGTATTCCCTATCAAAAGAGAATATTGACTCCTGTGTTTCAAGGCTCATAACTGTAAAACTACTGAACAGCCAAAATTGGTATAAAGTGTGTCATACTCCTGTATAATTTCTACATAAGCTGTATGACTGTCAAAATTTTTTGTCTCTGTGTGTAAACATGAGCGCGAGAGAAATGAGAATAAGTACCCGATTTTTGCACTTTTAAATTAACTCTCGTCTTTCCATTTTTTTCCTCGTAAACCGCTTGTCACAAAAATTTAAATTTCTGTCCAGGTTGCATTTTGAGCCTTTTCTATAGATTGGCGTTTTTGTTTTCTTCAGTTTTTGTGTGATAAAGGTTGCGAACAAGATTTTTATGGAAGCGGATATCTCAGTAACGAATATTAGCACCATAACGGCATATGCACGTAAACAATCATCATATTTTATTTAATGCGGCTGTACAAAAAGAAGTGCATAATAATTTTTTAAGTGAGGTTTAAAGCGATTTATTATGAATAGTGGAAGATTATTTACTATTAGTACGATACGATCAGAAAATTTTTATTGCGGAACTTTGTATAGTACTGCTAGTTGTATAGATAATGAATTTAGATTTACAATTAATTATACAGTTTTTTTTACAAAAACGGATTCGCTGATCTCGTTTGACTGCCTCTCACCAAAACCCACAAGCGAGGGAAACCGAATAACGCAAATATTGTTCATGCTTATTTCGGTCTTAAAAATTAACAAATACTCGGAATGCTATTAAATTCAATGGACGTGTATCGTAGTAAATAAAGATTATTTGCATGCTGACTGCGTTGTCCTGCTAACATTCGTTACTGAGATATCGGCTTCCATCAAAATCTTGTTCGCAACCTTTATAACATAAAAACTGAAGAAAATATAAACGCCAATCTATAGAAGAGATTATAAATGCAACCTGAACAAAAAAAAAATTGGAGGGGCGAGCGTTTATTTAAAACTGCAAAAATCGGGTACTTTTTTTCACTTCTCTCGCGCTCATGTTCACACCGTGAGGCAAACAATTTTGACACTCATACATCTTATATAGAAATGATTCAGGAGTATGACAGACTTTATTTAAATTTTTTCAGTTCAGTAGTTTTAGTGTTATGGGCCTTCAAACACAGGAGTCAATACTATCGAAACGAGAGATGGCAGTTAGGACGATTCTCTCGTGCGGGGTCACTTATGTCCATTCTGCATATAATACGCGGGTACATCGTTACATTGGACGGACTATAATAGGGTAACAAAATTTATGAACCTGTCAGACAGCTAGTTTACAGGTAGGTGACTTTATAGATGGGCGAAAATATCATCAATAACAATAAGGATTTTATTTAATCTATTTGAAGATTACACGTAGCGTCCTAGAGATCTGGCACCACAAAAAAACAAAAAGAAAATTTATTGTAGATTTAGTAAAATTATGTTTAAATTAATGTGTGTTTGCCTATTCAACTGCAAATTTTGGCGATTTTATTTTCCTTGTACCGATGTATCCGATGCTATAGCATCCAACATTCTGTCAATTGTTTTTTTACTTTATCATACGCAGTATAATAAAGTATTGTAATCATGCCAAAAAAATAAAATGAGTTTTTAGCGGAAATAGGTCTTTTTGGGTCCCCTGAACATTTTTGACCAAGGTACAAAAAAATGTCTGTGTGTGTGTGTGTGCGTCTGTGTGTGTGTGCGTGTGTGTGTGTGTGTGTGTGTGTGTGTGTAAACGATTTTTGTGACGACGATTCCGGAGAAACTACTAAAGGTATCGGGACGAAAGTTCATATTTAGAAGTTTCATAACCTAGCTTAGAGCTGAAAAGCTTTTGGTTCAAAAGGGTCCACAGGAACTGGTAGTTTATTCTAAGCCTTTTTCAAGGATTTTGCAAATGAGCCGCCATTTCTGTAATTTCGTCAAAATAGTTAAATAATAAATTAAAGTAGAGGAAATTTTGAATAATTTATGCCTATGACATTTTTTGGTAAAATTAATAGTTTAGCTGCAAGAGCAAATGCTATTCTATCGAGATAGGTCGCATCTGCACTGATATGAAAATACATAGTAGCCAGAATTTTGACAAATATGTTTTTGTGCTGTCACCACAGAAATGTCTATGGCTGTCACACTCGAAAACAGCTGATTTCATCAGAGGTTGGAGAACCGCTATGGAACGTTGCCGCTCTAGTGCGGCAAAGCACAAAATACAAAATTCAAATAAAATAAGATCACCAATTTGATTGTTTGTTGATAAGATATATCAACCCGTTGTTATATCTAATTGTAAAAGCGATAAATTGAGAAAGTAAATAATGTATAGCGATGAGTGTAGTTATATTTTAGTATGTTGGTACGGATGTGACATCTACAGTGTCATGAATGAATATAAATCTGTCAGAATTTGAATTAACTTTTTAAACTTGACGTTTCGTAGAAGTGGTATAAACCTAACATTTCCTATTCAGAAAAATAACCATTTTTTATTTTTTTAAATACCTATTTCTCAATAAGCAACACAAAAAACGTTGATGTCACTCCTGCCGAAAACTACATGACCCGCTCACATGCGACGGCGACGCTCCGCCATCGCTGACGGCCGCATCACCGCTCGTCGCGCTATTCCGTACTTTCGGCACTTGTGAGATAAACAACTATTATTCTGATGACAGTAGGTAGTAGTGGTGGGCGATGTTTATCGATGTTTTTGAAACATCGATGTTATGGTTCGATGGTCGATGTTTTTGCCATCGATGTTATTATTTTTAAACATCGATGCTGACATCGATGTTTTGCAAACATCGTGCAGCAAAACATCGAGCAAAAATGAGATATAGGATCCGGGCATTTAGGTCGCGCCGACATGAGTTGCTGCTGTTCGTGTTTACTTAGACTAGTGATTTTTTTTACTTTACTCTGCAAATTTAGAAATACATTAGTTGTGTAAGGCGTACCGTTGTGTAAGGGTGAAAATTTAGGTGCTACAATTATCTTGTTGAAAAATTCAGTGTTACGCATATACTAAGCACGTTGATTTGCCCGTTATGTAAGTAAAAAATCTGATGTGGCCAGGCACATTACTTTATCATACAAAATATAAAATTAATAGTTTAGCTGCATGAGAATCTATTTGATTGAGATAGGATTTGACAGATATTTTGATAGTCAATAGTATTAATAGTAGGTATTGTCAAAGCATTAGCATTTGACACTACCTACTGTCATCAGAATAATAGTTATTTATCTCACAAGTGCCGAAAGTACGGAATAGCGCGACGAGCGGTGATGCGGCGCGTCACCGATGGCGGAGCGTCGCCGTCGCATGTGAGCAAATTGCGCTATGTAATTTTCGGCAGGAGTGACATCAAGGTTTTTTGTGTTGCTTTTTGTGAAATACGTATTTAAAAAAAAAATCAAAAATGGTTATAGTTCTGTATAGGAAATGTTAGGTTGATACCACTTCTACTGCTAATTCAAATTCTGACAGATTTATATTTCTTCATGACACTGTAGATGTCACATCCGTACCAACATACTAAAATATAACTACACTCATCGCTATACTTTATTTACAATTTTCTCAATTTATCGTTTTTACAATTAGATCTAACAACGGGTTGATATTTCTTATCAACAAACAATCAAATTGGTGATCTTACTTTATTTGAATTTTGTATTTTGTACTTTGCCGCACTAGAGCGGCAACGTTCCATAGCGGTTCTCCAACCTCTGATGAAATCAGCTGTTTTCGAGTGCGACAGCCACAGACATTTCTGTGGTGACAGCACAAAAAAATATTTGTCATATCCAGGCTACTATGTAGTTTCATATCAATGCAGATGCGACCGATCTCGATCAAATAGAATTTGCTCCTGCAGCTAAACTATTAATTTTACCAAAAAAGTTATAGACATAAATTATACAAAATTTCCTCTACTTTAATTTATTATTTATCTATTTTGACGAAATTACAGAAATGACGGTTCATTTGCAAGATCGTTGAAAAATGGTAAGAGAAAATAGCCAGTTCCTTTGGATCCTTTTGAACCAAAAGCTTTTCAGCTCTAAGTTTGGTCATGAAACTTCTAAATATAAACTTTCGTTCCGATACCTTTAGTACTTTTTTCGGAATCGTCGTCACAAAAATCGGGTACACACATACACACACACAGACATTTTTTTGTACCTTGGTCAAAAATGTTCAGGGGACCCAAAAAGGCCTATTTCCGCTAAAATCCCGATTTCTTTTTTCGGCACGATTACAATACTTTACATACTGCGTATGATAAAGTAAAAAGAACAAAACACTAAATGTAAAAATTTTATAGCGATTAGTTAGTTAGATTAGATACCCGCTTTAAAGTTTGAATACATTTTATGTTGAATATTAATATGGAACTATCAAAAAAAGAAATCTAGGCGTGTTTTAGTTTTTTTTACTTTATCATACGCAGTAAGATAAAGTATTGTAATCATGCCGAAAAAAAAAATTGAGATTTTAGCGGAAATAGGTCTTTTTGGGTCCCCTGAACATTTTTGACCAAGGTACAAAAAAATGTCTGTGTGTGTGTCTGTGTGTGTGTGTGTGTGTGTGTGCGTATGTGTGTACTCGATTTTTGTGACGACGATTCCGGAGAAACTACTAAAGGTATCGGGACGAAAGTTCATATTTAGAAGTTTTATGACTAAACTTAGAGCTGAAAAGCTTTTGGTTCAAAAGGGTCCAAAGGAACTGGTAGTTTATTCTAAGCCTTTTTCAAGGATTTTGCAGATGAGCCGCCATTTCTGTAATTTCTTCAAAATAGTTAAATAATAAATTAAAGCAGAGGAAATTTTGAATAATTTAATCCTATGACATTTTTTGGTAAAATTAATAGTTTAGCTGCAAGAGCAAATTCTATTTGATCGAGATCGGTCGCATCTGCATTGATATGAAATTGCATAGTAGCCAGGATTTTGAGAAATATTTTTTTTGTGCTGTCACCACAGAAATGTCTATGGCTGTCACCACGTTGTCACACTCGGAGAACCGCATGGAACGTCATCTACAGTGTCATGAACGAATATAAATCTGTCAGAATTTGAATTAGCTTTTTAAACTTGACATTTCGTAGAAGTGGTATCAACCTAACATTTTCTATACCGAAATATAACCATTTTTGATTTTTTTTAAATACGTATTTCTCAAAAAGCAACACAAAAACGTTGATGTCACTCCTGCCGAAAACTACATAGCGCGACTCGCTCACATGCGACGACGAACCTCCGCCATCGGTGACGCGCCGCATCACCGCTCGTTGTGCTATTCCGTACTTTCGGCACTAGTGAGATAAACAACTAATATTCTGATGACAGTAGGTAGTGTCAAATGCTGATGCTTTGACAATACCTTCGATTGATACTATTGACTATCAAAATATCTGTCAAATCCTGGCTAACTAGTTTAATTTTAATGCAGACACGATTTATCTCAGTCAAATAGATTCTCATGCAGCTAAACTATTAATTTTATATATTGTATGATAAAGTCATGTGCCTGGCCACATCAGATTTTTTTCTATTCCTTCTCATTTTGTGTTTTCAATTAGAAAATAAAACAAAGCTAAATAAAATAAGCTCAATAAACAGAAGATATTATGATGTATTATTATAGAAAATTATAGACGAAAACGCTGTCCGCTGAAAACATCGATGTTTTCAAACATCGATGTTTTATAGCCGATGTTTTTATGCCATCGATAGTTGGTATCGATGGTAACATCGATGGTCAACATCGATATTTTGCATCGATGTCCCATCACTAGTAGGTAGTGTCAAATGCTGATGCTTTGACAATACCTTCTATTGATACTATTGACTATCAAAATATCTGTCAAATCCTGGCTAACTAGTTTAATTTTAATGCAGACACGATTTATGTCAGTCAAATAGATTCTCGTGCAGCTAACTGTTAATTTTATATGTTGTATGATAAAGTCATGTGCCTGGCCACATCAGATTTTTTTTGTTTTCTATGAGATTTCTTTTTCTAATTTGATTTGCACGTATTTTGATTGCATTTTGTTGGCAAAAAGATTTTACTCATTTTGCTTGGGCAATCGCCCCACTACGCGTACTCGTGTGCTCAATCAAATTAAAATAAATGTTTATTATGTGAGTTGTGCATTCTGTCATTTTAGGTTACAAAGCACGTAAAATGCCAAACGACGCTTTAATTTCGGAGAAAATGTGTTTAAAATTTAAATAATAATTCTCCTTGTGCCGTCAGTATAAGCATAATGCGAAAGTTGACAACTTTTATGTTGCTGGGGTGCCAATAGTTCCGTAGTCGACGCAGTTTACCGTAGTTGCATTGAGGTTAGGTCAATGATTTTTAATATATCATGTAGGTACAGGAGTTAACAATAATATAAAGTTTGTTGTGTGCCTGGTTGCACACAGAAAATCAGTCAAAACACCATGAAAACTTATTTTTAAAATACCATCAAATGATATGAAGGAGGTTTAGCTTCGGTCTTTGTTTTAAAGTAAATACTGACTCCCTAGAATTTGATCACTATTTTGACTACGTTGCCTATTACACTTCGCCAATCACGACAGTCGTCGGTTAATCCAAATTTTAGTTGTAATTTTCTCTACTAATTCTGTATGTATTTCCTGTTCTATAGTGTAAAATTATTAATTTAATACTTGCTTTTGCTTAAATTTCAGTATGACCGTAATAATAATGACTGTACCTATTTCAGCTAAGCGCAATTTGTTTTGCAAAGCTTTGTGGTATGCGAAACTTTGACAAAAACGATTATTGACGAATTTGTAATCTTCGGAATGTAAACCAACTTGCCGAAAATACTTACTCGGTTTTAAAAGAGCCACTCTACAGCGATTAAATCAGTGCGTGTCAGAAATTTCTTTCCTATTTCATCTAAAAGTTGGCCTGCAAAGTCCCTTACTGTATCTATTAGAAGTTTGTCCCTAATAGTTATTCGTTTTCACTCTCATACACATGCTCTAAACCTAATGAGTAACGAAAATTAGGTGATTTGTTACTATACTTTGCCGTGTGTGTAGGGCCCTTAAGGCTAAGTATACATTTCGACACTTTATAATAAAAATTTTCAAGCATGGTTAAACAGCCATACAACATCTGTTCAATTGCAAAACACCCATTTTTAAGTAGGTACAAACAAATAAATTTCGACAAAAATTATTTTTTCTTATAAACCTTTTAAACAGACTATAATTCTAGAACACTTAAACAACTATTAGAAAAAAAAAAGAATTTTCTATGTCTAAATAGATCACCATAACTTTCATTAGAAGTAAGTTCTTTCAACAAAAGCACTTGAAAATGACCAACCTGAAGTAAACCTGCAACACGTCTCCACAAAAATCGCTCATCCACCTTACATACAGCTCCATCACCCTTTAAAGGTGCAAATTAACCCCCCACATTCTCCCATTCCAATTTACTTCTCATACAAACGTCTCCACGTTTGCACACCCTCGGCGGGGGTCCATTCGTTGCGCCCCGACTAATTCACTTCAGATTTATGTCGTCGCTATCAATTTCTTTTTATATTTAGCATCAGAATTCTTTATGAGCCAATCCATTTGCAGTAGTGATACAGAGGGGGTTCTGGACCACTTTGTGTAAATTCAGCTATTTGAGTAGTATGTAATCAGAGCCTAGAAATTTGAGATTTCTAACCCAATTTGCATAAGAGATTTTTAATTTATGCAGAGATTTTTAATTTATGCAGAGGATGTTGCTGGCCATTGGGGTACATATTAATTAGGATTGTGGGTCATTTTAACTGGGGTACATATTAATTAGGATGTAGTAATTGCCTCGTTTTAACTGTGGCGTGTTTACTGGAATTGCTTCATATTGTGAAATTAATATTTGCGGAAGGGTACATATAAATGATGCAAACGGTTTTTAAGGAATGCGAAAAGTATTGATCGTGTTTACCGGGGGGGCAGCATATGGTGTTAATTGTGCTGTATGAGTAAATTGGTAGATGGCAGATTGTGGTGAGTCATCATTAAAGTGGTCAGTTTTGGTCGTGTGCAGTGATGTGCAGCAGATATGTACAGTATGTACTGACCTACCTTAGGGTGCATATTAATTTGTTCATACATAGGGGCAACCGTCGTGTGTGTTTGGTGAAGATTCGCACGAGCTTGATTTTTTTTAGAGATAAGGCAATAATAGAAGTAACAGAATAAAACATATTTATTAGGGATAGGTATAAAAAAAAAATCAGTATTTATTTGAAGTCCACTCTGCTCACTACTACTAGTTGTCATGGGTGTTAGTTATTATATACGGTACGTTTTCTTCGATGACGACGATAAAATATTGAAGCTGGATACTCTGGAGTCCTACAAATTCCAAAAGGTTGAACAAAATGTAACCATACCTCCTGGTGCAATGAGAATTAGAATAGTGGGTTTCCATGAAGAAGAAGATGATATAACTATTTATTCTGATTCCGAGTCTGAACTGGACGAACGTGATGTAGATGATGATGATGATGATGATGATGATGATGATGATGATGATGATGACCAGGAACATAATTATAATCAATAATACAAAGTATATACTTACCTTAAATACATATGCATTATACATACCTTATTAATAAATTTGTATTAAAAACACTTGAGTCTTTTTTTATGGGGTAAACTGGGAAAATAAAAGAACAACAGCCACTTAAAAGTGATTTATTAAAAAAAAACAAAAAAATTATAATATATTTTATTTAATTATAATTTCATCTTTTTCTTCCTCTTTAGCCTTCTTCTTTTCTTGATCCTCAACCCGAGTCCTAACTTGCGCTTGGTTTTCATTCCAGTTGTAACAATCCAACTACTTATTTTTTCACCTAGTGTCGCTGACGGTGATTTTACTCGTTCCCACGCTTCTTCCTCTAGCACCTTGTCAGCTTCATGTCTCTGCTTTAAATCTTTATATTGGTGATATGCCAGATCATGCCTTTTACAGCTGTCGTCGAGGGGATTAACGCCTTTATCTCCACGAGCAAGACGCTTTTTCAGAAAAGTTCCAGGGCCACAAAAGTTATAGCCCGGAATATGTAATTCTACGGGTAACTTATTTATAAGTGTATTAACAACACCACTACCGTTCTTAACTACAAGAGGCATTATACTAACCCATTTACAATAGATCTGTATTTTTTATCCAACTTTTTTCATCTAGACCCAACCACTTAACATACATTCTATTTCCCTTTTTTCGCAAAATTTTTTCAATCAATTGCACGTCCGGATACTTGGTTCTCTGTAATTCTTGTTCATAAAACGATCCCATTATTGGTTTATTGCTGACATCTCTAAGTAGATAGGTTGTGGGGTTGGTGTACTGAACCTTATCGACTACAAATACCTCATTGCTCCAGTTTGGATTATAACCTTTCGAAAATATACTACGATACTTTGAAATTCTAACGTAATCATTGCGCTTGAACTTTGTTAACAAATTGCTTAGTTTAATATTGCTATAGACTGTTTTCAACAACTGCTTCTCGTTATGTGAACCAACTCCTGATGGTTTCATTCTTATTGTCGAATGAACTGTATTGTTATATTTAAAGACTATCTCGGGTAGTAATTTTAACCATTTATAAGATCCTTGCATACTAAACTCTTTCCACATCATTGACTTTAATGTTCTATTCACACGCTCTACAATAGATGCTTTCGTTGAACTATAAGTGGAGTAATGATTTATACCAAACTGTTTCATTAGTGTAGAAAAATTCACATTATAAAATTCCGTACCTAAATCACTTTGCACGTTTTTCGGTGGTTGTGTTTGCATAGAAAGAATTTTCTTCATTGCAACTGTCACATCTTTACCCGTCTTGCTTTTTATAGGAGCGGCCCAAACAAATTTGCTAAATACATCAATTGCAATTAATATATATCTATATCCACTATTCTGTTGTGCATAAGGACCCATTTCGATTAGATCAATTTGAATTGTATCGTGGAGACCTTTTGTAATAACACGTCTCCGTTTAAATTTCCTTCTAGCCGGTTTATGAAGTTCATCAACCACTTGTTGTTTTATGTTCATAACTTATTGGATATTTGATAATTAGTTCAGCATACAATGGTAAACCAATATTTGTTGGCCTTGTGAATTGTGTAGATGGTGACGTGTTGAATGCAAATGAAAGTTTATCCCCTTGATGAATAATTTTACCCCTCAATTCATCTTGAGAAAACGATCGATGCATATTAATTTGAACTTCTAAATCATGAGGGAAAATGTATACACTGTATATTTCGCCTATTTCTAGTGGAAACGTATATGCATCTGATCCACTATCTAATGAGAATGTGTAACTGGAATTTACAAAATCGATAGTATATGTACCACGAATAGTGTGCTGTATATATCCAAATAATAACTCACGTTTATTTGAAATGTGAGTACCAAATTTGTCCACGGTCATTGTTACACTAACAATAATTGATTCTTATGACATGAATTTATACAATAACACGTGCCTCCCGCAACTCTTCAATAATACTTTGTATTTCATTTGTATGAGCATCACTTCCAGCAGTTTGAGATGCGATCAATAGTCGTAATCTGTCAACAAGTTCATTTATATCATCATAATAAACATATTCCAAGGGCTTATTGTTGTACGTCTTTATTAAACCCAACCCAATTCTAGATCTTAAACGTTCTGTTCTTAATCTTGCAGCTGGAGATCGGGAACTGACTGGTGTACTTGTATCACTAGAAAGATATCGACCATGTAGGATTGGTGCAACAACTTGCGTATATTTTTTTGATCGATTTCCTGCAAGCTGATTGTTTGGGTTATAATTTACCATAGCAGCACCAGTACTCTGTAGTATCTCCTTATAGTTATTTTCATCTTGCAAATTAAAATCTTGTGGATTTTTCTTAAATATTAATTCATATAATCCGCGAGTACCTTTATACTCTTTTCCTTTTACAGTTATGTTATCATTGTTTGCATTAAATTCTAACTCACCATTTCCCAAGTGAAACTTATCTAATACAGTGTCATGATGCACACCTGCGTGTCCTGTATCATATTCGTCACCAGGATCACTAACCAAACCTTTAATGTATTGTCCGGCTAGTGGACCAAATTGCTCTAAATACATAGAAAATGAAGCATCATCGTAGATTGGAGCACTTTGAATATTATGCGGTAGTTGAGTTTCCGGATCTACATCCAGTTCAAATGTTTCATCCTGATGCTGCTGTTGTTGTGTGGGTAAACTTTGAATAAATTCTTCATCTTCTTCTAAGGGCAATGAACTTCGGCCAAGAGCTTGTTTCGTTGGTTTCTTAATTTGTGATGGAGTTTGTTTTTTCCTAGGCGCTGGTGTTGATTGTGGTGTTTTGGTTATTATTTCACCTTCTCCTCTAGTATCACCTTCAAGTTGCTCTATTTTTACGACCCTGCTTGGTATACTTGTAATAATACTTCGCAGTGATTCAGTTAGTGGATTGTAGGTTTTCTTAAGATGCTCTTCTGACAACAATTTATTTGCCTTAAGTGCAGCTAATTTCCTTTTTATATTTTTCTTAGCTTTTATTAGCCTGATTGTAGTTTCTTTAGCATCCATGATTGGAATACGTTAGAACCACTAAAAACCCGATTTGAAACAGTAAAAAACCGCTTGAGAACCGTAAAAAACGTTAAAAAACCGATTTGAAACAGTAAAAAACCGCTTGAGAACCGTAAAAAACGTTAAAAAACCGATTTGAAACAGTAAAAAACCGCTTGAGAACCGTAAAAAACGTTAAAAAACGATTTGAAACAGTAAAAAACCGCTTGGGAACCGTAAAAACGACTAAGAAACCCTACAAAAACCGTTTGAGAACCATAAAGAGCGTTAAAAAAACCCGGAAAATTTGAAACCGGAAAAACGACTAAAAACCACGATAAAACCTCAAAAAACGTACGAGAACAATAAAGAAACGGGTTAGAACAATAAAGAAACGTGTAAGAACAGTTACAAATCGTGTGAGAACCGTACAGAAACGTGAGAAAATTGATTTGGAACGATTTCTAAACCCCTTTAAACCCATACGGGCTCAATGACTTTTCATCAACGACTGAGGGTAGGTGAGATTGTTATGATGGTTTTATATAGAAATGAAATCCTTTCCTATAACGACCTTTATGTAAATCACTGTCCTTATCTATCACTAGAAAACCATACTTATCGGACCAACATAGCGATGCCATTTCTTTAAACACTTTGAACGTTACATCGCCATGTACATGATCGGAAAAGATTCTCTGGAGATTTAAATCATCGGTCTTGAAAATAATCAAAAAGTTTGCATTGTCGCGAATTAAATGCTTTGGAATGTGTGCATAAGTTTGGCATAGGTAGAAACTATCTATCGATTTATGACGACCCATGCAGAAGAAATCACGAATAATAGACTGCTTTTCACATGCTACATCATCAAAGATAAATATTGAATTCTCTTTAGCCTCAGAGGGATGTATTATTGAAGTGTCATCTGAGTACTCGTGGTAAGCAATTTCCGGTGTCAGTTGGCGAAATAGTTTTCGTAGATACTCATATTTCGGTTGATAAAGTGATTTTGAATAGACATAGACATTTTCATATCGTATTCCATTTATATCTTCCAACAAATTGATAATTATATTGGTCTTACCAGCACCAGAAGAACCCGATATTATACATCGAATGTTCGAGGGGAAAAGTTCACCATGTTTTCGCACATTATCTGATTTAATAAAGTCTACATTATCCACATCGAGACAGCACTTTTGCTTGATCAGCTTCATGGTCAAGTGAATACTGTGTATATAATTTATATGCTACTCTTCTTAAAACACATTCATTTGTTGTTTAACACTTGAGACGAGTGGTTCAATTATGTCATCGACTAGGGTTGCTGTAGTGAGAAAGAGAAAGATACAGAGAAGAAGGAGAGCTGGAAGGATAATACATTCACCTAAGATTGGAGGATTTTTACCATTATTATTACCAATTTTTGCCGGATTGAGTGCTTTGGGTTCACTTGCGGGAGGTGCTGCTGCAATCGCAAAGACAGTGAAGGATAGTAAAGAGCAGGAACGTCACAATAAAGCTATGGAGGTGCTTTCGACTGGTAAGGGGCTATTCTTGAAACCATTTAAAAAAACTGGTAACGGTTTAAAAAAAAAAAAGAACAAAAATCGAGCATCCCGGCATCGAAAGCATTAACAAATGTTGAGTTGGAGAAGTATGGTAGAGAAATAGAAAAGTTTCGAGGAGTTTTCATGCGCGATACTTTACCTAAACGTATTAGAAAAAATGAACGAGGAATTATTAATCTGGATAGTATTAAAAATCCGGGTTCTCATTGGACGTGTTATGCTAGAATTCAGAAACCTAAATCGCAAGCAGTAGTTCATTTCTTCGATAGCTTTGGAGACTTAAAACCAACTAGCGAAATGATAAAATATTTTAAAAGTAATGGAAAAGATGTAAAGATTATATATAATCATCAACCATATCAGTCATACGGGACAAGTAACTGTGGACAGTTGTGCCTTAAATTCCTTAGAAGCGTGTAATTTATTCATTTGCACATTAAGCGCACGTGAGTATGCATACATTTAGTCTCTCGGGTAAAACATCTGTGTTGGAAGCTCATTACAATCCCCCTATTCAACTGTTTGGAAATTATGAGATTGGATTGATAAATTTCGAAACATATAATGCTATTCCAAACGTTGATGAAAACAATAATGCCCTTAAAGTAGATAATAAATTAATTACACTACCAGTTGGATCATATGAAATTGCAGACATCAATGCAATCATTACCACTATGCTCTCAAAAAATACACATTTTCGTCTCTATGCGAATAATAATACGCTAAAATCTGTTATCAAATGTGACAAAGATGTTAATTTTAATGTGAAAAATTCAATAGGTCCTCTACTCGGATTTACACCAACTAAAATATTGAAATATATTCATTCACCACATACGTCAGAACAGGTTGTGGATATTTTAAGAGTGAATACTATTAAAATTGAATGTAACATTATACAAGGAGCCTATAGTAATAACACCGCGGGTCATACAATTCACGAGTTCTTCCCATCAGTACCACCAGGATTTAAAATAATAGAAACACCTCAAAACGTTATCTACATGCCTCTTAATACCAACACTATTGATAATATTATCATTAAAATAACCGATCAGGATGGAAATCCAATCAATTTCAGACAGGAAGTCGTGACGATAAGGTTGCATTTACGACGTGAAAGAGATGGTTCTTAAGTTTAATAACAATTATGGTTACATAAGACCAAAAACTAACATAACAACAATCAGTCGTCTGCCAACATTACAACTGTTAACACATCGAAACGGTCAATTTTTACAATCGTTAGGTTTCCAATTGGTTAAGAATGGATATTTTAAACATAACTGAGACAACTGAATTTGACAATTCAATTATAAAAGCCGAAATTTCAACGCACCTCCCCTATTCATCTAACTCATACAACAATAACGACGAGATTAGAATTCCAATCCAGCATGCTGATTTAATAACACTTGTCGGTCAATCTAGTGTTCTCTTAGAGGGTAAAATCTTAAAAGAAGATGGTAGTGTATCAAAACATGCAGAATTTATCAACAATGGATTTGTTCACCTTTTCCAAGAGGTTATACTACAAATGGGAGGGAAAATGATTGATAGAAATAGAAATCCAGGTATTACAAGTACATTAAAAGGCCTCGTATCATTCGATCCAAACGAAATAAATGCTGCTACTATGTCTGGTTTTAAGTTCAACAGTCAATTGGATCCGACTACAGGATTTTTTAACGTTTGCATACCGTTAAGATACTTGTTGGGTGTAGCTGACGATTTTAAAAAAGTTTTTTTGAATGTAAAACTAGAACTTATACTGTTAAGAAGTAATACGGACAACAATGCGATTTACTGCAGTGAGCCAGCCGAAAAATTGAAAATTACCTTGTCTAAAGTTGCCTGGCGCGTGCCTCATATATCAGTTGCCGATGCGGAAAGATTGAATCTATTACATTACATATCGAGTGGCATCGAGTTAGATCTAGCATTTCGTAGCTGGGATCTTTATGAATATCCAGTATTACCAAAAACAAGACAACATTCATGGACTATAAAGTCTAGTACTCAATTGGAAAAACCCCGGTATATAATAGCGGCGTTTCAAACAGATAGGAAAAATAGTCAACAAAAAAATATGAGTTTATTCGATCATTGTAATTTAACTAATATGAAACTATTTCTCAACAGTGAACAATATCCATATGAAACAGTCCAGTGTAACTTTAAGCAGAAGCAATGCATCCTACTGTATGAGATGTACTCTAAATTTCAAGCTTCATACTACAATAAGAAGAGTGAACCAATCATCACGTTGGAACAATTTTTAAAAGATCACACAATTATAGTGATTGATTGTTCGAGACAAAATGAAATTTTAAATACCGGCTCGGTAGATGTTCGCTTAGATTTCGAATGTGATGAGGACATTCCAGAAAATACTGCTCTATATTGTCTCATTCTGCATGATCGCCTCTTAAAATACACACCATTAACTGGTTCAGTGAGAACAGCTTAGACTGTCATCATGTCAACCTCATGGGTTCTAGATGTACAAGGTTTCCAATTTAAAGATAGTGAGTTTATTTGCAAAGAATTATCAGTGCTACCCGTAAGTTCTAGCTCCTCTTCTGAGATTCATAAGTTTTTTAAACTCAACAAAAAAGTTGAGCACTTTGCGGATCCAATACAGAAGCAAGTAAACTATTTAACTTTCTACATTCATGGACTAAGGTGGCAAGATTCACACGATGAAGAAGAATACATAAACTTATCAGACATTTTACTAAATTCAGGAATCGATAAAAAATCCAATATAATTGTGAAAGGTTTGCAAAAGAAACGCTGGTTGGAAAGGCTACTACCCGATTTCGCTATATATAATATTGAAGATATGAATTGTCCATCAATAGCAACGTTGAAAAAGGATGGTAATAAATATCATTGTGGTAAACATAAAATTAATAATTTACTGTGCGCACACCAGAACGCGCATCTTATTCGAAATTGGTTGCATAAAGAGCATAGTGTTAAATAATTTTAATCATTAGTGGTCAAGATGTGGTTGTATTACATGACATCCTACGGTGCTTTAGTGTCTCTCAGTGCGAATGATTTAATAAAATTGTCAGAGTGCTTCACCAATTCAAATGAACCGGCAAATTCAATTCTATCTCTCCAAAGGGAATGGATGAATCGTATGAATATCAATGAAAATCTATTGGATACAGCAACTCTATTACAAAATCAATGGAGGGATCGTCATAATCAACAACAAAAACAACACCAACAACAACCACAACAACAACAACAAACACTGAAGACTAATGGAGAAGATATTAATGAGTGGATTGAAAAATATCTTACATAACATATTAATGAAATGTATTTTTTTTTTTTTCGGTAATAAATAATTTTAAACTTACCTTTGTCTTCTTCTTCCACCTGGCACTTTACTTACCAGTCAATAACACTCTATTCCTGCAAATGAAACTAAACTAAGGGTAAATAAAACATTGAAGAATATTTTAATAAAAGTTTTATTAAGGTAAGTATCAATACAAGCACACACACGAAATAGGTAAGTATAATATTATAAATTTAAATGTGTATATCGATCAATAATAGTTATAACATCAACATAATCCTGATGGTTCGTTGACGGCCACGCTCCAGAGTCAGGACCTGTTTGCCATCCAACTGATTGTCCCTTGTTGCCCCTTTTCACATTATCAATCAGCCATTTCATAATTTCCTTGTGTGATAGCCTCGTAGTTGGTTCGAATCGAAAATTAAAATCAATATTCCAATTACATTCGACTATATTTAATAATTTTAAAATAAAATCTTTATTAGCATAATATATACCATCACAAAGTATTTTTTCATAGTAATATCGTAAATTTTTATAATTACATATAATATTACTAACTGTTAATGACTTGGTGATTTGATATTCGCCAATAACGTTTTTTAATAAATATATTTTATAGTTCTCATCTGTGTATTTACATTTTAAATCTAAGCATATAGAAACTAAAGTATTAAAATCAATTTTATCTGGATAATCTTTAATTGGTAGTAAGTCTAAAACGTTTTGTATAAATTCATCCATTTCACGTTTTGATTCTATCAAAATTTGTAAAACTTCTGTGGATGCTTGAAATAAATTTCGATAATTTAATATCTCTTCGGGCACTGATGTTCTAGTTAGTATATTTGCTACACCATCACAATTATTTTCTAAGATAAATTTTTTTAAATGATTTGTATAAGTTATTTTGTTGTTATTGAAAATATCGCACTGTACTTCGAAAAGGCTACACATCTTGACCTAGCTAGTGCCCGATACAGATTGAGTGCTTGTAGTGTATGTCTTTGGTACTAGAGCTGTGGTTGTGGTGGGGGTTGTGGTAGGATCATGATATCCCCATGGTACTGTCTCATTGGTGAAGTAATTAACATTTCTCTTATCATCATATGGACTTAACACTAATTTATTTACTTCTATAGTGGAAATACTATGCTTTTTCGATTTAAATAATCGTTGTGTAGCGGAAAATATATCCTTATTAAGTAAACATTGCAGGTAGTCATTAAATGTTATTGTTCTTAGACTAGTTTTGGTGACTCCTTTACATGTTTTCTTTTCCCCCTCACTTGTTCGATAGCTATACATTTTTGATCTTAAACCAACAAATTCTAACATTAAATCACCAGCTAACTCATCTTTCATGAGACCAATTCGTTTCTTGTTCACTCTGGGCATTTCGTAAATGTTATTTTCAGGATAGTCGGATGTATCGTATTTGTTAATATCGCGTTTCATCATTTCGTATATATCAATATTGAAATTATAAATTAGTGAATCGGTGTCTGTGTATAATAATTTTGCTTTAGCACCAAGTTCTCGTTTAATATAATTGTAGTGAAAATCATACAAAAAGGTTTTGGATATTTCCAGCACACAAAAACCGATGTAGATTGGTTTGTTGAATATTAGCTTCTCCTTATTCATTTCTATAATAACTACTCCATCGTCAAATATTGTAGAACTATGAAATCTAGGACTTGAAATGAGGGCTCTTGCACCATAACGCCCCTCCCATTTAGTTATCAATCTAATATCTTTGTACTTTCTAATATTTTGAATTGTTTTCCCATAGCAGCTATTTATAAAAAGTTTGAATAATGTTTTTTCGAAATTATTTTTGGCATTCATTCTAAGTTTCGTGTTTATGTCAATATATGGTTTCAGCCATGCAGACTGTGCAAATTTTAATATTCTGTGTATATGCTTTACTATTAAGCCCAATTTTACATACAATTGAAGATTTCTATAATGTATCACATAATTGTTTTTGGGGTAAAAGGTTGTTACTAGCTTTGGACTTTTAGCCGTTGGAGTTATTAATCGTTCCGGACACAATGGAAAATCCTTGTGGTCTTCGAAAAGGTGTTCTGGATACTCCAAGTCAATTTCCAGGATATAGCCTACATTGGAACTCTCGCTTATATTTAAAATTTCATTTAAATTAATTTTAGCAACATCAACCCATTCAAAACAACCATGTGGAAGGTATGAAGACATTCCGGCCCCATATAAATTATTAATATCAAAGTACATCAAATATGAATCTGGTTTATTTGAATCATAGTCGGGTAAATATTTATTGTTAGCTTTTGCATATCTGTTGCTGCACTGAACAAGCCCACCACGAATGCCCTTCTCGATAAATTGTACCATATCATAATCGGTTAGAAGTTCAAGTTTTATCGATGTGTATTTTAGGAGACAATCCCACGAATAACCCGGTAGTGAAACATAGTGTGCAGGATCAAGACCATATGTTTGTATGCTAAATTCACGAAAATTTTCAAACACATCAGCTAATAATAATACATCTGTTTTTAGATATATATCTGAATATTCGCCCAAATTTTTTAAGTTGAAGTGTTTCCATACCGATTGGGCATGACTATACTCATCGCTTGATATATTTGAATCATGTAACTGACTGTAGAATGCAGATATTGGGGGTAGTTCAGTTTCATTTAATTTTTCCCAACAATCAATATACTCATAGGGATAAACACCTTTCCGCGTTAATAATTCAAATTCATGTACATTTTTACACTGAGACCTTGTTATTGTTTTAGATTCATTATTTAGGTATAAAGCTAATTTTTCCAAACTGTCGGGCATAAAGCGAAATGAATCTATAAATTTCAAGACTAACTTAGAATCTGTGAAGTATTTATAAAAAGCTATATACTTTTCTTTATTTATCGGCAACAGAGACGTTTTACCATCTATTTTCCTGGCTAATTCGATAATAAACAAATGCGCATCATATCCACTAAGATTATGAAATACAACTGGTACCTTATTGTTAATTTGATAATTTAAATTACAATGATTATGTGCAAATCCGCGATTTTTTCCAGTTATATGTGAATGATCCATTACTCGATGATCGGTGATTTCGAATTTTTGCTCACAGATGTGACATATTGTAGTACTAAAATATTCCTGTTGTCGTTCTTCAGCAGTCATTTTTTCCGCAGGAACTACCATGGAATAGTACGGTTCTATGGTTTTCACAACATTATACAACTCGGTAACAAACCAATTGACACAATCAGCACCTCGATATGACTTAAATTTTGAGAGTGAATCATCAAAAGAACATTTTAAATAATACGCTACACTCATGGGTATGTGTTTTTGATATTCGTTTACTTCACTATTTGATTTCATTAATATACACTCAAAATCTGCATAGATAATAAACGGAGCCTTTTCTTTATTGCTATAGTTTTTAAATTCAATATACTTGTCTTCCTCACTGGGTAGTTCTATTTTTACAGTTGCATTACAACAGTTATCTGAATGTTTTTGCAATAGTTCATTAGTTGTAAAGTGATTTAAACATGATTTACAAATGAAAGCTTTATTTTTACTACGTGAAATTTGTGACCTTATCAAACGTGATATATCTTTTATCAATGTGAAATGACTTCGTTGGTTATTTTTAATGAGTAGCAAATCTACATGTGTTTGACTATTGAAATTACTAATTCGATATGGCGCAACTTGATGTTTTTCACTATTTAATTTTAATAATACATATACATTAATACGCAAAGAATTTTGATTCTCTAGCTTAGCTATATCATTCATTGATATTGGGAAAGTAATACCTTCATATTGTAGCACTGTAGAAAAGTGCGGGTAGGATGAAATTCTGTTTACGTGACTACGAGCAGGATATAATGCTGCAGTAATGCAATACAAAATACAGTAATCATCATAATTCTTTATATTTATTATAGCCTTTTTTAATTGAATATCTCGAGGTAAAGCAATATATGATCCTACCATGATTGGTTGATAATAATTTATATTTACTTTAAGATGTATAATTTCTAAAAGACTCCACCCACTATTTCTTTCCTCGAAATCCGATAGCCTTGATAAATGCTTCTCTGTAACGTTTTCTTTATAGAATTTCTTTAAATTTGTTGCTCTATCAATTATAACATTACGTGTATTAAAACTCTTTATTTCAATTATGTTTTGTGATGGTAGTAGGAATTTACCAACTAGAATTGTATTAACTTTTAGTAATGAAGATTTTAAATGTTTGTTAATCTTAATTGAAAAGCTTCTAAATGCATACCTTAAAAATTGCTCAGGGTCCTTATATTTTAGATTTGTTATTATTCCTGTGCAGATTCTACTATTGAAGCAGGAAACTACATTCTGCCAACACAACCCACTCACTCTATCACTTTTATTTCTTCTTCTTCGTCTTTGCTCCAATTGTTTTTTGTAAGACTTCAATATTGCTAGGTTACTCTCTAGTTTTGCTTGCACTGCACGAAACTTCTCCCTTTTAATCGCCCGAGATAGTATAAAAATGTTTTTTTTAACATGGCCGATAAATCTAATAATCTCGTCTTTCGTTTTTATCAACTTATAGCTTTTGTTTAAATTTGCTATAATTTGATCGGTCACTGATGCAAAAATTTCAGACATCTTTCGGTTGCGAATGTCAAACGTCGACTGAGGGTATGAAATTCGTTCGTTATAATTATTAAACTGACCCCACAACCATATGGTATGAATTTATAATTATCGCGTAGAACGAGGGTAACTAGCAGAATTACTTCAAACTAACCCTCCATTCAATGGTATGAATTTATAATTATCACTACGAACATAAAACGAGGGTGACTTGCTGAAATTACTTTAGATAAACTGTAACAATGGACCTGGACCAAAGAGTACAGTTAATGCGCGAACATATTTTAAAAGTTATAAGCAAACAGTGTAATTGTACAAAATGTCAACCATGGAAACTGTATTGGCATCATTCAAAAGAAATGTAAGTATACTTACCTGCTTTCTTATTCATTTCACTATCCACTCTCTCACTTCTTATACTTACCTTATATTACATATATTTATTTTTTTTAACACTTTAGGGAAAAGGAAAAAATAATACAAGTATGATTTACTAAATCTATTTATTAATCGAAGTTGGTACATTTGATTTTCTTAAAGCTATAATACATTTATAAACTTGAATATTTGTGTTGACTTCAATCATGCAGTGCTGACAAACAGATTTTATTTAAACACTTCATGTGTGCGTATTTATAATTATTGATATTTATTTCTTAATATCTAATTCTCTTAAGGCTAACAATGTCTTATAATATGTAATGTAGAATTCCAATTTCTTCTTATGAGCCTTTATCTTCACTTGTAGTGCAACTCTTCTATTAACAAAAAATATATTAAAAAAGATCAAAGTAGGCATTATTCACTGAATTCAATTGGAGTGTACTTCCCAACAGTCTCTTTTACTTGCAAAAAAATTTCATTTATTTGGAAATTTGCATTTAATTCATCAATTTTGTCCTCTAGATTTGAAAACCTCTTTGGTAGAATTACATCCCCAATACTCAATAATGTTGCTATAATAGCAACGCCATACTTTGTATTAATTGATGATAATTTTTGCACTTTATACTTTTTATTTATTTCCAACACTGCGAGTTTCTTAAAACCCTGGGAGCAGTTGTTCATTGTGTTTATTGCGTTCATCTTGATGTTTGAATAAAGCAACTGCAAAAGAGTACTGAAGTGTTAGCTCATGTAAACAGGGGATTATATACTTACACTAGTCACCAGCCATTAAATCCCCTCCACTATCACGTATTACACATACCCCTTCTCCAGATTAAGGGCATAAGACAAACGAAACTAAACCCAACAACAGAAAAAAAAAATAGCAATATTATTAATCATATTGTATAATTCTCCAAAATAGATAATTTCCTGCCATTTGCTAGGCCAAGTTTCATTAAATGTATTGTCATAATCAAGACATATGAAGCATTGTTTAGTGGACTTGTAATGTACAGAGTTTGATTTATAATGCTAGACAGTAATCAGTCAATAACAATATAATAATTAAAATTTAAGGTTTTCTAACTTTACTCTAATTAACATATCTTTCAAAACTGTATTTAATTTGGGAGCAATTTGGTCTATACGACTCTTAAACCTCATCCTATCCACAGCAGCCCTAGTCCATTCCTTACCACTACGTGCTTTTCTATACGACTCATCTGAATCTTCTTCAATATAATAATAATCAACATGTAAGTTAAACTGTACTGATTTCATTCTTGTTCAATTGTTTCAGATTAAGATGCAGCAAAAAGACAGATCAACCAGACGCTAGCGCTAATGACGCCACACCCACAAGAAATTTAAAATTATAAGAATTTATACTTATATACAATAGAATTATATTAATAAATAATAAAATATTTTGTATATGTGTTATGATATTTATTTTTTCATCCACTTACCTTCAATTAAAAACCGTTGTTACTTCTGGCTCTGTATCTACTTTGTATTATTTTTATATCCACTTATCTCTAAAAAAAATCAAGCTCGTGCGAATCTTCACCAAACACACACGACGGTTGCCCCTATGTATGCAAAAATTAATATGCACCCTAAGGTAGGTCAGTACATACTGTACATATCTGCTGCACATCACTGCACACGACCAAAACTGACCACTTTAATGATGACTCACCACAATCTGCCATCTACCAATTTACTCATACCGCACAATTAACACCATATGCTGCCCCCCCGGTAAACACGATCAATACTTTTCGCATTCCTTAAAAACCGTTTGCATCATTTATATGTACCCTTCCGCAAATATTAATTTCACAATATGAAGCAATTCCAGTAAACACGCCACAGTTAAAACGAGGCAATTACTACATCCTAATTAATATGTACCCCCAGTTGAAATGACCCCCAATCCTAATTAATATGTACCCCAATGGCCAGCAACATCCTCTGCATAAATTAAAAATCTCTGCATAAATTAAAAATGCAAATTGGGTTAGAAATCTCAAATTTCTAGGCTCTGATTACATACTACTCAAATAGCTGAATTTACACAAAGTGGTCCAGAACCCCCTCTGTATCACTACTATTTGCGCCCTGCGCCCGAAACCTCCACCTTTCTTGCTCCGGGGGCCATTCAATATTCGGCGTGTCCTACATTCCTTCACGGCGAAACATAAAAACGTCAATCAGGACGGTTAGGGCTTAATTCACGCCCCGCGACCCCCAAGCCTTCCTTCTTTATGCGGCAGGTGGCGCTTCGTGTGTGCGTGAACGGGCGCGCTCGAACCCGTTGAAAGGAAATTTGTATACCCCGCTATTAAGGTGCCAATCGGGCGGCGGGTGGCGGGCGGCTTCAGGTTCTCCGTCAAGAAATTGGAATGAGCGAGGGCGACGGTGAAGAAAAAAATTGTTTCCCAAATTCGATTACTCGATACTATCGGACGAGTGTATTCAATGGCCGACATTGACGGCATAATCGCCCAGTTTGCTTTTAGGGATGTCGCGGCGCCGGAAGTTTCCATAAATTATAATGATGTGACGGATCGATGCGGTGGTGCGTAATTTATGGAGTTTTGCGTGTTTGTAAGTTGGCTTTCTGATGTTGCCTGAGCAGGAGTTTTGTTCAGTATAACGTGATGAGTTTGAAGGGCGCCCTATTTGAGGATGCGTAAGCCCAGACGATGAACACAAGCAAGCAGCATTTCTGTTTCCGTTGAAGCGCTTCACGAAGTTGAAGACTGCTAACTTCGACTTCTAAAAAATATGCTGCATTTTACTATACAGCTTGATTTTATGCTTTTAATAACAAATTCAAATTCAGTGATTATTTCTGAACATTCGATTGTTCCTAAAGTATCGTAGTATTCATAAAAAAATGCTAAAGAATAATTCCTAAATTAATAATTTAATTCCTAAAGGTTATGTTTACCGTTCTTAAAAAATAGGAAATTTGGTGTGGATTTTGACGCATTTGCAAATGTTTTGTAGGAAATATTTATTCTATTATGCTCCAACTTTGTATCTAACTTTTTTTTATTAATGTCACTTTTTAAGGTCAGGACATTTAACGTTATTTGACAACTTTTACAACTTTTAACAACTTTTGTAATTGCTAGCGTTGACCATTTTGTTATAGTTTTTGCTGAATAACACTTTTGATATATCGTTGAAAAGTTCTTACAGAAAACTCCAACCTTTAGTTTATTTTTGCAAGACAACATCTAATTTGACTTCACAGGCAGCAGACTATATACCAAACTTAAATAGCTGTCATTTTGAAGAATTTTTAAGAAATGGTAAATTTGACATGCTTTGTTTAAAACAAAAAATTAAATTATTCGTTTATACAAATAGACTGAGAATATGTAATGGAAAATATTACGAACTACGATGTTGAACTCCGTTTTATTCAAATGTACATACTTTTTAATAACTAACATTTCCGAGCAACCATAGTCTCCTTGATGATAGCAAAAACTAAATTTTAAACTCGTTCACCTTCCTTATTTCACGTTCCTTTTTAAAAAATGAATGGCCAGGCACATAACTTTATCATACTATATATAAAAGTAATTGTTTAGCTGCATGGGAGTGTACTTGATCGAGACCGGTCGCGTCTGCATTAAAATAAAATTTGTTAGCCAGGATTTGTCAGTTATTTTGATACTATTGACAGTAGGTATTGTCAAAACATCAGCGTATGACACTACTTACTGTCATTACAATGAAAATGCCATATCCTGGGTAACTACTTTTATTATATTAATGCACGACCGATCTCGATCTACAATAGAATTTGCTCAAGCTGCTAAACTATTCGTTTTACCAGAAAAGTCATAGACATAAATTATTCAGAATTTTCTCTATTTTAATTTATTATTTAACTATTTTGATGAAATACAAATGGCGGTGTGACCCTTTTAGCTTTCTTTTGCTTTGGACATTTTGAATGCATACACACAGACATTTTTTGGTACCTTGGTCAAAAAAACTCTTCAGGGGCCCCAAAAAGACATATTTCTGCTAAAATCTATTTTTTTTTCTTTTCATGTTCCAAAATCACCTTTTTCCGTCATATCTAGTGGCAATATTTTTATTATTATACACTTACGAGAGTAATTAACATAGAATTTCGTTATTATACTTTGCATTTTTTTTTTGTACCTACTACTATGGGGTTGGAGAATTACGAGGGCTCGGGAAAACATGTTTACGCGGCCTATAGTTATTTATGTTCAATTAAATTTTTCTATTTTGAATGATAAAAGATTAAAAATTGCATTTTTTTCTGTAATTTTATCTTAAATGTCTTCTTGAACTATTGAATAAATTATAATAGCTAAATCGCTATTCTATTGTTTGATTAGGTTTTTATTAAGAATATATTTGGCAACCTCGGTTTACACCACACTAATTCTAATATTCTAATATTCATTTTCTGTGTTTTAAATATTCTGTCGATAATTGAGTGAATTTCAACTAATATTGTCGCATTTCTATTGCTTATTAATTTTATATTATCACTTAATCATGGTATTTTTACCATACTTAAGCCTGCATATTCCAAAAACACGAGTTTGTGCAAGGTTATTACACAATCGCTCATAAGGAGCCAATGCACGTAACTAAACACGTGTTCATTTTGACGTTCAGAATAACATACAGATTTCTCCGGTTACTATTGGAACAAGTAATCATTCCGTTATTACTGTAAACTCTTTACTTGAGTTATTTCCAGTTCGATTTGATGCAAAATCAAGCTTAATGTTAAATATTATCTTGCAAATGTCAGTTTAGTACCCCCAACAATAAACAACACTCGTTGTACTGATAAACTATATGCAACCAACAAAAAACTGCTTGGCAAACCGTCGCGGAGTGGGGATGCATTCTTCAGTTTGCAAGGCATTGCAACGCGGTACGCGTCGCTTATCATTTATCAATGTTGAATGGGTTTCCACTGATTCATTCGGGAAAAATTGTAGATCAAATTGTAAACTGCGTAAAAAATGTGAATTGAAGTACCTAGTAGGTACCTACGTGGAATGAGCGGTCGTGATTTCAGAACAGAATCGACAGCGGTATGTCGTATTTTCCTTAATTTCTGATGTGATGTGTTTTTTTGCGTTCCATTGCCGGGTGCCCTAAGTGGTTAGTGTCGGTAATACAGATTCTCACGCGATCGATCTCGGTGCTTTGACTGACAGTTGCCAAAAATTGATCGTCTTCGGCGCATTTAAGTTTTTCTTTCGTATTTTTGTGGTTGCTACGCTTTGAGACCTGGACAACGGTGAGTTTTTTTAGCTTTCAAGTGTTACGTATCTACTTTTGTACAATATATTGACAAGGCCATAAAATGTTTGTATCACTTAGATTAATCAATTTTCTATTACTGCTCGTTACGGTCGTCGTGCCCAAAAATGTAAATGCTATCTACTCAACATACATATCCTCAAATGTTCTTCCTGCAATCCCAAATGAAGATTTATTTGGTTTTTCCTTTCTTCTTTGACTATGGTTTCAAAGAACACAAACCTAATTGAAATATACCTATTCTACCATCGGTGTAAAGGTCATCATTTTGAAATAATCCTTAATTACGGTTTCTTCTTTTTTATTTAAAACATACAAGTGTAATAGTTCGTCGGTTGGGTATACTCTGGTTATTAAGTAACCATTATTTTTGTTTTAAGAACTTTATCTATGTACCACAACCGTATATGCGATAAGAAGTCTCTCGCAGACCAACGCGCGATAACGTTGATCTCATAAACAGAGTAATAGCAATGATCACATTCCTCCCCGTTAAATAAAATAATTATTACAAAAATAATGCCAAATATTACACAAGTATTTCAAAATGGCACGGTTTCATTGCCATGTAGATTTTTTCACAATTTCCAAGGAGATAATTTTATTATGGTTATTTGCTTCATGCACATAAATAAATTACAGGACCGCCTTCAAAGAAGGCGCGCTTCGTGTTTTTATTAAGTACCTACTTTTATAAAGTAGCATAATTATGTTTCGAGTCCTCGAACAAGTTATAAACTTTATCGCGGCGTTCATAATTCTTTTTTATTAGGTCCCGGCCCGGAGGAGGAGCGCGGTCCCTGCGAAAACGAAAGAGGTGTATAGTGGTGCTCATGAATATTTTTCAAACTTATGTCGTAAACAAAGATCTCGCACCTGGGCCACGCGTCTCCTCTCGTCCTTCCCTCACCCTATACTCTCCTCGTAAACCCTCCGCTGACTTTTGCATGAAGAGTTATCCCCACCGACAGGAAGGGGTGGATAATTCCAGCAATTTACCTCCCCACAAGCTTCCGCCACCTGTGTTCTCGAGTCCTTCTTTTTTAATAATAGTAATAACAGACTTTATTTCATTCAACACGATTATTCAATTATAACGAACAAATTTATTAAAATGAGACTTATTTTTTGCAAATTTCATGCTGTCCATTTTTTAAATTTTTTTTACTAATTCTTTAGAGGCGAAGAGGACTTAGAACTTAGACCTTAGAACCAGGTAAAAAATTGGAGAAAATGGGAAAGACTGGAAAATGGGAAATTTGAAAGAGCTTTCAAAATAATATAATGAAAAGGTGGTGGTAGTTATTTTGGATTTTAGGTTAGGTCTTAAACAAACATAAAACCTTGTTTTATTTTTCATATTTTCATATTTTTTTTCCTATAGAAAATATGCAGGATATATTCGAAAAACAATGGACCACTCCAGGATGTCCTACTTTCTTTCCCGCAAAAATATTTGTTCAGATAGTAATTGTCACCTTCAGCAGAAAGTTTCACATAGACTTATTTGCTTTCTTTATTCCTTAACAGGTTAGAGCCGTTTGAAATAATATGAAAACTGTATTTTAAACGGCTATACCTTTTTAGGGCTTAAAGTAGCTAATAAATCGACATGAAACTTTTTACTCACAATGACATTTCCTTGTAGAGAAACAAATGTCTAAAAAGTTTCATATGTATTTTGTTTCTTGCTTCATTAGTTTATTTAATTATTTTCAATATTTTGATTTTTTACTTAAATGGATTTTCTTTTATTATTGTTATGTCTATTTATTTTGTTGTTTCTTCGAATTCGCATTGTTTGATATGTATTTTATTATTTATTTTTCTTAATTTTGTTAATATTCATACCCATATTCATAAAGCATAGGTTCACGTATAACCAACCGTTACATGTACTTAACTGCCGAAATCATCAATTTTGAATTGATAACCGCTTATAATAATAATTTTAAAAAATTGGTTGGGAAAAAGAGGGACACTCTGTATATAGTAAAAGTAACTGTTACGATATGAGGTGGGATTTTTGACAAATTAATAAATTGTTAATTTTAGCCTCTTTATAAATAGTTACTTTCGTAAACAGTAACTTTTAGTAACCTTACTTATTTATATTTATTTTTTTTATTAATATTTAGGTTTAGTATTCAGTATATCGTGTCAGCCATTATGACCACATTTGATTATCTTGAAAAGTACTACATCGAAAAAAATAACACAGAGCTGTTGAAAGGGCCACAATAACGTTGTACTGGGTTTGTTATAGATGGTGCTAGTGTCGTCATGAAAAGTCAACTTCAGTGTTAAATGGAATGACCTATATTTGAGTATATTTTTGAACTCTTTGCCTTTTAGTGCTGCTCTATTCCTTACAGTTTTTGCGGTTTTGGTTTATGTGTCTAAAAACAGCACGATTATTTGTGAACTAGTTACTAAAAACTAGTTTGAAGATATTTATGATTAAATTCTATTCAGAATGGACGGTGCTATCCATTTCAAGACTTAGGACAACTTTTGAATAGTAATATAGAACTTTTGTATACAGCAAGTTTATTATATTGGACAAGATAGATCTATTAGCAATTCCCATTCCAATTATATCGATTTTCTTATAAGAACAACCAATAAATGGTTTAATTTTTAAAATGTTCGAATTGTTTTGACTTTAAAACGTACTAGTATAGTACTGTTTAGGTGATAATTGTTACGTCGATAGTATGAAAACATTGTCGTTCATTTTGTTATATGGAAGGAAACATTTATGACAAAATAAGTATCGTCTAATAACGACAAACATTTGACAATTGTCAAAAACTCACATGTCATATTTGCCGTAGACCCTTGTCTTGAGGAAATTATTGTTAATTAGGCAATTTCTACTATTTCTAATAATTGCTAAGCACATGGATTGTCAAAAAATAACAAAATATTTATCTTGTCTTTGTCTTAGGAATAGGGTGTTTGACTGTATTAAAAATATAGATTGTTTTATAGTCATCCTAATAGATTACAGTTTAAGGAAGCTATTTGTTATTACTTTATTTAAAAAAATATGCTTCATGTCTATAAAAAAACAAAATTAAATTAAATTTTATTCACGTCCTACCACGTGATTGAAAACGCTCTGTAATTGGCTGTCTCCAGTGACGTCATTCGTTAGTACGCTTATGAATCTCCCGTTTGAATTTACTACGTTAATTTACAAACACTAGGAAACAACTTTGTTAACGCGGTTAGTGGTAATCTACCGAAGGTTAACGCTTTGATGGTGGGATTCTACTTTAAACATAATCCTTATTTTTACGCTCCGGAACTACGCAACATGTAAAAATTGCAATGTAACTGTCAACTGTAGAACTGTCAGATAATACCTTGATCGAAAATACGATAGGAAACTTATTCTAGTCAGTTTTACTTATGTCGAAGTAATCTTCACAAAAATAACACTTGTATTGGCCGTTATTTATATTTTCTTTTCGAGTTCTACTAGCCAGTCTCAACTACTTTGTTCGCAGCTTCAAATCTTGCGGAATAGCTACAAATAGTTTATCCGACGTTTTTATTGACGTATTTCTGCATTGTGGTTACACTATTTATAACCCATTTTTTGGCGGGACTTTTTGTGATTCAATTGTTAACGCTGATTTTTATGAAATATAGAGAATGTAATTACGAAAAATAATGCATTTACAAAGTAGAGTGAACGAATAAACACACCAAGATGGTTTTCCAATAATAACCAAATACCCTATTGCTAAAATAAAGAAGATTATTGCTGATTGACAGGTTTTTGTGTTCAGAGTGGTGTTGTGAAAATATAGAAGATTAACGTATACCTCAACCTCAAAAATGTATAAAAACATTTCTGTCACAAGAATTTTCATAGTAATTGACATTGACATTGATCGCATAGGACGTATCCCCACTTTATACTATTCCCATTAGTGAATTGAGAATGGTTAGTAGTTATGGATGTTTACTCCATTATTAGTTTGCTTCTTGGAAAAATGTGACATCTTTTCAACACGAAAAATGGTCATCATAGAACATCCGTGCTGTTTCAATTATCTAACTTTGCTATCCAATGCGTTCTTTTACTTATCAGACTAGTTAGAAGTCTTTTATTAATTGTTCTTTATGGTGGGATTCGAAATGATAGGGAACCAAATATACCTCATAAATTTTGAGGTCAGTATTTCGTGGTATTTCGCCGAAGTGATTAGGTATTTCCATTCAAATTATACGTCGAACAGAACTTGAAACCAATGCCGATAATACAAAAAATATCCGGCTCAATTCTATCGGGTCTAGGTGATAGATTTTACGATTGTTGATGGCTATGACGTAGTCTTCTTACGTTGAACAAAAAAAACGTCGATTTCACAGAATTCGTCACCTATACATGACAGAATTGAGCCGAATATTTTTTGTATTATCGGCAAAGGTTTCAAGTTCTGTTCGACGTATAATTTGAATGGAAATACCTAATCATTTCGCTGAACAACTCAGAATAATATTTGGTTGCCGACTCATTTCGAACCCCATCTTAATATGCTTTCATATAGCGATTACAAATTTATCCAATACACCCTCCACGTGTTTTGCCAGCTGCCCTCTTTTTACTGCTATCCCGTAAATCCATTCCACCCTTGTAAATATCTAATCAAATTATATTTGTTCGTAATTATTTGATTTAGCATTCGGCAGTTTACTGGTTCGCTGAGCTCTTATTTGCCGGGCGCACCTAGTAATTGTGATAAATCTATCGCATGCGATAAATCATAATGAGAGAGGTAAACGTGGGGTGCGCTCTGAACAAGGAAGAGTATTAGTGGTACTGGCGGTCCTCCCTTAGGCACTCAACGAGTAGGTACATTCGACATTACTAAAATTATACTGCAGCCACTCTACAATATCTAAGTACGGGGAATTATGTATTAAAGGAATTGCCCCTGTCTGAATCAATGGTAAATTACGACATTTGCCGGTTGGCTGCTGTTTGTCTACCGAGAGCCAGGGCTAAATTATAAACAATGTGTAATTTTATGTTGGAAAAGTGGATTTCGATGAGTGAAGGGTGCGGGTGCAATTTTGATTTACTTGCATGCAATTCTTCAACGCCTTAACACCATCGAACATTGATTACCATTCGTGATAACAAATTTTCTATTTATCAGCAAAAATTCCATTGTAATTTTGGTAATTGTTTTAAAATCAATAGTAATAAGATAGAGTATTAAATATTGATATATCTAATGGTGAAACAATACTTAATTGATTTTATTTCACTGTCTTCGCGGCCTTGCGAAGAATAAAACTGTAGTTTTCTTTGCATGTTGAGTTTACGTCTAGACCGTTTCTTGCTCGGCGCTTTTTTGTCGATCTGAGCAAAACAATATTTTATGCTTGGTTATATTAATTCTTAGTGTATTTACTTGAATGTAATTGGTGAATGTATTAAATTTTTAACCTTGCGATTTAAGACTAAAAAACAGGTGTGAATATTATTTAATTTCTGTTTATACAATAAGCGTGTCTAATGACTGCAGATACCGTGTAATGCAATGACAAGTACCGGTGACTAAATGGTATTTACTGTATGAATTAAAAAATTTATATAAAGAACTGCTAATAAAATAATCATTGATGCCTTGTTTTTTTTTCCGGTTGTGATATACTGGGTGATTCAATTTCGAGCCTCACCATGGGGGATGTCGCTTACTAGTGGAGGTAGAGCCTATGTTTAAATTTTGCAAAGTTTCGTATTTTTGTGTTGATCCATTACCTGAAAAGAAATTTAAGCTATCATTTTTCATTTTGATGAATGTTGTTAATCCAAAGCACTCTTGGTCACCTGATAAGCACGACAAACAAAGAGAAAAAGAAGAAAGTTTTTCTTTTATATTAGGTACACCATTGTTTTAAACACTAATGCCAATCTGTTATACATTGCGGAAATAGGAAAAAAGCGACTATCGGAAAATGCCAAAAGTCAACATGGCGCCCATAAAAAAACAAAACTTGGCGATGGTTTCACCGCCATCTTTGATGTTATTACAAATTAAAAAATAACACTGCATTCCTTGTTAAAAAGTAGAATGTTTTTGTTTCAAATGTCTAGCTACTTCTTGGTTTTAAATAAAAAATTTAAAACGATATCTTAACATTTCAGTTTTTGTGGATACCTTCAAAATGAAAAGAAAATAAATAGCTTAAATTTCTTTTCAGATAATTGATCAACACAAAAATGCAAAACTTTGCCAAATTTAAACATAATTATGCTGTATCTCCACTAATAAGCGAGATCCCCATGGTGAGCCTCGAGATTGAATCACCTGGTACCTAAATCATTTACGAAACTTTAAATTGCAAATTTTCACGGTATACTATTCTAAACACAAAACGATAATCGATAATCAATTTTGATCCCCAAAAAATAATGAAAGCAATTTGTTTATTCATTCATACTGGCTAAAAATTGGTTAACATTGTCGAATTTGCAAGTAACTATAATTGCACCAATTCTGACCGATATCTTTCTCAGATAATTTTTTTCCTGTTCTTTTTTTTACCACACAGTGTCCGATTTTCACCAGAATACAGTAGCCATGTGAACTTAGCCCTTAGTTTATAACTTTTGTATCAGATGGAGGCAAACGCCAGATATACTCAGAATGATTAAGCAAATGGTGGAAGACATATTTGTGGAGTTTTGTTGTTTTGGCATCTCTAGAAATTTAGATAAAAAATAAAATATCTACAAATGTTGAGATTTTGCCGTATTTCATAAGTTCAATTGTTTATAACTTTTGTCTCAGAGGGAGGCAAACGCGCAATTTGCTCAGGATTGTTAAACAAATAATGGTAGCAATGTTAGGAAAGTTTTGTTGTTTGGGCTCTTTTAAAAATTGCTTTAAGAAATAAAAGATTTCAAAATATTTAGATTTTTGCGTTTGTTCAACTTTTGTCTCATAGGGAGGAAAGCGCCAAATTATCTGAATATTGTTAAACAAGTGATGGAAAAAATATTTGGAGAGTTGTGTTGTTTGGGTACTTCTAAAAATTGTGATAAAAATAAAACATCTACAAATATTGTGATTTTGCCGTATTTCGTAAGTTCATCCGTTTATAATTTTAGTCTCAGAAGGAGGCAAATGCCAAATTTGCTCATGATGATTATGCAAATGGTGGAAGACATATTTGTTGTTTTGGCTTCTCTAGAAATTGAGATATGAAATGAAACATCTACAAATATTGAGATGTTGCCTTATTTCATAACTTCAATTGTTTATAACTTTTGTCTCAGATGGACGCAAACGCCAAATTTATAATATATTGCCTCAAATTCCGTGGATAGAGTATACCACTAATATAAAATGTGGAGAGATAGTATTTTTTTAATAATATAAGTGGAGAGACTCATATCTTACCTTTATTTCGATTATACAATATACTTAATGTGAATAAGTGTTCTTTGCACAAGGAAATAAATCAATGTTGAATTTAAAATAAAAAGCCTCCTTGATCCTTGTAAATTTATTTAATAATCTGTAGACATGTTTCGGTGGACACCACCATCATCAGTACGTACAATCTACAAGAGGGAAAATAGCGAAATATCTAAATAAATGAAAATAAAAAAACTTACTGTCAACAATTATCTAAGTGCACCATAAAGAGACACTATCGGGAACAAACTAACTTGGACGAGCACAAGAAAATACAGTGTCAGTGACATGGTTTGAAATAAAATAATAATCAATTAAAATACGGAGGCACAGTTAAAATTATTTTCAATACAGAATGTGTTAACACAATGTGATGGACAACCCGTAGTCACTGATTTCTCAGCCATCTTGACATAAAATCAAATATCTATGGTTTCATATATTTAGAAAACATCTGGCAACCGTAGTTATTGGGGAGCTATGCCAAAATGCCAAGTTTTAAAACTTTAATTTTTACAATTTTCTTGGCTAACTTAAAATTGGGACCAAAAGATATCGCCTCGCTCATCTTGACTGTCTCCACTTGTCCATAATTCCATTTAAGATCAGCAAACTGAACACACCATATTTTCAAATACAAGCTCGTTCCACTTTCTATTATCATTCCGCTCTCTTTCTAATTTGTAAATTGCCTCTTTTGTATTTATTGGACCGTTTCAGCAGCTACATCTGTACAATTCGCACAATAACTTGCATAATTGGCATTATTCATTAAATGTACCCACCGTAAAACTAAACGTGACAAAAAACAACGAAAATGCAGCCCGAAACAAAATAATTAATTTTCACCAAAGACAACATAATAAACGACGCGACAATAGAAAAAAGCGTGCTCAAAAAAAACTCGCACCAAAGTGGCAACGAAACAATTTAACTGCTAATTGCAATCGCCTCAAAGCGATGCGGCCGCAACTGCTCGTTGCGGTCGGACGTAGCTGCCGCGTCTGGCCGGTGCGTCCGGCGCAGCGCAACAATTGTATAAATTTAATTTGTTTTTGTACGTCTGCGACGACACCATCCTATCGTCAGTTTTATTTATTCGCTTGGCCCTGCCTCGTTTTACGTCCTCTGCTGCCCTGCAGCGCAGCCTGGCGCAGGGCCGGCCCTAGCGTTTTTGCCGCCGTAGGCAAATCTCAATAGTGCCGCCCCCCTAACTTCAAAACGATTTATACAAAAAAACACAATATTTACGAAATTTATTTGTAGTAAAAACGCAACCTTTGGAGATTATATTAAACTGTACAAACAATACTTTTAAAATAACAAAGAATACTTCTATAATATACAAAGTTTAACCCTAAATTAAAATAACCTCTTTCGAACCTTTTTTCTGCAAAATCGCGAATAACTTTTCAGATCTAATGTATTACTCAATTCATATTCAGTGGCCTTCATTGCTAACTCATTAATGCCCATTTGCACCGTATGTATTAAGCTTTACTTAAGTATGGGATCGTACTTAAGTCATTGATTTCATTTGCACGCTCACCAATCCGTCACCTAACTAAGGTTAAGAACGACCTAAGTTAGGCCGACGAAAATCGGCGGCTTAAAGCTGGCTTAATTATAAGCAACGGATTGCGTACTCGTGATTGGCTGAATAGAGGTTGAATTGTAACATCTGTCAAAATAACTTGAATGACCGCTGTCATTCACTTAACCTGATCAAACGATTTTGGTCTTATTAGTATAATTTCCACGTTTTAAAATCTATTCTTACGAAAAGAACATAAATTGTTATAATTTGACCGTAAAATTGTGTCTATTGCTAACAACTGCTGTACTCGTTACCATTATAAAAGTAATTCAAATTTACCGCCAAAATATTCTAGTGACAAAATATGACTGCAAACTTCACAATTGACAGAATACTACTCAGATTGGTACCAACATATCTCAATATTACTAAAGTTTTACCTTGTTGCCAAATCATGCATAACTTAAGATAGGTATGTCCTACACATAGGCGGTGCAAATGAACGCCGACTTAAGCTCGACTTAGGTTTAAGTCATTCTTAAAATTAGGTGTGCCTTAGCAAATACGGTGCAAACAGGCATAAGACAATTTTAAGTAGACATGGTTCTTAAGTACTTTTTTTATTATTTTTAGTTTAGCAAACTGTCTATCGCCCGCTCCTGTAGCAACAGTTATAGGCAGGGTTAGAATAAATCTGCTAAGCAATGTTTAAATTTGGCCCAATGTTAAGGGACGTAATGAATTTAAAAACGTCAACTGGACCTTCTGGAAACAAGGTCTATGGACGCAAAATCATTTAACATCATAATTAATTCGCCCGACTATGGAAATAGTACCAATAATACCATCAAAATGTTTACTGAATGAAGACATTATTATTGAAATTTATGAAAAACTGATAATTTTTGATTATCAGTGAAATTTGTCATGAACTTGCATCAAATATCTCCGGAAGTATTAAGCTTAGCAGAACAAAATGTACACCATATTAAAGATGAAAAGAATTACTTAAAAATATTGAAAGATGTAGATTTGGGAGAAGGTTAAAAAACGGGTTTTCAGTACCGAAATATTATGTCAGTATCTACACCAGTGGTTCTTAATCTTTTAGTGATGAAGAACCATTTGACTAAATTTTAGCTTTGTCATGGACCACTAAATGCTTAGCTACAAAATAAACTATTATAAGGTTGTTGAATAAATAAAAGACGTGTGAAATTATTTAAATCAAGTCTTATTTGCTAAAGTTGAAGAAGTTACATTTTTAGTGCGATGTTTGTGGCTGCATACTGTTTACCAAGTGCTTAATTCTTGGTTTGGTACTGCTCAAACGCATATCGGCACTGGCGGCCAAACGATTTTGGTTTTTATTTTCACTAACCAAAAAGGTTGAGAATCCCTGCTCACATTGGTAGATAATAATGTTATATGTAACGTAAAGCAATTTCTCGAATTTTAGAGAATGATCTCGCTATTTTGCCCTAAAATTGTATAGTTCAATTCTTGTCCCGAAAGTGTCCTTGCAGTTACTATCGTCTTGCATATCAAATAACTCTTCTTGAATTTCATCAGGTGCTTCAGTAATGTTAACAATGAAAGCATTGCGAATCAGTTTCTGAATAGCTTTGTCCTCGCAGTCAGGTCACTCAAATAACGTATATACTTATTTTAAAAAAAATTTAATTTTGTAAATTTCTGGTTAATGTTCGTCTTTTATCTCAGTATACAGTCCGTCAAAAATTGAATTTAGCGTATCAAAGGCAGAAAAATTATCCTCTATTTGTTGATCCCATAGCTCAATTTTAGCGCTGAATTTATCATGAAATAAAAATATGTTGGTGATGCCGATACAGCCAATGTCTTTTCAGATATTGCATATCGTGATCTACTGGGTCCAAGCTTTATTTTTTTATTTCATAGTTTGCCCTCGAAGAATTCTCGCGGACGGTCTTTAAGTGACGCTCCAGTTTTGCCGGATTTCAAGCATCACTGCTAAGAACAGTAGCGCATATTATGTATTGAGGTCTAATCTTCTAATCTATTGAGGTAAAGCCGAATTTAATATAATCGTGGTCATACGTGCATTTGTTTCCTAAAACCAAATTAAGTTCATTATACTTAACTATTCGCAGATTCTACCCAAGTACGCTGTACCACGCCTAAATGTATACAAAAAGAAGTCAAAAAGTCACCGTCACTTTTTGACATTTCAAATCCCAACTTTATACCCAACAGGATTCGTTGCCAGCTGTGAAACTTGCAATGAATTGAATAAAAAAATAAATAAAATCGATGACAATTCACAAGCATCTGGCTGGTGTAAACTTGGTTCAACTTTCAGCCAATCACAAGCCGCAAATTATAGCCCTATCTTATTCAACGCTTTATTCTTAAAGTGAATAGACTATAGGTATAAAATAAATCACAATGACAATTATTACAGTACCTAGCTACTTAACATACTTAATTAGTAACTTAGTTAGTAACATAACAAACAAAACAAGGTGTGGTTTACACACGTAATAAAATAACTAAGTATTTCATAAATATTCGTAGTTTTCGCGTTGTCAATTCATCGTTTTTGTCATTAATTTATTTAATAAGTGCATTCTGGCGTCGCGGACCACTTCGGGTGCTTTCAGGGACCAACAGTGGTCCGCGGACCACCGGTTAAGAACCACTGATCACACTGTTAAGTCATCTATCATCTTCTGTCGTTTTTGACAGAATGGATATTATAGATATCTTTATAGATATCTTTCAATATTTTTAAGTGATTCTTTGTTTATCATGTACCCAAATCTTCATTAAAATTTTATCTTTAATATGATGTATGATTTGCTCGGAATGTGCCAGTAATTCATTTTTACTTATAATATTTTCTTTAAGTTTGTGGATATCGTATAAAAACTCAAAAGGGTCTAACTCGAACTTTTCAGCTTTTATGATAACGTTGTCAAATAGATCTTAATTCCGTATCTTAAAATATAGGAATGGTCTGAAGCCTGTCAATTCCGATTGTATTTGATTTATTTTACTATTCTTTTATTTTCTAGATTCGGGCAATATTTTAGAGCGTTTTTTTATTGTAGTTCAGTTGGTTTTGCCGCCCCTAAACTTTGCCGCCGTAGGCAGAGTTGCCTACCTTGTCTACCGCCTAGGGCCGGCCCTGCAGTCTGGCGGCGTAAATAAGAGGAAGGGCCGCCCGTCTGTTGCGCCCCGGCCGTTTCCGTTTCGTTCGGCAGTTTATCTCCCCGACACTTCTGTCCCGTTCGTCGTATAAGTGCGGATTGATCAGATAAGTGAGGCTTCCGCCTCCAAACTTTATTATGGACCGAGGAGCGGTTTCGGTCGTTCCAAAAATTTTACGACGCCAACTTTGCAACAATGTGACGACAATGTATACGCGCGGCCAAAGGCTGAACGGGCGGGCGGGCCACTTGAAACTTGCCGCCGAGTACCGCGTTCGATTGTGGCGGGGACCGGGAGTCGAGTGAGATACGATGACTCGGTCTCGGTCTCGGTTCGGGTAGATTAAGAAACGTAGTACCGCGTGCTGCCGGATGCCGATCACAGTTCGGCCGACTTGGCAATTTCGAGGAGAGGAACGGGAACGTACTTTGTAAAGTTTGCTTACACCCTTTTCGATTAAGTTCGCGTTTAAACGTTGGCTTCGTATGGAGATCTTGCGCGGAAGCGTCTCGAAATTAAAATTGCTATTTTGGAAAAGCATTTATATGGGTCATGTCAATTACATACGTCCTGTATACAAAAAAACAAATTAAGAACATTACCCTATCGTGGAAAAAGATGAAAAATTATCCTTTAAAACTATGTACGTGTATCTACGCCCAAACAACATTATGAAATCGAAATTCAGGTTCTTGCATATACGAAAACTGTAAATTCGAGCGCTCTACAGACAGAAAATGTTAGGCATATGGGGTGTTCCACAACGACATACCAACACAACCTTATGTTTTGAAAATTTACCACTATTATACAGAAAGTATTACAATTTTTTATTAAGATTCGAATCCCAATAGTAACAACTTTTATTAGGCTGTCATTAACTGTTTTGAGATATTGTGAGATTAATGTCAAAAAACATACAGAACAAATAAAAAAATGACCTAAGAGATAGGGATAAAGAAACTAAAAAATCATACTTTTGAGATAGTTATTACTGATGTGCGAGTCTATATGATTTATCCGGAACAAATGGAGGTTTGTTAAATGTCAAATAACTTGGGAATTTCGAACACCGATATACTTCGAAAGATCGATAAATCAAACCAGCATTCACAAAATGCTTAACTTGATAGGACTATCGTCGACAGGTAAAACGCTATTAAGCATCTAATTTGACGTTTATAACTTAAGCGTAATAATTAAAAAATTAAACTTAAATATCTAGTTGCTACGACGAAAGTCAATAATCGCTTAACTGTAATAGTTCTTCTTTTCATTGATCTGGTTCTAATAATGACATTCCGCAATTATGAATTTACACAATAGTTTATTATAATACAAGTTTTATAAGACAAAAATTGGCGTATGAGTTGTTTTGGACACGACGAGCGTAGCGAGGATACACAATCTAGAGTAGTTTTATCTTTAACAGTTGGAAGGTGTGGTAAAATTCACAAATACGATTGAGGTAAGCCAATAGCGATTGAGATGTCAGCCGTATTTGACAGTTAACGTCAATATAATCAATCTTGGAAAACTAAAAGTTACTAAAAGTTTGTGATCAATTTATAACGCACACAAAGCAGAAAACGTAATTTGTGATTTTGATTCATCTAATTTATGTAGATACTTCAAAATTATTTTATGTCCTACATAAATAAAGTACCATTCTACGTTTTAGATACCAGGGTGAACTAGTATGCCCGCGAGGGCATTAAGTGTACCTAGATATATCAAATATTTGACATTCGAATCGTTAATTTTAAATCGTCAACGTCAATTATTGGCATTCATATTAGTCAATTCTGAGTAACAACATAATATTTGCAATATCGAAGCATTAGCTCTTTACACCAATAAACGATAAACTAACAATGTTTTTAAAATTCACTTTTGAAGACTGGTTATACAGTTTGATAATTCATTGTCTCTATCAGTTTGTAATGTCACCCAACTCCGGTCAACTCCGCAGAGACGCATGTCACAGGATTACGTTAAAATATTTATTAATATTATTCAAACTGGAGCAACAAAACCATTGTAGGACATAAAATTTTGTATGTACCGCATTACTTGATGTTTATGCCCTCGGGCGACTTGTAATTCTCTCGGGCCTATCGGCCCTCCAGCTTTTTAAACGGCCAGCCTCGGGGCATTAACATCCGTTTAATGCCCTTGGTACATAAATAACTATAAGTAATATTTATCAAAGACGTTAAATTGACGCTTTGCAAATTAGATTGCCTGACTTAACCCGGTTTGATTTCTTTCTGTGAAGATACACTGAGCAAGCCATTTATAATACAACTACGAAAAACAAACATGACGAACACAATTGAGGGGCTTTTTCAGAATATTTTTGAAGACCATGGAACATATAACTGTTCAACGAAAATTATTAGAATCGCAAATCAATAATAAGTATCTAAAAGTGTTATATTCTTACTGTTCAAAATGGGTCATCTTATTTCTTATTTCTTCTGTGCAATAATGCATGTTTTTGCAATTTATCTCATTATTTTAGAAACAACTGAAAACTTCCGCGAGCTCTAAAGCTGTATGGGTAGGCGGCCGACTCGGGGAAGCGCAACTCGACCGCTTTGGACCGCTTTGGTGCATTTTTCGCCTATTTTACAACATTTTAGCGCTAAATCAGAATAGACGTTTTGTAGCAGAATACATTTACTTTCGAAATACGTCAAAAAATTAAAATCGGACCACCTTCGATGCATCCAGGCTCGCCGAAACATATTACATAAAAAATTCAAATTGCAATTGTGCAAAAATAAATCATCGGACAACGCCTGGGTTGTGCGCACTCGAAGTACCAATGAATCGCTATTTTCTTGCAAAAAGCCTGCGCTACAACTTTGAAAATGGCAATTATGAAATTTTAAGAAACGCAGATTTTTCCGGTTATTCCGAATTTCCGCCGTTAATATTAGTCCTATCGTGTCCGTGTAGCGTTAAATTTTTTCTTCTTTTCATTCTCTGCAATTCGTCTTAGCATTAAGGTTGCTCAATCGGTTCAGCTTTTACAAGCGCAAAACGAAATAAAGCACGTTTTTTGTTTATCAAATTAAGTAATATTTGCGAGTAGCAAACATATCACAATACATCTACGGACTGTTCCACGTGACCTGGGACCGTCGGCTTCCTGATACTATTTGTGTCAAGATCTCAGTCATTTTCTGCTCTTTTGTCTGGTCTATTACAATTTTTCAACGATTTTGCAAAGGAGCTGCTATTTATGTAATTTCGTCAAAATATTAGTGTAGGAAAATTAGCTTTTTTAGAAGAAAAAATTTATAAAGTTTTGAAATTTTGGTTATGAACTCTCTGTAAGGACCCAAATACAGATCCGAAGAGTTCCCACCTCTCCGGTGGGAGCTTCATCCCCTTTGCTCAAAAAACTACCCCCAATCGTAACGTCGCGGTCTTTTTCGGCGTTTTGCTCATAAACCGCAATTTTTACGGAAAAATGTTACAGGACTTTCTATATTCTCCATTAAATTCTCTATAAAAATGTCCCTTACTGTTTTTTGCGTATCTCCCACCAAACGCTCGTAAATGACCTTGGAATATAGGCATAGTTTTCAGCGCGAACTGAATAATGAGCTCAGCACCGTTTTCTGCGGTGATTATCTTTAAAAATGTTAGTCTGAGCAAAAAAATTTATAGAATCAAAATTAAAGACCAGTTTTTTCTCTACAAGGTGCATATAAAATAAGATCCTTACGATCAAGTGTTAGTGTTCATATGATGATTTTATTATATTTATGCATTCTGTAGTTTGAGCCCGTTTCTACACCACCTTTGAGGTAGAGCTCTGGCCGCGTTTTTACTTTATCATACGCAGTATGCTAAAGTATTGTAATCATGCCGAAAAAAGAAATTGAGATTTTAGCGGAAATAGGTCTTTTTGGGTCCCCTGACCATTTTTGACCAAGGTACAAAAAAATGTCTGTGTGTGTGTTTGTATGTGTGTGTGTGTATATGTGTGTACTCGATTTTTGTGACGATTCCGGAGAAACTACTAAAGGTATCGGGACAAAAGTTCATATTTAGAAGTTTTATGACTAAACTTAGAGCTGAAAAGCTTTTGGTTCGAAAGGGTCCAAAGGAACTGGTAGTTTATTCTAAGCCTTTTTCAAGGATTTTGCAGATGAGCCGCCATTTCTGTAAGTTCTTCAAAATAGTTAAATAATAAATTAAAGCAGAGGAAATTTTGAATAATTTATGCCTATGACATTTTTTGGTAAAATTAATAGTTTAGCTGCAAGAGCAAATTCTATTTGATCGAGATCGGTCGCATCTGCATTGATATGAAACTGCATAGTAGCCAGGATTTTGACATATTTTTTTTTGTGCTGTCACCACAGAAATGTCTATGGCTGTCACCACGCTGTCACACTCGGAGAACCGCATGGAACGTCATCTACAGTGTCATGAACGAATATAAATCTGTCAGAATTTGAATTAGCTTTTTAAACTTGACATTTCGTAGAAGTGGTATCAACCTAACATTTTCTATACCGAAATATAACCATTTTTGATTTTTTTAAAATACGTATTTCTCAAAAAGCAACACAAAAACGTTGATGTCACTCCTGCCGAAAACTACATACAAACTACGCCGCATCACCGCTCGTTGTGCTATTCCGTACTTTCGGCACTTGTGAGATAAACAACTATTATTCTGATGACAGTAGGTAGTGTCAAATGTTGATGCTTTGACAATACCTTCGATTGATACTATTGACTATCAAAATATCTGTCAAATCCTGGCTAACTAGTTTAATTTTAATGCAGACACGATTTATCTCAGTCAAATAGATTCTCATGCAGCTAAACTATTAATTTTATATATTGTATGATAAAGTCATGTGCCTGGTCACATCAGATTTTTTTACGTGGTTTCCCCTGTAAAGGCCTATTCCACTAATAAAATATATCTATTTATTAATTTTCCTCTGCAAACTCGTCCTCCTCGATCGAATTGAAACAACTTTGCCCATGACAACTACGGCACATTGTGGAGCAGCGCAAACCAACTTTTACACAGGTACATCGCTTTCCACATCCTTTTTTACAGCCGCAGGATATAAGCTGAAGAATTGAAGTTGGAGCTGGCGCTTCAGTCATAACCACTGGCATTAGAATGTTTTTACTTTTTCTCCAGCACCATTCAGTTGTCGTTAAAGTTTTTCCTCGCCACGTCTGAATTTGATTAAAAACCCGATATGAATATTGTGCTAATGCAGCAGGTGTAGGTGGTAGTCTAGGCAAAATTACTGCGTCACTGGATTGGCCAACTAACTTATTCAATGAAATGAACCGGTAATGATTCAAAGTTGTCTCTTTTCGGGTTGCCTTGTATAAGGCAAGTGTAAATTTCTCACCAGCTCTTGCTATGTCATCTTTCGCCGATAAAGGATTATTGAATATGCCAACCACTTTTTGTAAATCCTTTCTTGATTTTGTTATGTTTATAGTCTGCGATTTTCCTTTCCCAAAAAAAGCAGACGTTGTGTAGCAGCCACTAAATGCATGGGTAAATAAAATGTTATCTTTGCAACCGTTTAAAACTTACGAAATTTGTAAGTCATAATATTTCCTTGAGCATCTCTCAAAAAGCGAATGTCTTTGTCCGATGGAGAAAGAGCGATGAGGAGTGATAGCAAATCAATATCTTGCCCAACAACATAGTTTTCAAAATTGTTGGCTGCGTCCATCGCAGTCTGAACAATTAGCAAGTCGGCATAATCGGCAGGGCCGATTTATCCATTAGGCGAGTGAGGCAGCTGCCTAGGGCGGCAGCCTTTTTTAGGGCGGCAAGTTTTCTTTAAAAACAAAATTTATAAATTTTTATTATATTTTCTGTTTTTGTCACCCAGAGTTGAAGTTTTTTTTTGCTAATAAAGTTATACTATTCTGAAAATATCAATTATTATTTATATAAGGGGGCGGCAAAAAGAAAAATGCCTAGGGCGCTATCATGCCTTAACGCGGTCCTGATAATCGGTAGCAGCGAAAGTGGAAATACCTGCTGATTCTAATGTGCTCATCAAAAATCTGTTGTTGTTGGGCAAGATATGGATTTGCTAACACTCCTCATCGCTCTTTCTCCATCGGACAAAGGCATTCGCTTTTTGAGAGATTCTCAAAGAAATATTAAGAAAAGGGCGTCTAGTTCCCATGACTTAAAAATTTCGAAAGTTTTAAGCGGTTGCAAAGACAACATTTTATTTGCTCATGCGTTTAGTGGCTGCGACACCACGTCTCCGTTTTTTGGGAAAGGAAAATCGCAGACTATAACCTTAATAAAATCAAGAAAGGATTTACAAGAAGTAGTTGAAATATTCAATAATCCTTCATTGGCGAAAGATGACATAGCAAGAGCTGGTGAGAAATTTACACTTGCCTTATACAAGGCAACCCGAAAAGAGACATCTTTGAATCATTACCGGTTCATTTCATTTAATAAGTTAGTTGGCCAATCCAGTCACGCAGTAATTTTGCCTAGACTACCACCCACATCTCCTGCATTAGCACAACATTCATATCGGTATTTCATCAAATTCAGACGTGGCGAGGAAAAACTTTAACGACAAATGAATGGGGTTGGAGAAAAAGTAAAAACATTCTAATGCCAGTGGTTATGACTGAAGCGCCAGCTCCAACTTCAATTCTTCAGCATATATCCTGCGGCTGTAAAAAAGGATGTGGAAAACGATGTACCTGTGTAAAAGTTGGTTTGCGCTGCTCCACAACGTGCTATAGTTGTCATGAGCAAAATTGTTTCAATTCGATCGAGGAGAGCGACTTTGCAGAGGAAAATTAATAAATAGATATATTTTATTAGTGGAATAAGCATACCGGGAAAACCACGTAAAAAAGCGCGCCCAGAGCTCTACCTCAAAGGTGGTGTGGAAACGGGCTCAAAGTACAGAATGCATAAATATAATAAAATCATCATATGAACACTAACACTTGATCATAAGAATCTTATTTTATATGCACCTTGTAGAGAAAAAACTGCTCTTTAATTTTGATTCTATACATTTTTTTGCTTAGACTAACATTTTTAAACATAATCACCGAAAGAACGGCGCTGGGCTCATTTTTCACTTCGCGCTGAAAACTATGCCTATATTCCAAGCTCATTTAGGAGCGTTTGGTGGGAGATACGCAAAAACAGTAAGGGACATTTTTATAGGGAATTTAATGGAGAATATAAAAAGTCCTGTAATATTTATTCGTAAAAATTGCGGTTTACGAGCAAAACGCCGAAAAAGACCGCGACGTTACGATTGGGGGTAGTTTTTTGGGCAAAAGGGGATGAAGCTCCCACCGGAGAGGTGGGAACTCTTCGGATCTGTATTTGGGTCCTTACTGAGAGTTCATAACCAAAATTTCAAAACTTTATAAATTTTTTCTTCTATTCCTTGTTTTTCGAGCTAATTTGCTTACACTATATGTAGTTAACTAATAAATTAAAGTAGAGGAAATTTGGAATTATTTATGTTTAAGGCGGATTTTCCTAGGAGCAGGTTTTTTACGCAGCGTACAACGCATTTCAAGTTGACAGCTTAATACGCCGCGCATTTGTATTTTCCAAACGTGCAGCATCAGATATTTAGGTGGTCTACTTATAGTTTGGTCAAGGGATCTTTGCGTGTTGTCAAAAGTGACAGTTCTCTGAGAAGATGTACGTTACGTTGTACGCTGCGTAAAAAACCTGCTCCTAGGAAAACCGGCCTTTATAACATTTTTGGTAAAATTCATAGTTTATCTGCATGAGCAAATTCTATGTGATCAAGATCGGTCGTATCTGCATTGAAATAAGTTTGCCAGGATTTTACAGATATTTTGATTCTATTAACAGTAGTGTCAAAGCAACAGCGTTTGACAGTTGAACACTGCTGTATGGTATGATAAACTCACCTGCCTGGCCACAACAGATTTTTTAATGTTAAATGTCGGGATTGGTTTCAATCTCCTCTAAAATGTTAACTGATATAAAACAGAAGCATCATACGTATTTTTTTATTTCCTCCTCATTGAAAATCGTAATAATTCCGTTCGATGCTACACGATAAACACAAAAATTTCCAAGTAGACCTCCGATTTATTTACCCGCTAGCGACGGTCCCCGACTAACCACATATCAGAGAAGAGGGTACGAGGAATCACAACATACATACAGGAAGTTAGCGAAGCGACCGACCGTTCGGAAGGCAATTATTTTCGCGGAAACTCCCCGCTTCAGATTTAAAAAGTTTTGTTTACCCGACTAATTGGACATTTTTCCGCACTCGCGGCCATTACGGCCGACGCCGTTCCATCTGTTTTATCCCCCGGTTTTTCGTGCTTCGGTACGCCACGCTCGGCCGCATCCCGTATAATTGATACAATTAAATATTGGCAGCGGACGTATTTGGTCACGTGGTACGTGACCATCGCTAAACCGGCCTCGGCCTCGGATCCCGCGCTCGGCAGAGAGACTCTGGAGAGGACCGGACTGTACTCGCAGCGCGCCCGTTGATAATTGAAACGGATTTGCAGTGATTAAGTTAATTAGCCTTTGTGTGTGCGATTAGCCGACGCACGGCGCTCGCGTCTCTATATTCGGATGGGTTTTCGACTGTAATGCGCTTTGATATTCCTGTCTCTCTGTCTATGCGTCGGTATGGCAATGGCCGACTAATGAACTGGGGATTAAAAATTGCACTCGGAGCTATTGAATAATTCTACTGCGCTAAACGTGACATTAATTTCGGTGGCGCAATTTTTGCCGGCGATGCTTAAGCCGATTTTGCGATGCGTTAATTGAAGATAATTGTACCGGGATTTGTACAGGGCTTAACAACCTAGTAAACTCAATAAAGTTTTTATATTCGATAAAAATGTATGCACCTACCTAAAACATTGATAATATTTTTGATGTTTTGTCCACTGAAAGTTGAGCTTAAAAACTGAAATTTAATTTACATTTTTAAAGTTATTTTAGAAGTAACTAAGAGTTGTAGCATTGTCTTTGAAATTTTCTTTATTTATTTTTTCTTTGCCTTAAAACATACCAAATTTGATTTGCCCAGAAGAACTCTTATTTGAAAAATTACAGGTTTCGAAAAACGTGTACCCCTATTTTTATGAGCAGTTTATAACCATATCTTTGCAATACCTTATGTTATTCAGCGTTTATGGAATCGGTGTCGGGAGACTGGCCAATAGAAGAGCTGGAGAAGGTCGAAATCGAAAAACTAGTCAAAAATCAAGACCGATTTCTCGTCTTTTCCTCTCTACGTCAGCGTACTGCCACAGCACGAGACCACCTTCTAAACGACCTAAGACGAGCACATGGAATAGAAATTTATAACTATTAGAAACTGATCAAAAGAAGCGAATTTGAAACCAAGAAGACCTGTCGCACCACGCCTTACGCAGCATCTCAAAGCAGCGCGAATGAGGTTTGCTCTGGATCAAAGAGATTGGCAACTTCGTCACTGGATGCCATTACTGTTCACAGACGAGTCCAGATTTCGTTTAACTCGTTGTGAAGGTCGAGTACGTGTATATAGACGTACTAAGAAAACGCTACGCAGCCGCTACTACACATGAAGTGGATAGATTTAGTCGTGGATCTGTGATGGTTTGGGCTGGAATCAGTATAGACAGTAGAACTGATCTTGTTCTGGTTTCTGGTAGACTAAATGCGATGAATTTTGTTTCGATGTAAACAACTTATAGGATCTTGTGGCGTCTGTTGCATATGGCGTCGGTCAAAAGTTCAGTCCTGACCTGAATCCTATTGAAGAACACGAGTGGGATCAGATTGACCGACGTGTTCGCAAGCGCGCTAATCCACCACTAACCATACAGGAACTGTATAAGCCCTGATTGAGGAAGGGGCAAGTGTACCCCAAGATTGAATCTCTTTGCAGACTAGTGCGAAGCATACCGCGCAAGTGTGCGGAAGTGATTCGTGCTTGCGGAGGGCATACACTGTGTTAAACCTCACCAATCCACAGAAAACCCGACTGTCATCGATACAATGACGGACATTTCCGTTTTGTTTTGCGTTATTAATTTACATTTTTAAGTGTAACTTAGAAGTAACTAAGAGTTGTAACATTGTTTTTGTAATTTTCTTTAGTTAAATATATGCCGTTGAGGAATACCAAATTTGATTTGCCTTGAACTATTATTTAAAAAGTTATTAGTTTCGAAAAAAGTGTTCCCCTAATTCTTTTGAGCAGTGTAGTTCCATTAATAAATAAATAAATAAATAAACCCTTTATTAACTTCACCACATTACAAATCATACTTAAATAAATATTAATAATATTGTACCCATTAGGTGAAGTTAAAAGGAGGGGGTTCGGATCCTTGCAAAGAGTATCCGTTCTTCCACCCCAACCTACACATTATACGTTTAGAGCACTTACAACAATATCAACACGGAAAAGCTACATAAACAGTAACAACAATAATTCCATAGGTTGAACTACGAGTCAATGCATTGCTCATTCAACAACAGTCTCCTGTACTCTCTCTTAAATGCATCTAGGCTCATAACATTTGACCGAGAACGTAGATCAATCGGAAGGGAATTCCAAAGAAACGCAATGTTGTACCCCTGAATGATCTATTAAAATTACTATACCTCAGGTGAAAAATATAGCCAGGTAATATTAAGATCAATAATATTATTAACCTTGAGAAACATTGAGAACCACTGCTGAGTCAGTAGCATTAATATAGGGTAATATAACTTTGATTTAGTCTAATAACTACACCACTTTTTTATGAGTTTATGCTTAAAATATGGCCTTGCTCCTTGCTTTGCTTATTGTTCTCTATAATCTTTGAGTTTGACAGAATTGGCAATTTGGGCACTGCTGTATTTTGGTGATCTAATGTCACCGACAATAATTGGTAGTGGTGGTAAAATTGTAAAAAGCGATTGAGTTACTTCACTTGCTTTTGTGAATGCTACCATTTGTCAATATTAGATAAAATAAAAATGGAATATTTTGACGATTTTCATCAGTTTGTACATCAACGAGGCAATTTTAATTGCTTATAAACAAATTGAACAGATATTTTTAGAGAGGCAAAGATCCTACTCAAAGACTAAATCGTTTTTAATTTAATAAATTGCCACATTTGATCACAAATCCAGAGTACGTAGTGTGATGCGCCAAAATTCAACACAATGGATTGCCTAGCGTACGCTGTATTTAAATAAAGTTTTCCAAATTACTGCAGAAAAACGATCGTCATCAACATCTTAAACGCAAAGAGAAAAATATCGGTAAGTTAATAGAGACTATACGGTTTTCGTTCAACAACGACCGTTGGGATAATCTGTGGATTATTTGTAAATGATAATATTAAGAACATAGAATAAACAAAAAATTTTGAATTTAAAGAGGGCTTGTACTCTTAGCGCCTCTAGAGGTCTAGCGGCAAACTGTTTTGTAAAAATTACTTTAATCTATTATTATTATTAGTTCGTACATACAGACCTTTGCGATACTATTCGCACTCAAATTTAATCGTTTTAGGATAATCGAGAAATACCCACACTGTTGAAATTCTCAATACTTTCCGCAATTTTTGCTGTCCACAGGATCAGTAGTTTCCTGTCATCTTTTCCACCGGTTGCAGTGCACATGCAATCCCACTGCGGTATCGTTGGGACATCATACTAATAATATTGGACTAAAAAAGTCTGATCCTGAAAAGAATTATAAAAATTGTCATCCATATCAGAGTATCCACATCGGCCGCAAATTCAATTTCGGGGTGACGCGTAGACGTGGTCGCGACAGTCGTATTATTTAGCCGGAACCTGGAATGGACGTTCCCGGCAATAACATAAATTCGCTCTTTGGTTCAGTGGTCCTCGGGTCCGCGCGCGCATTTATTACGCCACCTAGCCTACCGTCCGACCAAATCCGGCCGTCCGACTGCTCTGACCGTCCAACCGTCGAAACGGCACCCCAAAATTCTCGCAGATAACACCGCCGTCGAATAAATAATTGAATGGGATGCAAATGCGGCCGTCCGTTCTCGTGGAACGTACCCGTGGTGATTAAAGTTTGAAGCGGTCCACAGTGGAGATTTTGCCCTTTTAGAAAGACAAAATAATTTTTTTTAGTACTCTAGAAATATTCGATGGATAACCGGAAAAATAGTTAAAAATTTCCAAGCTGTAAAGGGGTTGGTTTTTAGGGGGTAAAGAGTAAAGGGGTTTTTAGGGGTAAAATGGATTTGGATGAATTTGAGTAAATTTGTTTAATAACTATTGTTACGTTGCTCTTAATGGGGGACGGCTCTAGGTCAGGGTGGATATGTAAATGAAACTCGTACCGTTGTTTATATTAGTTCGTATATTGCTGACCACGCAGAATTCAAATACTACAGCTGACAGGAGTCCGTGAAACACGATAGTTGAGCGTATACTATACTCGGTGCTGCAAAACTACTGATCCTCTTCCCATCCTATGCCGTGGCTTTAATATGAATTTGGCAAGACGTCATGGCCTGTTTTTTGACCCCCCAAAAATTCTGAGTTAGGATTTTTGGTTGCACACTGCTTTTGATCTAAGTTAATGTTAATTTGCACGTTTTGAACGCGTGACACAAAGGAATGTCTTTGTTCGGATTTGAAAAGCCTGTCGTCTGCATTTCTGGCCAAGCAACTATCTGCAGGTTGGATGGGTTGGATGACCTGGCCTCAATTATACAATGTAATTAAACTATACTTCGCCACATTATTATGATTAGTGGATTTACATGATTATCACACATTCGTAGAACTTATTATACCGGTAGAATCAATCTAATGCTTTGGTGGTCTAAGTTTGAGATACCTGATGGAATACTTCGTCAGACGTAGTCTGGTCTCAAGTTGTCTGATACAATGCCGCAACATTTATATTTAATTAAATTTTCAATAATTTGGTTTTCGATTCATCCCCAAATCTGAATGTTTGTAACAAATGCACAGTAAACCTTTGCAATTATAGCGTTCAATAACTTTCGGAAACTTTAACTGATATTAAACATAAGTTCACAAGTTTATCAGGAGTACCACACGCTCATGCCAAATTTGAAAAAAATTCTGTGTAGAAATTAAGGAGTTTGGTGAGATTCTCTAGAACTCTGTGCAAGGCCAAATGAATTATTCTTTGATTTGCTTTAAAATATTTTTTATATGCCAAATAGGAATATCCATTAATTGTGTATTACAAATAATAAAATTATGTAGAAAATTTTAAAAAAGCTGAAATTGCCTTTTCTACGATACAAATGGGCTGCTTTCTTTTCAAAATTGCCGAGGCTTGGTGCTTTGTTTATGTGCTGAAAAGATAATCGCAATAGGTTAAAATTTCCAAAACTTATTAAACATTATAGCTAAAATTGTAAAGTTTTACTGCTAAAGCTGTTTTCCAAAAATTCAGATATTGGTATGAATCAATAACAAAAGAAGTAGGGAATTGATACACTTTTTAACAGTCTACTCAAAAACCTAGTCAAGTATTTTTTCTCCACATCAGTTCTTACACTTGGACAACCAACAAACATGACATTGCATCTCCCTGGATAGTAACTGTAAAAAGTTACTTTCACTCAATTTAAACGGCAGCTGATAATCTTCATGAATTTGGTTACTATTGTCCGAAAAAGTCATCAAAATCGGCAAAAGATTGAAGAAGTTATTCAACATCAAAGCCTCAAAGTGTTAAATTTCACTATTCACATTTATCACAAAACTTGCAAACATAACTTCATCAGCGCAAGGAGCGGGCACTATTTTCTCCGAGAACTAGTTTCTTTAAGAACAGTTACTACACAAACAAATATACAAAAGTCAAGACATGTTATTTTATGTAATTAACTAAATCGTTAGAAAAGAAGAATATAACTACAACACTTTTTACTGAATGCAGTAAATGGCTTATTAGAAAACAGCCGGACCTGTGGGTGATGACTCCATATGAAACGGTACACAAGAAACTGTAAACACTAAACTAAATTTTCAAATTCTACATATTATTTTTCGAACTTGAATAGCTGTCGAAATATGTAGTCGGTAAAACGGACATGTTTCGAACTGCTGCAGTAACTGCAAATTTTTATTTTATATTTTATTCGAAGAATGCATAGGTTTGGCCCATATATGTGCACTAGGGCTTCCAATCCCGGAATTCCGGGATCCCGACAAATACTGAGCTTTTTGGGGATCCCGGGATTATATATCTAAATCCCGGGGTCCCAAAAAGGTTAAAAATAAATTATTTACTCCGCTATTTTTTAAGTACGAACTTCAATATATAACAGCACCTTAGCCGATTAAATTAAGTATGAAGCATAAAATGTTTGATTACACCAACATGTTGCTATATAATTGGAGGAACAGATTTAGCTTGAAGTAGATATAACTTAATATGAAAGCAAGCCTTTTCAGCTTCCTTAAGTGTTTTTAGTTTCCTCAACAAAAATGTAGGCAATACAATATTCAAGACAGAAACATAAAAAAACATAAACGTAAAAACTAAAAGAATAGTGGCGCATTTCTGTACCTGTACTCATATTGAGATCAAGTATACAATAAAGATACAAATTAATCCCGATAGATTTAATTGTAAAATGAAAAACAAAACAGTTAGGTACGATGTTCCTCTGTCATGGGGTTCGCCTACAGTTCTTCATAGAACAATTATTTTTTTTTTGCTTTTTTAGTGGCACATTTTTGTCGAAAAGTGCACTTGGATAAAAAATGTATTTTCTTAATGTGGGTTGGGATATTTGAACTAAATTTGACAAAACCGAAAGACGTACAAGTAATATTCATTTTGTTCATGACAAAAATTTGAATATTTAATATTTTAAATAGTTGCACTGAATATTTCATCAATTTTGAACAATAAATAACGATTTACTTGATGACCCGTTTTTTGTAAACAAAAATTGTTTTATTTAAAATGCAAACAGTTGATTTGCATAATGACGTAGGAATTTTAAAGTTATATAATTTTATCTTAAAGAAGAAAACGAGAAAAACATCAAAATGTTTTGAGTCGATGCTGGTCGTGATTATTCTTCTAATAATAGTTTTAATTTTGTTTATAATTGATGTCAATGCGCACACTTTGACACCTTTTAAACCGAGAATTTTGGTTTTCTACTTCTAAAATTTGAAAACATTGATTAAGTTTTGGTGTAAGAGATATTAGCTAATCAAGTATTTCTTATTGACTGTATTTGGTTAACTTTTGGCATGCCAGGCGTTTTGATCAGGAAATTTTTGTTTTTTTCATGAATCTCGGGATCAATCCCGGGATCAGTATATTGTCCGGGATTGGAAGCCCTAATGTGCACCGTGCGGCTCCCTAGAATTCTCGCAGATAACACCGCCGACGAATAAATAATTGAATGGGATGCAAATGCGGCCGTCCGTTCTCGTGGAACGTCCCGTGTGTGATTAAAGTTTGAAGCGGTCGTCGGCGTCATGTGCGCGGGGGCGGGCGAAATCGGGGGTGGGGGGGGGAAGTTGGTCCGATACGTAACCCACGATAAAGTCTTATTTATATGATCCGGGCGCGATAAGTCCACCTCCGGAGGCGGTATAAGGGCCCATTATTGCCGCTGTTACGCTTTATCCAAAACGCTCGCGCGGTCGCCCGCCAGATAAACGCGGGACGCGCGGCGGCGGCGGCGGTCGTCGTAAGTAACGTACGCGCTGTGCGTCTTATGCGGAGGGTGTCCCCATGGCCGCCCAACCTAACCCGTTATACATTATGTCCAGATAATGCCGGGTTAAACAAGTAGGCAATCTAGATATAGGGAGAGATATAATAATGGACTGCAGGGTTCTCGGGTAGGCTTTAAACTCGAGCTTTTATGTATGTTACGACTAAGAAGATCTCTACTTTAACGGTGCTCTTTATATACTTCGCGGTATCTACCGTTGGGGATATATGCGTGATGTATTAGGGGATGGAAATCGAAAAATGATGTCGAATTGGTAATCTTGCGTAAAATTTTGAACTATTGGCGTTATCTGAAAGGCGTTTCTAATATAAGCTTGCTTAAACCAGTGCTACATACATGCTACAAACACTTTTCTATGTCATACGATACATTATAACTAGATATGAATATACGGACATCCCGTATCTTTCCGGACTTACCATAATGATTAATGTATATATAGTAAATGGTGATATACAGGCGGGATGTAAATTTTAAATATATTAAAAATTACAGCCGCAACCTGGATTTGAACCAGGGCCCTTTGTGTCGCTAGCACAATACTCTACCAACTGAGCTATTGAGGCCTATGACATCTGTTAGGGAAAATTGTCATATCAAGGAAAGGAAGTAACCAACAGATGTCATAAGCCTCAATAGCTCAGTTGGTAGAGTATTGTGCTAGCGACACAAAGGTCCCTGGTTCAAATCCAGGTTGTGGCTGTAATTTTCAATTTATTTAAAATTTACGACCCGCCTGTATATCACCATTTACTATATATTTACTATATGTTTGTCACAACGCGTTCACGACGTTTAAGCATGCCAAACACACAACCTTTGCACTTGGTCACGTTTGGGTCAGCAGCTGTGGAATTCATTTGACTCAAATGGTTAGTCTAAAGTTCGCCGAGATGTTCGTAGCATGGTGTAGCACCGGCGCGGCGCGGCGTGGCGATTGTAGTTTAGGTTAAGCAGTTGATCCTTGAAAAGCAGGCAATCAGCGAAGTAACTAATTAGCAACAAGCTGTATTTTTGTAAATATGTTCATTAACTTGTTAGAAATGGAGTATCAAAAGTCTAGCGTGTGTAAGGAAGTTATAGGCGGGCGAAAGTAAAGAAATTTGAACCAATTATTATATAAAAAATATATTAGAATTGTGCTGTTTTGCTGGAAACTAGTCAGCAGTAATTTACTAGAACACATTTAGAAAGAAATTTAATGTCGAAATACGATGATAATCACAATATACCACCAATTATGTTTCGATCTAACAATCTTGAATGACATTCTGTAACACACAACCTTACCACCATTGTAAGTTTGCTACTTGTCCATACTCATTAACTGATACGTCGTGAAGTTAGTCATCTGGTGATCTTTCTACGACGCGTCCCAAACTTATTTAAATAATTGAGATATAATTGAAAATTATATACATAGATACCACAAAAGAACAATAGTTACTGCACATCAACTGGACGATCTAGTTAATATAATCTAGATTCCAGACGATAAAGACAAGAGAATCGCAAATTGTATTTATTTGTCTAAACGTGTTGCGCATGGCAGAGAGAAATATTTTCGTGGAGTATATAAAATTTAATAAAATCAGTATTTTCATTCAAGTACATTCAAAACAAAAATATTAGATAATAATTTATTGAGGATTCATGGCTTTTTAAACCATTGACTTCTTTCTAAAACTTTTGACTTTTGATAAAAATGGAATAGAGCAAACATGTAGATAAATAAGTAATAACAACTTGATGATGATATTTTTTTATTCAGAGCATCTAAATGTACTAAAACTCCAATTACTTTCTTGACTTATCTGGTTTCCGCTTGAAGCCGCCTAGAGTCTGGACTAGAAAGCAAGCCAGATAGTCGAGAAAACCCGACCTTTGTGACCTTAAGCCTCTTACAATTTCTTTAACTAACATGCTATCGATGGTGGGTTTTTACATTTCATTAATAACTACTAAACAAATGTGTGAAAAAATCCAGTATGCTGCTATTCAATGAACAGCAAAGTGGAATCATCAGAAATGCTTTCCTCGTAGAATCACTAAACAAATGAGTCTACAGCATGTAAGATGTCAATCTGAGAAGTTTTTATCTCTATGCGTTGGTTTGTTTATGATAAAATTGCAATTAATAGTAGTAAATTTAAAAATTCGACCGTCGTCGACCATCGTCGGAAATACCGGAATTATACCAAGCGACTGTGGGTTGGCAACGATGCCTCCTTTAGGGTATTGTCTTTGGGTAAGGTTGCCGTCAAGTTGTTTACTTGTTTGTAAGATATTAAAACACATGTCGCTGTCAAACATCTCTCGTTTAGTTTCTTGGCAGTGAAAATGTGCTTACATAATCTGACGTGGCCAGACAGATGACTTTATTATACTATATATATAAAATTAATAGTATAGCTGCATGAAGTTCTATTTCATCGAGATCGGTCGTGTCTGCATTAAAATAAAACTAGTTAGCCAGGATTTGACAGATATTTTGATTCTATTGACAGTAGATATTGTCAAAACACCAGCGTTTGATACTACCTACTATCATTGGAATGAAAATATATGTCAAATTCTGACACGACCGATCTCAATTTGAATCAGCTCCTGCAGCCAAACTTTTAATTTTACCAAAAAATGTCATAAACAATAAATTATTCAAAATTTCCTCTACGTTAATTTATTATTTAACTATTTTGACGAAATTACAGAAATAGCGGTTCAATCGCAAAATTCTTGAAAAATGCAATTTTTTTTTTTTTGTTTACACTACCTTGTCATACTATGTATGATAAAGTAAAAATGGGTTCATACTTCGCACCGATCGATCGCGCCCTATTGACCAACCGGTGTCGTTTGAATTGTCAGCAAATTCAGGCACAGTTCGTTATGCAAATTGCTAATTTTATCAAATTCACGCGTTTTCTTTTTGACTTTCAAACGTCATAACTGCTGACCCATTGAACCATTTCCTATATATAAAAACGTGCAATTGAACCCGGCCTAATCAATAAACTGTTCACCGACTGGCCAAACTTTCGTAAATATGCGATTTACCAAGACAGAAAGGCTATTTTGGATTACCGGGAACCCACCTCAATCCTAAAGGAAGTCTGGATTACCGCTATTTGGATTAGCAAGTCACTACTGTAATTACATTCACCAGCAATAAAAACCATACGATGAAATTTACACTTTAATTTCCTCGCAGCGCTTAATTATTCAAAGAGTAATGCACTTATGCTTATCGGTTGTGGACGTTACTGCAACCGACCGGCACTAAACTAAAAATAAACGACCTGTGAAAGATAGCGTCGCGTCGCCGTCCATAATAATACAATTAATTACCATCCGCTCGATAATAAAGGATTAAGGTTGCATTATCGATCGCTTTTTGTTGGCTTTAATGGTGCATTAAGGAGGGGAGACCGTTAAAAATCTCGATAATTAATTTCCACTCAAAGTATTGTGGAGTAATTGGATGGCGCGGAAAAAGACGTGGAAGAAATAAGACCGGAGGTGCTCACGATGCTCAGGGACCGTGCAGATGTATTGCCGAGGTGGGGCTCGATCGAACTTGCCCATGGGAAACCTGAGCGACTGATCTGAGGCCTTGGAATTAACTGCACGCCCTATTGAGCGCGCGGAGGCTCCTTTTGAGACTTAATGGAAATTGTAAAAATCACAAATTGTCGTGTACGGCGTTACGGGTATTCATGTTTTGCTGTAGCCGCTCCTCCATAATACCTTTTGTACTTTTTCATAAATTTATTTTGGTTTTGATTGAGTCATTTACCAGTAATAGTGGATAATAAAACAAAATAACTTCGAATAACTCTTAGTAATAACTTTTCACTTAGTTGATATGCGTAGTAGTAGCGAGTAGTCAGTGATTGGATGGAAAATTGGTCCGCAATTATATAGTAAAACAACATATAGAAAAAGTATACCGATTACAAATACAGGGCATAGAAATTACTTACGGATTTTTCCATAAGTTTTCAGAAAGTTATGGCATCATCGTTATTTTTTATTAAACGTAGGGCACATTTAGACGTTAGGCACAGTTGGATCGTTAAAATTTTCCTCTAAATTTGTGATGTTTGCTAAGCTAGTTTGTTGCATAATAGTGATGACTCCTGGCTGTGGAATAAAATAGCGCACATAAGAACCCGAGAAAATGCCTTCTAACTGTTAGGTAGTAGTAAAAAAGAATGAAACTTCGATTTTGACAAGGATACTGTCTCGATAAAGTGCGTAGAACTTGATCTAAGTAGACTGGATTACTGTGTTATTTCATTCATATTAGCTATTGAAACATTAATGAAGTTTCTCTTGATATACACTGTGGGTGTTTGTTTTTCACGTAAAAAACTTCTTCAAATAAAAAATCTCTAAAAAATTTTACAACACAATGTATTCAGGCTGATGACATACTCAAAAACCTTGATTGGTTCCAGCTCCAACTCAATCTTCGCAAAAACAAACGAAAGAACAAGAACAAGTAACATACATCTAAAATTGACAGCTAAACAACAATCATTGTTATACAATATACATCATAATTGAAACTGACGAAAAGACCACCTAACATGATAAATTCATAAGCACCCATAACCTAATACCCACAACAACACAAATGGCTTCTCCACGATCTTTAAAGTTAAATGTTTTTGTTACAACCGTCATATTCCACTAGTTTTTACTAAAAACAACAATATTCACTCTGTATAAGAAAAAAATCAACCTGTATACGATGCTATAAGATCTCTAGTGTTCTTTTTTATCAAAATTAGACAAATGTCATTACCCATTGATTTTAATACACCTTTCATTTCACATTAAATTGAACCGATATTATCAGAAATGTTGCATTGCCAAACATAAAGCAACATAACTTTGAATTGAAGCATTATGTTATTCCGAATATGGTATGGTTTCAATCTTCACACTACAAGCAATTCGCTTTTTTAAGAAATATTTGCATTGACTAAATATTATTGGAAGTACGAGTGATTACAAATTAGTACCGTTTTTTTTGCCCACTGTGGATTTCTTTGGTAACTAGCGACTATAATTAAGCGTCTATAATAATAAATTTAAAAAATGAAGGTTTATGATTTAGATGTTAAAAATTTGATATTTGTAAGGATCGTAATAGTATTTGTATCAAATATTAATATTTAAAGCAACTTCTTAAAACTATTGGCTCTCATTTTTCCTTATATCTGATTTGCAATCACCGAAAAAATAATGTTTTTAATCTAAATCGGAAATATTTTTAGAAACCTCTACCGCCGTGTTGGATCCGATATTTTGTTTTTGATTTTGGACTTCAAATCGAAAAAAGAATATACCGTTAAGGTTAAAATTGTAGGTACTTAATAAAAAAATCTATTTTTGTATCATGAGTTGGGCTAGATGTTTTATATTTGAAAAAAAGCCAAAGATGTAGATGTAAAATTAATTTTTATCTTTCCTCATTTATCTAAGAAGTTACACATAAAATTTCATAAACTTTGAACAATGAATAACGTTTTTATTTGAAAACGAGATTTAGGAGAGGTAGAACTGGGTCTTAAGACACTATATTAGCAAAATAATCTTATTGTTTCGAAGAGATATAGACAAAATTGAACAACGGAAAGACAACACTCAAAAGCGCGGTTGAACTTTTCTGCTTTGCTCGACAAAACTTTATACGCCAATACCTCAGCCGCTAAGATAGTTACCAAGCTGGTTTTGGTTTTCATTGGAAGTGTATTTTTCTCTATTAGAATCATCAAGAAACTCAAAATCGAGTTCTTGACACATAAACCCTCTTTCCGTAGTCCAGGTCTACATATGTCTACTTCAAACACCATTTTTGCATTTCATGTAGCCAATCAAAAGTTACAGCATTTGTTTATGTGTTTGTTCCGCTCGCAAGTTACAATTGAGGTGATTGATTGGTCAATTCAGTCGTAAAAAGGGCTGCATAAGAAAATATTGCTGGCTATATTCAAATCTAATTTTCCTGGACTATGTAGAAAGAATTCAAACCACACGTAGTACATGCCGGCCTGTTTTTAATTTTTTGTTGAAAGCAATTTACAAATATTGTTTGCTATCTATCAAAAATAATGAGCAAATAGTAAACAAGGAGGCCTGTGTAGCAAAGTTGCAACCTATCAGGAGATGTGCATGTGCATAATAACTTAATAGAATGGTAAAAGCAGCCAAAAACAAGGAACGTCGGATGTAACATGTGTTACCTGATGGTTTCCGATGCGCATCTGATGATTGATCGATTAGAGTGTGGGAAATGCATTAAAATATCTGCTAATCTATGTGGTTCACAATTATCTGGAGCAGTGCGCGCGCTGTAGGAATATTCACGTACTTATAATTGCAAAAGCGAGAGAGATAGAGCCGCAAGAGTGCGGAAGGTGTGCTCGTTGGCTGGCGCTCTGCGATACCGTTAATACAATTTTCTCGTATTACTGTTCACATTAATAGAGTTTAAATGATCGTGCGCTACATCCACACTAGCGTACTCGCACAGGCACCGGCAGAGCGAACGCTGAAAAAGTTCTATTCCCAGAGTGCCGAGCGTTAGATGGATTTTTAATCCCACTTCCATTGCTCGCTTTTTATCACGAAGTTGGTATAATGGATTGAAATCGATAAATTTACGGTTATAATTTATTATATTAATGATTGCTATTATGCCGCAGTGGAATAGCGCTACGTCGGACGATGTGAATGACGCGTTGAAGTGACGACTGTATAATCTCTACGAGATTAGCTATTTTGTGACCAAAAATGCTAATTTTAATTAATTATAATAGTTCTAGCTGGCTTGATTTAGTTGCTGTCAATGAGTGATCGATTTGAACTTCTATATGTTACCTATATCTACCTATATCCCTTCGATTTTGACTTTTGGGTCCCAATTAGTTCGGATTATCGACGCTGTAATGTACTTCGCACCTTTTTGCAGTCCTCAACTGTTTATCTCAAATATAGTGGGTCTTAAAAATAAAGTATACTGAACTTTTAATATAGAACTCATGTCCACACACCTGACACCGTTTAGGTACTGCATAGAGCCTTAATATATTATAGAATATATAAATAATTTGTACGTAAAACTTTATTTGTTTAACGTCTCTAAAAAGAATTCAAGATAACCCAAATTGGCAAAAATTGGTATCAAAATTACAAAACGGTTTTCATTAACTGCTTTCAAAGACGATAAATAATAAAAAGAGGTCACACAAATGTTATACGGCTTTAAAAGTGCCGTCCTATGATAGATGGCACTATTTTTCCTATGCTGTTTGTAAAATTTGTTCAATCTTCCGACTCTCTCCAACGTTCAAACAATACATTTCCGGACATGAGTTCATTCACAAATTTGTCTACTATGTCAGACCATTCATACACCAAAGACAAAGACGTAGAACCATTTAAATCCAGCAAATGTGACTATGCTTGTACCAATGATAGAAGGCATACGAGAGCGTGAAGGGACCATTCCAAAGCAATTGACTCAACAACTTCTACCATCATACCATCCGCTGCAAATAGAGTTCACTAATTGGACCATTGAACAACAAGGTGTGAATGCCGATTTTGTGGACAAAATCTTCCTCAGCAACGAGGCCTATTTTCACCAACGCCGGGGCAGCCATTTACTTGATGTATTGTTCCATACACAATTCCCCAATATCTACATTCTAAACAACTAAATATTTCAGTACATTACTAAAGAAAACCATGTTTTTAATGTTTTTTTTTTGTCTGAAGAACTTATTACATATATCGGCCAACTTTTGACTATATTTTTATTGGATTTATTATTACAAAATATGATGCTGCGTTAAATTCCCCTGTAAACTGTGGGGACCCACTTCAAGTGAAAAAACCTTCGAATATATATTTTTTGGGCAAAGAAAAAACTATCACGAGATACTTGGAGTTAGAGAAAAAATAATTAAAATGCGATTTGTGCAGGTACGGTGCAGCTGCAAAGGTCAACGTTGGCCGCACCTACCTCAGAGTTTCGCATGATAGACGGTGGAAATGTCAATCACGAGGAGTAGTGATAGCCGACAGGCAGGTGTTCATAACGTTTCAGATCGGCGATTGTTTTAACAACTGAATAAGCACGGTAACGACATAATTGCTTATTAGCATGATGGCCGCTGATACTTTCCTATTGTGCCTGACCGTTGGGGCGTCCTCTTGTTGACTTCTACAATGTTGTTGTAGGTGGTAATTGGAAACGAAATGGACGGATGTTGGTTGGATATATTTTAGTAAACAGAAGTTCGTGTTAGGTAATTTTAAATATTGTTACTTGGTGAGTGTGAAGTTGAGTTGACTTAAAATATGCCTGTAGATACATGGACATATTGTGCACAGTGATGTCTCCAATACCTCGTTTTTTTTTTAAAGCGATGATAGAAACTGCACTTGCCGATAATTCTCTACAAAAAGGATAATATTTACGTTGTCTTCCTCCAAGTAGTCGATTTGTAGATCCACTCTTTATAGTAGGGGTGTTCTAATAGATCTGCCTTTTTTACTTTATCAAAAATAGTAAGATATTGTAGTCGTGCCTAAAATAAAAATGAGTTTTTAGCGGAAATAGGTTGTTTTGGATCCCCTGAACATTTTTGACCAATGTGTGTGTGTGTGTATGTTTGTACCCGATATTTGTGGCGACGATTCCGGAGAAACTACTAAAGGTATCGAGACGAAACTTCATATTAGAAGTTTCATGACTAAACTTATAGCTGAAAAGGCTTTTTTTGTACATTTTTTGTACAAAAAGGTCCAAAGGAACTGGATGTTTACTCTAATCATTTTTCAAGGATTTTGCAAACGACCGCCATTTCTAAAATTTCGTCAAAATAGTTAAATAATAAATTAAAGTAGAGGAAGTTTTGAATAATTTATGTCTATAACATTTTTTGGTCAAATTAATAGTTTAGGTACATGAGCAAATTCTATTTGACCGAGATCGGTCGTGTCTGCAAGTTGAACGTTGATATTTTGACAATACCTACTGTCAATAGTATACTCATATCTGTCAAATCGTTTCTAACAGTTTTATTTAAATGCAGACAAGACCGATTTCGATCAAATGTCATGCTGCTAAACTGTTAAATTTATATACAGGGTCCTGCAACGAAGCTCCCGTCTTCTGTAGCTCACTTACTCATTAAGCTAAGAGTTTGACATTTTGCAGGCTTACCCTGTACTTCAAGGTACAATTCAAGAAAATATTTTTTATTATACAGGGTGTTCCAAAAATGTGCAACGCCATGGTAATATATTTTTTTAAATTGCATGCCATACATTTTTCTACACATTTGGAAGCTTTTTATGGTTGCCTACATATCACCAAAATTTTATTGAAATCGGTTGAGTGACCGCAGCGGAAAAAAATAAAAACAAAAAAAATTGATTTTGCATCGTAGGCTTTAAAAATCAATAAAAACCACAAAATGCGCCTCGTTAATAAAATTTTGCGACGTGCTTATTAAGTTAGATGTAATAGTCTCATTAACCAAGTGACATTGATCCAAATTATACAGGGTGACCAAAATCGAGTGTCAAACCTGTCAAACTTCAAAGCGTGTTATTGTTCTTATTTTAAATTGGAACCCATAATTTTTTTTATGTGAAATGATGCAGAATTAAAAAATAAACATTGTTTCTAAATACAACCCCATAACAATTCCCAATATTTTAAAACTTATTCGCCAAAAACTCATTTTTCAACGTTTCCAACGGCAATTTTAGATAATAAATATCGTACGCGGGTTTGAAAAACAATTTATTTCATAAAAAATAATAGACGTATTTTAGATTTGAGTGTACTTAATTATGTAGTTATTCAAATGCTAAATTTACTGCATAATTTACCTATAGCAGTAAGGACGGAAATGTGGCTATAGGTAAATTTTGCAGTAAATTTAGCAATTGAATAACTACTTAATTAAGTACAGTAAAATCTAAAATACCCCTCTGCGTTATATTTTATGTAATAAATTGTTTTTCAACGCCACGTACGATATTTATTACCTAAAATTGCCGTTGGAAACGTTGAAAAATTAGTTTTTGGTGAATAACTTTTAAAATATTGGGAATTGTGATGGGGTTGTATTCAGAAACAATATTTATTCTTTAATTCCGCATCGTTTTACCTAAAAAAAATTATGGGTTCCAATTTAAAATAAGAACAATAGCGCGCTTTGAAGTTTGACAAGTTTGACACTCGATTTTGGTCACCCTGTATAATTTGGATCAATGTCACTTGGTTAACGAGACTATTACATCTAACTTAATAAGCACGTCGCAAAATTTTATTAACGAGGTGCATTTTGTGGTTTTTATTGATTTTTAAAGCCTACGATGCAAAATCAATTTTTTTTGGTTTTAATTTTTTTCCGCTGCGGTCCCTCAACCGATTTCAATAAAATTTTGGTGATATGTAGGCAACCATAAAAGGCTTCCAAATGTGTAGAAAAATGTATAGCATGCAATTTAAAAAAATATATTATCATGGCGTTGCACACTTTTGGAACATCCTGTATAATAAAAAATAATTTCTTGAATTGTACCTTGAAGTACAGGGTAAGCCTGAAAAATGTCAAACTCTTAGCTTAATGAGTAAGTGAGCTACAGAAGACGGGAGCTTAGTTGCAGGACCCTGTATAGTATGATAAAGTGATACCATATGGCCACAGCAGATTTATTTATAGAAAATCAATGGTAAAATCTAAACACCAATATTAAGCTGTAGTCGTTTGTTTTGGAATTATAAGCAAGTTTGATTTTTTTTGTGCTTAAATATTTATAATTAAATGGTACTTTCATACTTCCTGGCTACTGAAAAACACATTTTTTCATACTTTTTTCATTGATAAGTAAAATATTGAATTTTCAATATTTAGGTACTTGTCAACATATTGGTGGTTTGTTATATAGTTGGTAAAGGAAAGGTAAATGCATATGTTTGAGTATTTTTATTTTTTTTAGCTGACCTCTGAAATGTCGACCGTTAAAACAATGAATTGTGGTTTCTTTTATATATTATCCATAACACAAAATAAAAAAAAACATGCTTAATTTTGTTTTACTACAATAAATTTTTAGTACATATCATAGTTATTAACTTATTAACTAAATCTAATAGGTAAAAACTGTTTCCGGCATGCTTCTTTTTTCATATAATTGGGATCTGAAAGCAGAATTCTATATTATGTCAAAAGTTATTTGTGTGAAAAGCGATAAACTGAGCTAATGAGTGAAACAGACGCAAAATGTTTTGATTTGTCTAAACGTGTTTTATTCCAACTTGACTATTATGTGTGAGTCCACCATGAGATTATTGTTTTTTTTTACAAAGCACATAGATACTACATGAAACATACAATTCACGTAAATTTCATTGTTCTGAAGAAATCTGATAATACGTTTATTTCTTTGTGTCTAGAACTACATATATCAAACAGTATGACGTGTATTGTTTGATTCACTTGAAGAATATTGTATTATGGAACAAGCTTCTTTTAAGGTGTGACATATATTTTGTTCTGGTATTATTTGCACGGTCCATATTTTCTAATTTCAACTTGATTTTTTTCTAAACTCATTATTTAATGTAGTTTTTACCTGCTGGCTAAAAACTTGCATGAAATACAATTTAAAGTGTTTATGGCCTGCCAGTCCATTAGAGTTGGGTGACGTCTTATTTAATATTGTAAGTAAAAGTAGCGAGAATATACATAGGTTACCGTATCGTATATATCATACTTTATGGACAAAAAACAGATTATCTTAAGTAAGAATATAGCCCGGTATCTTTTAAGTTTATGGCAATTTTCTCCTCCTTTTCGCCTGGTAGTGTACCGATCTCGTATGCGCATAAATCTAGCCACTCTTAAATAGCGCGCTCGGGTTAACTTGGGCCCTTTTATGCCTTAATAAATTCCGTTATTACCTTAATAAGCCTTTTCAGCGTAGACGCATCCCTGAATAACGTCTAGGACGCTGGGCGTCCTCCTATCAACTTCCTACGAGCAAGAGAAGAAGAAGATTACTTAACTGTGCTCGCCGCCCGTCGCCCGTTTCTCTTGTCGGGGTCGGGTATTAGTGGAGGAGCGGTGCTAGCAGTGCCCGTAGCTACTAGCTACTATCGCCACTTGTACATCTAGTGTGTTGTATGCACTGCAGCGGCGGTAATTGCACTGTTACAAAGTAGGGGACTATTAAAGTTTACAGCTTTTGCATTATCTGCAGTAAAAGTGCCGTAATGCGTTCGCGAAGAGCGAGGCTAATACGAAAAAACTACCCCCGGCGCCGTAATCTGTCTAAATACTAATGCTTTACGGTTTAAAATAGGTATTACCGAGGGGTAGCTGCGAGCAAAGTTTCATAATGCAACGGAAAATGAATGCGATACATACTAACAGTACTCACATTTTCATAAATTCTATTACACAATGTTATCTGTGCAATTTTTCTAGTAGCCGAAATTTGAAACTTCTAGTAATTTTTAACATTCCAAAAGTTGGCTAAATATACTTCACCGCTATCATGTTATTGATTAGCATAAGAGCATTCTGTGTAACTTATGTCCAATAACTTTTGGTTTTATGACTTGGTTGGCTGATTTGAACTAATTTCTTGTATACGAATGGAACGCAATAGTTTCCAGAGGTAATAGATCTTGATATTTGAAGTAAAATCAAATGCTTTTTTCTCTATCTTGTACAAAATTGGATTAGTGATGATGCTATTTGTTGAAAACATTGCAAAGTAGCTAATAAATGACAACAGAACACGCCAATAATCCAAATGTAGTTATTTTTCCGAAGTATTTAAAAAATACTTAGCGTAAATTCTCAAATAAGAAGGGTATTACATTTTTCCGGAAAAGGGACAGATTGTGGTGAATCGTTGCACTCAATCAAAAAGGCCGTTTTAGGACTTTTGTCTCAATAGTGCTATCTTGGAAGATTGTTCCTCTGTTTATGAAGATAGATATTTTCAAAAACTGATTTCGGTCATATACACAACGCCGAGACGCCCAATTTAAAATTATTAGCGTGTCTACAGGATATGTATACAGGATACATAACGCATTACCAACCCAAACTAATGTCTTTTTTTAAGTGGAACAACTTTGAATTCCTCGCAAAATTTAACAATGAAAAATAACATTACCTACCCTAAAGTTTATACTTTTTGATTCATTGGCGTTTTTATGAAAGAAAAAAAAAAAAGCTGTCTAAGAAGAATTGTATATCTAAATACCTGTTTTTTATTTTATTTCGCACGCTTAGATTATGATTAAGTAAGAAGCGTTCCCTTAGCGTGATTACCTGTCATATCCAAATTGTGTCCAGGTTGATCATAATCTACAACATAATATAGCAAACATATTTTCCTAAGAAGGTAAGTCTTTTAAATGTAACATCCTGTATCTAATCATTTGGTGATGAGTTTGTTCTACGCATCGTTCTGCACAAAAAAGTATTAACACACACTAATCCTAAAATAAACTAAAGTTACTGAAATAACTTCTTCTTCGTGAAAATTTACATGGAATTACCGATATAAACTTCTATTTCTTGCAAAAAAATATTAAGTTTAGAGAGGTACCTTAATAACCCGTTTAGTATAGTTTTTCATAGCCTACAGAGTAAAAGAAAATTTTATTTTATTTATGAAAAAATATGAAATCATGCGAGAAAACAGTAATTTAGGTAAATACTTAGCTGGTTTAATGGTTAATGTAGGTGTTGAACAACTTATTGATAGAAAAATCAGCCAGTATTTATTTTGTGCAGTACTATGCGTAGAATTCAAAAAAATAATTAGATACAGGCTGTTCCATTTAAAAATATTAACAAATATTAACAAAACTGTTTGCTATACCTATATTGTTGCAAATTATGACCATCCTGTACACAATTTGGATATGGTAGGTAATCACGCTAATAGAACGCTTCTCACATCATAATCTTTCGTGCGCAATAAAATTTAAAACAGGTATTGAGATACACAATCTGTTTTTCAATGAATATTCCAATAAATCAAAAAGTATCATGTCACGGAAAAGTTGTGGGTTAATGAATTAAAGAAAAAACCCAAAACGCTTTAAAATTATTTTAATTTTTGATATTTTTGTTTTTTTTTAATTATGATATAATTCGGGAATGTGCAATCATGGAAAAGGTGTGAGTTAATGAATTAAATAAAACACCTAATTTATTTTTTTATTTTCGCGTTTTGGACTGCTGCAAAGGCTTTAAAATAATTTTAGTTTTTGATATTTTTTATTTTTGTTTGTTTTTTAAATATGACATAATTCGGGAATGTGCAATCATGGAAAAGGTGTGAGTTAATGAATTACATAAAACACCTAATTTTTTTAGTATGATATAATAGTAATAATAATGATAATCCACGTCTTAACATCCCCCAACAGCTTTTGCCACTACGGGGGCATCGGCAGGCCCGAATTATCATTATTATAGCCCGCGTCTGTGGCACGAATTAAGTTGTTTGGATTTTAGCATTCGCCGAGGAGTAAATGGCCCGCACAGACGTGGGCCATAATAATAATAATTCTAGCCTGCCGATGTTGGGAAAGTGGCGAAAGCTGTTAGTGGATGTTAAGGAGTGCATTATTATTATTATTACCATTATATCATATTAAAAATAATAAAAAAAATATCAAGAAGTAAAATAATTTTAAAGCCGTTGCGGCAGGTCAAAACATGAAAAAAATAGGTGTTTTATAAAAAAGTTGTTTTCATTAAAACTATTTTTATTCTGTGGTCTGCTAAGGAGAACCGGAAGTTGATATTGGTTCTATTGGTATCAACATTGGAAACAAGCAAAAATAGTGCATGTGAGATATCATAGAAATATGCTGTCACAAAACCGATGTTCTGCCTGCACATCTTTTCATTAAATAAAGTCACTCAAGTCAAGTGAGAGTTAAATTTCGACTATATCATTTAAGTTGCTCAGCCGGTTCACGGAGAAAGCACAATATTGACAAAACTAAGTTAATTATCAAGTTCGATATTTAATAATATGTCTAAATAAGTTTCCGCCTTTCGAAAATCCTGTTCAAAAACCGACTTACGAATTAATTTGCCTCGGCGAACCACGGTGGCGTTTTATCATCACTTACCTCATCGTTCCCTTGGCGTCGCGTCGTCCGGACTCTGTTAAAAATGTAGAGCAGAAGAAATCGCGCCGATATCGCGTATTAATCAGCGGAAGAGACTCCGGCCCCGGCGTACAGAGTCAATTGAAAATCAATCGCCAAAGACTTGGATATAGATGACGCAGCGTCGACATAGCCCATCTTGCGCCAATCTCTGCCCGGCGAACGCGAGTTATGACGCACTTCAATGACGAAATTAGTCGGAAATTCTGGATAGACGGTCAGAGATAAGGAGAGCGGAGCGACGTTGAACCAGCCGTGGGGCGGAAAGACCGTCGACGGATAACTCGCCGTCGGTTGCCGCTTCCCGACGCTCGTAATAACGCCGGCTTAGCTTAGTTTCTCCCTCGATCCGTGTATACCATGTCCGGCAGAAAGTTGGAAAACATATGCAAATCATGTTTATACAGGGTCCTGCAACTAAGCTCCCGTCTTCTGTAGCTCACTTACTCATTAAGCTAAGAGTTTGACATTTTGCAGGCTTACCCTGTACTTCAAGGTACAATTCAAGAAATTATTTTTTATTATAAAGGGTGTTCCAAAAATGTGCAACGCCATGGTAATATATTTTTTTAAATTGCATGCTATACATTTTTCTACACATTTGGAAGCCTTTTATGGTTGCCTACATATCACCAAAATTTTATTGAAATACGTGGAGTGACCGCAGCGGAAAAAAATAAAAACAAAAAAAATTGATTTTGCATCGTAGGGTTTAAAAATCAATAAAAACCACAAAATGCACCTCGTTAATAAAATTTTGCGACGTGCTTATTAAGTTAGATGTAATAGTCTCGTTAACCAAGTGACATTGATCCAAATTATACAGGGTGACCAAAATCAAGTGTCAAACCTGTCAAACTTCAAAGCGTGTTATTGTTCTTATTTTAAATGGGAACCCATAAATTTTTTTATGCGAAATGATGCAGAATTAAAAAATAAACATTGTTTCTAAATACAACCCCATAACAATTCCCAATATTTTAAAACTTATTCGCCAAAAACTCATTTTTCAACGTTTCCAACGGCAATTTTAGATAATAAATATCGTACGCGGCTTTGAAAAACAATTTATTTCATAAAAAATAATAGACGTATTTTAGATTTGAGTGTACTTAATTAAGTAGTTATTCAAATGCTAAATTTACTGCATAATTTACCCATAGCGGTAAGGACGGAAATGTGGCTATAGGTAAATTTTGCAGTAAATTTAGCAATTGAATAACTACTTAATTAAGTACAGTAAAATCTAAAATACCTCTCTGCGTTATATTTTATGTAATAAATTGTTTTTCAACGCCACGTACGATATTTATTACCTAAAATTGCCGTTGGAAACGTTGAAAAATGAGTTTTTGGTGAATAACTTTTAAAATATTGGGAATTGTGATGGGGTTGTATTCAGAAACAATATTTATTCTTTAATTCCGCATCGTTTTACCTAAAAAAAAAATATGGGTTCCAATTTAAAATAAGAACAATAGCGCGCTTTGAACTTTGACAAGTTTGACACTCGATTTTGGTCACCCTGTATAATTTGGATCAATGTCACTTGGTTAACGAGACTATTACATCTAACTTAATAAGCACGTCGCAAAATTTTATTAACGAGGTGCATTTTGTGGTTTTTATTGCTTTTTAAAGCCTACGATGCAAAATCAATTTTTTTTGGTATTTATTTTTTTCCGCTGCGGTCCCTCAACCGATTTCAATAAAATTTTGTTGATATGTAGGCAACCATAAAAGGCTTCCAAATGTGTAGAAAAATGTATAGCATGCAATTTAAAAAAATATATTACCATGGCGTTGCACATTTTTGGAACATCCTGTATAATAAAAAATAATTTCTTGAATTGTACCTTGAAGTACAGGGTAAGCCTGCAAAATGTCAAACTCTTAGCTTAATGAGTAAGTGAGCTACCGAAGACGGGAGCTTAGTTGCAGGACCCTGTATAGGTTTCTTGATTATTTTAAACCTAGAACGCAAATATTTGAATGTAAGTGTTTGCTTGCACGTACCAGGTGTTACCAAGACTATGAAAAACAGTTATGGGTACCTTCCTGCTTAAAGGTATGCAAATATCGACCCATGCAACGAAGACTATCGTAACTCAAGTGCAATCCCTATGTAGTTACTATAGTCTTCGTTGCATGGGTCGATACAATACAATACAAATTTATTAATCCCAATATATTATCTACAAGACATTATAAGACAAGTCAAATCACTATAAGAAAGAACTTCTCAGCCGCTCCAATCCAACCCGTACACTGGAGTTGCAGACAGCAGTTGCTTGATTCCTCTCTGAAAAACCGGAGGTTTCAAAGACCTAATTTCTGGTGGTAAGATTTGTGTACTTTATGCCGGCTAGTCTGCCTCCAATTGTGCCACATGAAGCCTCTTCCCATCATTCCTGTAGTTATCTTTTCCTCGCGTATCATGCTCGTGAATGTCCTTTTGTGTTAGCAGTTCGGACTCTTTAGCTTTCACAGCTTTCAGGACACTGTAGATGTACAACGCGTACACAGTCAGTATGCGCCTCTCCTCAAATAGTGGCTTACAGGATTCAGCTTTCCTCTTCCTGAACATGATGCGAATGATGCTCTTCTGGGCCACAAAAATCCTCCTTGTGTGCGCGCCACCACCCCAAATCGCTATCCCATACGACATCAACGATTCGGCTAGTCCATGGTAGATCACCATCATGGTAGAGTCAGAGATCGTGTTGACTCATCTTCGAAACAGGTAGCACAACGAGCTCAGCCGACTAACGAGATGTTCCGCTTGATGTTGCCATGTCAACTTGTGATCTATTCTCACGCCAAGGAAATTGGTTGTTTCTACTTGCTGTGTGGAAGTGTGGTTATGTCGTACCAATAAAGTCCTGTCGACAGTGCCATTCCTCGGTTGAAACACGATCATCCTTGCCTTTGTGTTGTTCATTTTGATTCCATTTGCCTCGCACCACTGGGAATTTTCTAATGTAGCTTGGCTACTGGTAGTTATTACCTCTTCAGTTGTCTGCTCTGTCACAATCATTTTTGTATCATCGGCGTAGATGTAGATATTTGCCAAACTATTATATCTTTCAGGAAGATCATTGATCATGATCAAGAAGAACAACGGACCCGACAGAGAACCTTGCGGGACTCCTATGTTCTGAACCATCTGCCGCGACTGAGTCTGGTTAATCACAACTATTTGACATCTGTTTTTAAGGTATGACTCCAGTAAGGTGTACGATATTTCCGTGATACCGATGTTATGCAATTTTGTTAGCAACATAGCGTTGATTGAATCAAAAGCTCTGGACATGTCGAAGAAGAGCCCAACTGTTTTTTGCTTGGTCTGAATACTTTCGAGTATATTTTTCACCACCTTTTCCAGGGCTGCCTGAGTTCCTCTCTCTCCCTTTCTGATATGCGAACTGGCAGTCGGAAAGTAATCTATTGGCATTCAGAAAGTTCGCTATCTGGTTGTACAAAACTCTCTCGAAAACCTTGGCCACTTGGTTCTGAACCACTACCGGTCTGTAATTTGGAACCTCACATCTTGATTTTCCTTGTGCAATGGTGTGAAATTTTTAGTTGTTCGGGAAAGATGCAGCGAAGTGTTTATAATCTGTGCAATCGGTCGGCTGTTATTTGAAGAAGGTATTTGGAAATATTAGAGGTCAATACGAAAAAATAATCACCTTCTCCGTTACGTATACCGGGTGTTGCCAAAAAGATGAAAATGATATAAGAGTAAAGTGTTTTCTATTTCAAAGCTATGCTAAAAAGTTATTTGAAACGTATTCTAACATTAAAAGGCTTCAAATATGATATTATTGTCACCTTCAATGTTGCCTATATAGGGCGTTTCCAAAAAGATACGAAGAACGATAGTCTGTCTGGCCATGGCTTCCTTAACTACCTATACCAAAATTGTAGATGATGGACACAAGGAAACAAAAGTTTTGCATACAATGTCGAGTACAGTGTTCCTCCTAAATAAACGTTTGTTGCGGAATATTGAATGACCATAAACCCTATATTTTTTCACTAAACGTTAAACTCTCGAAGGTGTTTAAAATATTTATATTTATTGCCAGAATATTAATTAAACAATGACCCTAAACCATGAACGTTCGAGACAATATGTTTTTCCAATACGATGGCGCACCAAGTCACACAAAAGGCACTAGTGAAAGGGTGGTTTGATGAAGTTTTCCCTAACCATTGTATAGATATGTTTCATTTTGCCGCCTCACTTGATCTTCCATGCGTTACCACCATTTATCAGCATGTATGCGTCTAATATATCCACCAATTTCAACCTCTTATGATAATTCTCCTGTCCTTCCTACAATAGTTCCTGGTTTCCATCGTGCATCACGTGCATTTTTTTATCCAAATATTCATTCCTGGATCAAATAAGCGTATTTATCCTTTTTTGTCATGGTATATATTGTGCTTCCACATTTCCAACTCCGTTATCCTTTCTGGGTCAGATTTTATTCTATCAAGTAAACGCCAGGCATGGTATATGTCGACATGACAGTAAAAGCCTGTGCAGCATCAAATGTTGGTCCCCTGCGTCATATCTTGAGCCCAGTAATATCTGTTTAAATGTTCGCTAAAACCTTTCTTCCAACCCTTTGGTTTTTGGATGACACTGATCTAATATGCTGGATAGCCGGGATGTGTACAGAAGTTACGATAACCATCTAGAGTTATAAACCATTGCTTGCCTTGAAAAATTCCAGAAAAATCAATGTGTATTGGATCCCACGGATTTTCTGGTATATTCCAGGAATATAATGGTACTTCTGGCACATTACCACGATTTTTCTGACAAGCCTCTCATCCTTTGACGTACTGACCAATTTCCTATCTATACCTGGCCACCAGACATAATAACGCTAAATAAAGGACACGTTGTTGCAGTTTTAGTTTTTGATTTTATTGGTTTCATTTTCAACAGATAATTCCAAAAATTTTTAAAAATGTGATTTTAACTTATATTCAACCTTGACTGGTCATCCATTTTCAAGATCTCGTAACAGTCGGTACATGCAAGTAGAAACTTGCATACTATTGTTTGCATATTAGGTTATAATACAATCAAAAGACTTTTATAAAGACGAAACTTTTCTGAAAAATATAATAAAAAAATGTTCCCATATGTCTCTAACTTTTTGCCGGTCACGGTATGTGCCGCCGCTCACCCCTGCGGGGGAGGAAGCCAACCTCCGCGCCGCCCGCCGCCCGGCTGATATTAACCCCCGGTTTGTATTCATGGTGTCGTCCGTTTTTGATGGTTCACTTGGGCAACGAACTGGACTTTGTTTTTATGACCTCCCACGCCAATGCCTGCCGAGTGCAATGCCTGAAGATGACGGTTTCGATTATTAATGTTTTGCGAAATGAAGGAGCATTATTCAGTTTATGAGGCCGCGGCTTTAGTATGTTAATTTCCGCTGAATTACTGATGGTGGTGAGTTAATTCCTACGGGCGACGTATGCTAAACGTTGGACGTCATTTTTGGTGGAGGGGAAGGGGGTAATTAAACAAATGATATTAAATAGTTTATGAGGTTGCTGACACCTATCTTCTGACAGTTGATGGACCATTCACTAAGCCTTTTCGGTATATTTTAGAGCAATGTCAGTCAGTGCATCGTATTTATTAGCATAGCGTTTTGACGACTTTGCATGGACCAATGTATGAAGATGTGGTTGAATGTTACTTCTGCCTGCCGATTCATAGAATAAACAATATATCCGAAAAAATGAATTAAAGAACAAATGCTTTAATGCCAATACCTCAATTATCAAGGTACTATCAAGTCAATGACTGATCAATCACAGATTAAAAGAGATATCCGAAAAGTGCTTAAAAAACTTTTTTTTTGTGAGATGATTTGTGATCTTGTTTTAATACAACACAAAGTATCAATATTCCTTGTCAGAAATAGATTTTGAGTCGCCTTAGGAATGGCAATTTTATTTGACACGCTTCTTATCAAATGTTTCATGAAGCTTCCATCAAAGCTTTGCGAAGTATATGTGAACACTTGGTGAAGTGACAGTTGCGACTAAATTAACCTTACTAGCTTGACGACAGTAATTACAGACATAAACTCAACGATTCCCTAGCAATGACACAGCATTGAACAATAGCAATCCCAAGCTTCTCAACTTTAATCTGTCGTTTTAGTTTTTTATCTATATCCTAATCAGATCAAAATTGTTCTGAAAGTAATATCTGCTGCAATTTTGCAAATAACGTGGATTAAAATAATGAATAATGTGAATAATAATTTTCGACGTTAGCAACAGGCTGTTGCTAACAGCTGCCATTGTTTTCGTAAAACTTTGATGAAAACATGAACTTTTCATCAAACATTTGACAATAAACTCAAAGAAATTTGCCAAATATTATATAGTGGAGCTCAGGCATTAGAACTAAATATTTTTACCATTATATTCGTAGCATAGTACGAATTTGTTTGCTGAAACAAACTGTTCATTTGTAAATAAAATATACAATCTTATTAACTTCTTAGAAAGAATTGTTGCTAAGATGTTTAAGGACATTCCAAGCTTATAGTTAGCAACATTTTTACAGAGTCGGTCTGATTGAGTTACTTGGAAGAAATATATGTTATCAATTATGTTTTTTCATATTAAGGAGAGGTTCTCATGTAATCTGTTGAAAACATCATTATTTATCCTTTCGTATTTTGAAACCTTGGACTAAATAAAATTAGCCCCTGACAGTTTTTTGATTCTCGCAAGTTTTATAGCCTATGGTATTCTCCGGTCAAAATTTTCCCCATGAAAACGGCACAAAGAAATGTGTCTATTCAAATGATAATTTTCGGGACCGCTTTAAATCAGGAATGTGAAATTTGGATACAGTACAGAGAACGTATATATCTAGGTGGTAATGTTGATTAAATCATATTTCAATGAAATCATATAGAAAAGGAGTATCAATAAGTATCATGTTTGTACCTTCTTTTGATGAATTTATTACACCGATACAACAGACGCGTTTTTCTAGAAACACGATCTTTCAAACTGGCTTGCGCAATTACTTTTGAATCGTTTAACGGACGGAGTTATTATTTTTTCCCTTAGAGAAAATACTTTTTCAAGGCATTGACAACGTTAACAAGTGACAAGCGCACCAAACAATTTTAATCTAAATCCTCGTAGTAAGTAGACTGATTAGGTTGTGACCAGGAATGGAAAAATCGCCATAGTGACAAAAATGTTTGATATTGAAATTTTGACAGAACCTGACTCCGTTAAAATTGGATACTTATGTTTTTTTTTGTCACAAGGGGCGGATTTGAAAAAAACAATCTACTGAGGTAACATTAATCAATTTATTGAGAATATACCATTATATCAATATTTGTACGCATTAAATGCAAAATAATTATATCTTCTGTTACAATTAACAAGAACTTCCACCTCTTATCTCCTCAGCAATACCTGCAACAACGGGCAAAAAGAAATAAAATTATTACAGTCCAATTGTTGTTGGTGTGAGAAACAAACAATAAAGAAACAATAACCTAATCAGACCAAACATATCTGAAGAAGAACGTAATTTATTCATAAATATATTGATTTATTATATAAATATCGAAGTGGGGACCAAAAGTGGGAAGTAACATAATTGCCTTATATAAACTCTTGTCCGACCTTTTACAAACCCAACCTTCCTTTCTTTGCTTCTATTGACCACAAAAATGTTAAAATTTGTATTGAGCTAGCAACAAAAACCACGAAAGTGTGTACACAAACTGGGAATTTTGACGAAGTTTTTCTTCATTAGCGACGTGTTTAGAGTGATGCCGCAAAGGCATCAGAGTGGTCGATAAATCCCAATTGTCGACGGCTACCGGGCGCAGTGAATGGCCGCGCCGCGCGTACGTTGCCAGTTTTTGCGTTGCCCGCTCTGTCGGTGGTCGGCCGTGGACACTCAGTGGACAGTTTTACGTTTCGCGGTACTCCACGACGGCAGTAAATCGCCGCAGGTCGACCCTTCCCCTCCCAACTTGTCTACCGCAGACTCATCGCTAAGAACTCGAGGATAAACCGAAAATTTACTTGCCTTTTTTGCCACAGTCAGAATAACGTAAAGAACAAGCCGAGTGTAGCTTAATTTCCAATAATTTTGTGGATGGAATTAACTAACTATAATACAATGTTATTATTTATTCATTTATTATTATTGTGAGTTTTATAACGTAGTTATCCTTGTATCCTTGTAATCCTTTTATACTTGTTCAGTTACTGCAAACTGTTGGAGACCCTCAAGGGTTTTTATTGCTTTTTCTGGTAATGATCGTCTATCTGCCAGCGAAGTGCATCCCACTAGCAAATGCGTACTTTTAACCAGTTTCAATAACAAAATAAAACAAAAGTACATATAACGTTTAGACCCACCGACTTCTTCCGCATCATTAAACAGATCATAAGTAACAAATAAACCAGGAAATTCCAGCAGAATTCCTGGTTAATTGTCTTTGGTCTTCTGTGTTTATTATTCTGAAAATTGACTAACACTTGCAAAGAAAATACCATGCCGTGATGTATCACGGACTGAAGTAATGCATGAAATAATTTTGTAACTAACTCCAAGTGTATTATGTTTTAAATATTGTTACATAGGGTCATTCAGAGCATAAAACATAACCAGTCGCGAGCAGGTTGGTTTGTGTTTTGGGAACCTTGTTCTGCGAACGTGCAGCGATAAAACAACAAACATAAGTCGACACCAGGAAGGTCGGCTACAACCCAATACCTTGGAGAGCTACTATAAAGTATTGAAACATTTTGTATTGTAATCAGACTTAGATCGGTGTTAGTTCTAATCTGTACTACAGCAGTATGTAATCAGTAATTAGTTAATCATCGTAGAGTCAGTTATAAACCGAAAATTTACTTGCCTTTTTTGCCACAGTCAGAATAACGTAACGTAAAGAGCAAGCCGAGTGTACCTTAATTTGCAATAATTTTGTGGATGCAATTAACTATTTTTAATACCATATTTAGTGTTATTATTTATTTATTCATTTATTATTATTATCAGTTTTATAATGTAGTTATCCTTGTAGCCTTGTAATCGTTTTATCCTTGCTATCCTTGTAATAAAATTCATTAGCATTGGGATCAGGTACTGCAAACTGTTTGAGACCTTCAAGGGTTTTTATTGCTTTTTCTGGTAATGATCATCGATCTGCAAGCGACGTGCATCCCAATAGCAAATGTGTACTTTTAAAGAGTTAATCAGATCATAAGTAACAAATAAACCAGCAAATTCCAGCAGAATTCCTGGTTAATTGTCTTTGGTTTTCTGTGTTTTTTATTCTGAAGATTGACCAACACTTGCAAAGAAAATACCATGCCGTGATGTATCACGGACTGAAGTAATGCATGAAATAATTTATTAACTAACTCCAAGTGTATTATGTTTTAAATATTGTTACATAGGGTCATTCAGAGCATAAAACGTAACCAGTCGCGAGCAGGTTCGTTTGTGTTTTGGGAACCTTGTTCTACGAATGTGCAGCGATAAAACAACAAACATAAGTCGACACCAGGAAGGTCGGCTACAACCCAATACCTTGGAAAGCTACTATAAAGGATTGAAACATTTTGTATTGTAATCAGACTTAGATCGGTGTTAGTTCTAATCTGTACTACATAAACTCTACTACATAAACTACATAAACTCGCTTTCCATAAACAAAGGATCATGGCGTTTTCGATTGATTTTTTTGCACTGAAAACGCATCCGAGCTTGAAAGTTGATAATTATGTTAAGTTACTGCGTTTTGTTGTTGTTTTTTTTATGAAGGAGGACTGATTACAGCTAGTAACTACGTTCGACAAAAAATTCATATTGAAGTTGCTTTTATATCATTTCTCAGCTGTTATACGTCAAATTATAGATAAACGGGTATACCTTGTTGTGGTAATGTATAATATTATACTTATCACAAAACCCATATGCAATTTTATGTCAGATTTAGTAACAGGTTTGTCAAAAATGAACAAAAAATGTTTTTACGAGTAGAATGTGGAGGATGAGGATTTCGTAGGGGATAAGATTTACTGTAAATGCTTCAAAAATAATTAACAGGTAAACAAACTTTTGGGCGAAACAAGATTTCAGGTAAAAGCTCAAAGATAAATATTTACCATGAGACTCTTTATATGTTTCTACAACAATGGGCTAAACTGGTATAAGTTAATATACCAGAACATAATATACCAGGCACATATTTTTTACATTTTGACAACACATTTCTGATAAACCGCCAATTACACCCAATTAATAATGTTTGTACCCAAAACGTAACTTTATATTTTATTCAGAAAACCAAATTTCCTTTTTTTCTTCCCTTTATCTTTTATGACAACTAGAAGGGCTATCGAAATCAGTAAAAAAGTTGCCAAAACAATGCATTTTGAGAGCAGATGGATGATAAATGGAATTACCACCATTAATAATTTCGATTTTAGTGACCCACCCTCAACTTAAAAAACGAACCAGATTATTTATAGATTAAAACTAACAGGAACTAATCTTCTGTCGGACGAACGATTACCCAAAAACAGTCTGACTCCAAACGGACATGCGGCAATCGAACACAGCGCGTATAAGCGGCAATTTATTACTATGACGTCCAAATCCAGACGCATGCACGTTCCATATGCAAAAAACGGAACTCGTCAACGACAGCTTATCGTGCAGCCGGGAACGTATAGCCATTCGCGATTAATACCCGGTCGGCATGTGCGGCGCATCGTCATTTAGCATAAGGTCGCACATATGCCGCCCCGCGTCGATCGGCTGCGGCTTGGCGAGTTGCGGTGCGGCTCGGCTTCGACGCACAGTGGGCCTCCGATGTACGGGAGCGACAAAAATTGTTACCAACTACTTCCTATAAAGTAGAAATTATTTTTATTATAATGTTGATAGATTGTAGTTTGATATTCTTTGTAGTAAAATATATATTAATGGGTACACAAAACATCAAGCACTTACAAATTGCAAAAAGGGAGAAAAAAACTTACGGTCAATAAGTCAGTTCGTACAAACTAAATAATCAAAAAACACAGCGCACCCACAATACATTACAATTAAAATTTCTGTGGATATATCAAAATAAATGTTGAAAATTTCGTTAATGATCGTTCATTCACGTAACGTTGGATGTCTTTTTACATTTTTCTATTTCGTATTGTTCCAAAAGGTTCATCTTAAAGCCCTTGTTATATCTATGAATTGATCTTATTGTAATTAATTTTATGCCCAGTCTTTCGTGTCCAATCGTGTCCAACAATAAAAGTCCACAAATTTTCAATCCCCCATTTCGTTTGGTTCTCCATATTGGAAGGGTGCGTGATGCAAGCGCCTCTCCCGAGGTTAGGCGAGTACTATGTCCACGCGGCGTAAATGGAGCAGTTCGCAACTATATTTTACAGTTATCTGTAGTGTTTTAGTGGTGCAATCAAACTTGTATTATTATGTTGTTTTTGGAAAATAACTGTTAATAGTGAACTTCATTAACTTAATTTCATTGAACTTAATTTAATTTACAATATATTATAAAATATAATTATAAACAACTATTAGGTAAGGTTATGTTTCATGTACAATTAGTTCAGGTTAAGTTATTGTTTTTTGATTAATAAACTAGCAAGGCTGTGCTGTAGGGTCCGAGATCTAGCTCATAATCGCACAGTCAGTTTCTTAAATGTATCAATTAGCCTGCAAAACACGTGCACAACACAAAATGGGTTAGTTTATGTTTTGCGACTTTTAGGTCTTATGAAGAATTATGTAGAACACGTGCACCACACAAAATGAGTGTACTTTATGTTTTGGGACTTTTAGATTATATTGTAACTTTCTTATAAAATAAGCAATCAAACTAGACAAACCCTTTTACTCAAACTTAATAATAAGATTATATTGCTGAATTGTGAATGTAATTTGAAAATAAATTTCTCTTTTAGCTCAACTTGAGTGTAATAATCTTGGAAATCTATAAAATTAGCATTTCTTGTTGTTTCTCCTATTATTCGTACATTTGTCAATACAAAACTTATAGTGTCCCCCCATTACGAAGTTATCGATGAACGATCTGTTGCTTTGCTGTGCTGTGAACTACAGAATTGTATACTTATGAGTTATGACAGCTAGGCAACAACATAATGCGCCGTAAGGCGTAAGCCGTAAACTACTGCACATCTGTAGGCCGATATTTCTCCGTTTCTCCGCCACGGGCGCCTAAACCGATTTTCGTCTCCCTTCCACGGGGCATGCACGGTGCCAATACTTCTAATGGCAGCTCGTCGTGGGAGACCCTGTTTGTCAGATTTTACAGTGTTGTGGTTTATTACAATTAAATCTAAGAAACTTAGTTGTTTATTATTTTCAAGTTCTAAACTAAAATTTAATTAGGTTTAATTAAGTTATTAATATAACTCATAAAATCAGTCAAGCAACTCTCACCACCACTCCACACGCAAAAACATCATCAACATATCTGACCCATTTCACTACATATATGGTCATTAAATTGGTTGTTTGAATTCATGATATGCTCCCTTTCTATGTGATCCAGAAATATGTCAGTCAATATTCCAGATAACGGTATGCACAAATTCTGATGATACGATGATGTCTCGCAACATGGTGTTGTAATAGTCTATTTGTTTCTTGTCATTAAAATAGTCGTTGAAGAGTTTTGAAACTATACGTTAAGAGTGAAGTCTACTGGCACGTTAGTGTGTAAATTAGTCACATCGAAAGATCCCATGATTGAATCTTTTAAATTTGAGTTCTTTGTTTCATTTATGAATTGTTCCAAATTCCAAAAACTGAAAATTTCGTTATGAAATGCATTGTTTTTTGTTTTATTTATTATTTGAGGCTGTTGCAGGTATTATACACGTCAAAGTTGACCTTTGACCTGAAAAGAGTATTTCTTCTAGATTTCAAAAATGCTTTGTTAAAATATTTAATACTAATATATTTCCATGACGATAGCAAAAAAAACTTTGACTAAGCTTTTGATCTTTGCTTTCATCTGTACTGCCGTCTAACATACTACCGCCATTTTGAATTACTGAATCTGACATCGGATTTATAATAACCAAACCCGAGCAGAACTTGGGCAACTGGTGACACCTGAGGCATGGAGCGGCGTTTGTCTAGCAATAGTGAGCAATAGCACTTTCGTATATAACACCGTACTCCAAAGAAGTCCGCTTACCTCGAAACCGTAGTAACATTGGCCCATGAAATAATTCGATATGCCGCCACGAGAAAGAATGACAGTAAAAGTTACGGCGATTCAACGCTCGAACGTTCCGGCATGACTCATGCGACCGAGTACAGCGACGACAGTGACGTACGCTTTGTTTTATACTATACTCGACGGACGGATAGTGCGTAAATAACTTGTCCCTATAATATCAAATGATTTTAGCAATAATTTGTATTCATAATAATTATTTATTTAACAAGATATTACTGTTAACATTTGCTATTACTACTTTCTCCAAATTTTCGATAGTCAATGATGTTCTTTTAGAAGTTAAAATAACTTTTCCGTAGTTCGTTAAATTTTATGAGTCAGTTAAGTGAATAGGAAATGCAATTAAATATAGTTATTTAACCAACAAGTATATTAAAAAGAGCGATTAATGATTGAGACTGTTTAACGCACGAGCGAAGCGAGCGCGTTAATTGTCGAGATCATTAATCGCTGTTTAATAATCGAGTTGGTTACAAAATTTTTCCGTCGGTCGTATTCTTCTAGCGTCGTCTACATAGATTTTTCTTCGCCGATGTGTTTTTAGGTTATATGACCATTTATGTAATTTGACACTGACAGTTCTAGAGAGCGGTATGGTTTGATTGGAAGGTTTCATTTCACATATGTTCGATTGGCCAATCAAACGACGTCATTGCGTCTTGTGATTGGCTATAACAAACCATGCATTAATAGAAATCGTGCATTAATGTAGTACTTTAATAAACGATTTCGTATTCACTAAACTGACTCATAAATAAACGATCGACGGAAAACTCTTTTAATGCACGATTTCTATTAATGCATGATTTGTTATAGCCAATCACACGACGTAAAGACAACGTTTGATTGGCCAATCGAACATATTTGAAATTAAACCTTCCAATCAAAACATACTGCGCTCTAGAACAGTCAGTGTCAAATTACATAAATTGTCATATAATCTAAAAAGAAACATTGGCGAAGAAAAGTCTATGTAGACGACGCTAGAAGAATGCGATCGACGAAAAAATTTTGTAGCCAACTCGAATAATAAACGGCTATTTATGATCTCAACAATTAACGCTCGAGCGTTAAACAGTCTCGATCATTAATCGCTCTTTTTAATATACTTGTTGGTTAAATAACTATTAAAAGTAGAAAAGCTTCTCTGAACGTCACAGCTTATTAATGGGGCATAAGTAAAGCAATGCGCATGTAATTGATATTTTTCGCAAAATTCTTGAACTATTCTGAGATTGGGATTTCTATCTAATATAACGTCAACTTTATTAGTTAAAAGTTCGCACATTTCTCCCGGAACCGATTTCAATTTATTTACTATTTTGGTCAATTTTGCTATCGATTCTCTCACTTTGATGTTACGCCCTTCGAAATATTTAATGTCTGCAATTAGAAATGAAAAGTTGCTATGAATAAATTCCAGTTGCTCTTTAAGGCAAGGTTCTTTTAATAATTCTATAATTAATATATAAAAATATATGTAAATGTTGCAAGGTTTTTGCACAAAGGTTTTATTCTATATAATTTAACATGCAATATAAATATTTCATACTATTAACGGCTAAACGTACAATAACCTGCATCGAAAAGAAAGAAAACAGCGAATAGGACCGCTGTGGTTGCACGCATGACCCTAGTCACTTCTCTGTCTACCCGCCACTGGAATAACCCCGGCTCTGATATAACTAACACAAAACCACCCTAAATACAAACTTTCATTATAATTGGCACACAAGGAAGCTCGACGAGGCTCGAAGGATTCTTGTTGGTTATTTTATAAAAAACATTTAAAACATTTAAAATATTTTTTTACTCTGATTAAACCTTACTCCTTTCTTCTTTTTTATGCCAAATTTTATGAGAATTCATTTAAAAATGTCAAAGTTACAGGATTTTGTCCTCGAACGGTAATTTTTGCCCCACTGTGGGGCTCGGACGGTCCGAAGCGGCATCGAGTTGGTTCGGTGGAGGCCCGTAATTCAGGGGCACACGTGGACACGTAATAAATGTCATTAATGCCCCTCCGTCGGGCCCTGGACCGTCGTAATTAAATTTATCTCCGCGCTGCGCTGCGTCCGCGAAGGATGTTTTACGATTGCGGTCGACGCTGGATGCGCTTTATATCGATTCGGTGCCGCGTGCGGACGCCGCGCCGCGTCGCGCCGGTCAAGCCGAGCAAAAAATGTAAAATTGACGTATATGAGCTGCATCCAGCGCGCGGCAAATATAATTTTACGACGGGCAAAAATTGCATGTGCGACCGGGAGGAAACAAAAGCAGAGCGATGCCCGCTATTGCGCCGGCCGCAGATGCGAGGTTTTAGAGAATTCGATAATTGGACATGGAGAAATTGCCGTCGTATTATTTTTAATAATGGTTTGTGCGTGTTGGGTGCTCTTTATCTAACAATGTACGGATTTTTGTGCGGTAAATTGCTTGTAGCTTTCGGTTTATGTTTGCAAGCATTTTTCGCCTATTTCGCAACATTTTAGCGCAAAATCAGAATATACGTTTTGTAGCACAATACTTCTACTTTCGAAACACAAAATAAAATCGGACTACCTCCGACGCATCCAGGCTCGCCGGACCATATTGCATAAAAAAAATCAAAACGCAATTGTGCAAAAACTAATCATCGGACAACGCCTGGGTTGTGCACACTCAAAGTACCCATCAATCGCTACTGTGTCGCGAAAAAGCTGCGCTACTACTTTTAAAATGGCGCAGATATACGAATTTTTGAAAAAACGCAGTTTTTCCGATTTTTCCGAATTTCCTCTGTTAATTTTAATGCGATCGAGTCCGTGCAAGGTTTAATTTTTCGTCTTTTCATTCTCTATAATTTGTTCAAAAGGTTCAGGTTTTACAAGCGAAGTTCCTCAGTTTATTTTTAACAGATTCTTTTGGCTCTTTGTTAATGTATTTCTTTCATTCCCTTTGGTGTTGTAACATTTGTACCCCTCTAATGTTTTTATTTTGTTTTTAGCGACATATTATGTTATACTAAATTGCCAACATCAAATTTCAAAATAAACCTAGATGTTTTGAAATATTGGCTACACCGCATTATCCATTGCCGACCGAGCCTTAGCCTATAGTTGCCTAACTACGGGTTTAGTGAGCATTGATAATCGCAAAATACTGGGAGTTGTCATTAACTCAGAGTTAAGAAACGTCCTAGGAAAGTTAATTAAAAAAATAAGATTATAACGGATTTAATCGGACACCACCAATTAGCATATAAAAATGTTGTATTGTGCTAGTTTAACACTCAGTACACTGACAATCCGCCTCTTAAATTCATTAAAACCATGGGAACTGAAACCGGCAATGCAATGTGACCATCAAGCTGATCATCTCAAAGATTATGCACGCTTTCGAGGTATGGTACAGTAGCAAAGGACGTTGCATGTAATATTGATGCTAAAGAAAATAGAGCGTCCCGCTTTCCTAACTAAAATAGGGGCGCGGCCCCTCTGTTACCATGGGAATAACACTGAGGATTTTCCCGGTACGCATTAAGCACTAAAGATCAAAATCAATGGGGTCGCCAGACAACTATTCCACACGGGCTTCCCCAATGAAATGTTCATTCAACTGACCTTCCAAGGACAGACTGAATAGAATTCGGACAGTTCCAAATGGGCCTACCAGATATAGGCGGAGTCAAAATCTCGTTAATATGGAGGTATTTAAGTGGAGGACAGGTACCTCCAATTTATGCTGATGTTGCGAAAGATTAGACATCAATTGGATTGGGGATTTTGGCCAGACATCATAGATATGGAGTAGTATGTACTCCACTTTCAAGGTTTAAGGTAAAATGGCAAATATAAATGTGTTGTAGTGTTTGCAGTCTTAAAAGAAACTCGATCATGTCGGTGTAAGTATGGTGAGACTTGTGGCAAAGAGTTGCCGTTGGTTATAACAGTCATGTTCAACTGAGAGTGCGCGTAAGTCAAAGGTCAGTGTTGATTGTTGATGTTACAAAAGGTTTTTTGTGGTTTCACAGGATATCTCACATTTGTAATACTGGAATCATAAAGAAACATTTGTATATTATAACGTTATGATAAATAATGCCATTATTAGTGTTGAATTCGTGATACAACTACATAATATACTAATTAACGAATTAATTAATAAACGAAAATAATAACAGTTTATACGTTAAATGGGAACAAGACAGCAAAAAAACAGATGATTTCATTTGTTAGCCTTTGGAATGCATATTAGCAAAGCATACTGGCCGAAAGAAAAACAAACCAGATATCCTGGTTTAAAATAAGGATAATTAAGAAATTCTTTGGCTTTTGGTTTGCTTGATTGCATCACTTAGTCAGGGATTTAGTTCTACATCAAATTTCATTAACATATTGTCGGGTTAAAGGTAAAACTCCCTAAAGTGACACTTTGTTGAAAAACGAGCTAATTGTACCTATAGGATTATAAATCCTTGTTTTATTAGGTTATAATAGCAGAAAGTGGTCAAATGCGTCGATACTGCAATAATTTTCCGGTAAAGTCATTATGTACGATGTAATATATGTGTATTTAATGCAAAAACTCACTAAGTGACTATTGATTTTTACCACTATTACAATAAATGCATCCCGTTCTTCGTTAATTGATTTTTAATCTAGTTAAATGGTAGCTTGAGCTTGCAAAACTCCAAAAAAGTTTGTTTTTGGAAATTATGTTAATTTTGGGGCCGTAATAAAAATCCAAAATGTGAACTCCCTATCAAGGACTTTACCATGGAAGTCAGTTCTTTTTAGAAGCAACTTCTTGGAATAAATACCCTTCTAAAAAAAGTGTTTCCTATATGTCGTTTCCGCCTCATTATGGAGCAAATCTACAAATTTGTGGGGCATTTTGATATTCTACCATGTTTGTATTAATAAATACCTTTTAAGATTTATTGTTTACGAGCTATGGCGCAAGAAAGCTATGTTAGGAGTCGTAAAAAAATCAAACAAAACTGGTTAGAAATAGAAAGAAAAAGGGTTATAATAATATAATTATTATATTATATGTCTGTATTCTTTTCAATTGTGTAAAGCTTATTCAATTAAAATTTTTAGGGAGAGCAACATTTTTCAAAATAAGAGCATTGATTTTCTCTGCCATAACTTTTAAAGTATTAATCAAATGGGAAAAAATAGGGAAAAAATGGGAAAAAATGGGGTACAAAATCTAGAAAACCTCTTAATCCTTTGATTGTGCATTCTATATTAATCAGTACCGGTCTCGACTCTGAGTCATCCTCAGCTGAAATCTGAACACCAAAATAAATTAAATTAAAACATAACACAAAATACACGTGTGTGTTGTACATCGACAGCCAGAGCGGAGACTAAAGGCACTAATGTAAAATTCTTCAGCATTGGCTGAAATAACGTGCTCAATCACGATCGGCAACCAAAGTAACAACATCAAAATAGATAAATCGACAATCAAAAACAGCAGGAAAAGCCTTAAATTTTCAAGCTAAACGTGAAAAACATGCAAATCGCCAAAACAAAAGGCGAAGGGTGACAATCGGAAAACAAAAGAAAAAGAGTAAGCAAATCTGGTGTAGAAATTACCGGACAGAAGATGTAGGTAATCTATGCCACTCCAGGATCAGTAGTGTATGACAGTGAACATGAAGAATCTGAAAATTTCTTAAGTTCATTTTCTATAAGTTAATTGATCTTGTTTTGTTTCTGTAAAAGTTTTATAATAAAAATATAAATAAACGAATAAAATAACATTCTTTAATGACACCGATGTGCAAGAATGTATAAAGGTAAAACTCACAAATTACAGAAATTTCTACAAGTTTCTCCATGATGTGAAATGCTATAGTGACACTCATAATGCATGGTGTTTAAGTATTAAATTAAGTGTACAACAAGTATATTTGCACTAGAATGTATATATAATTCTTTTCATTCCAATTTCTTTATAAAAGTAGGTTTTTCTCAATAGTAGTAAGATATCACATAGTGACTTTTCACTTTAACCCGACGATATATTATACTAAAAGTTTGGCAACATCCTTGATTTGTACCATCTACTTAATAACGTCCCTCATGCTAATTATTGCAATTCAGTGATGATATTATTGATTTAGAAAAAACCGGTACCCGGTACAGTCATTCCTTTGAGTGAAAATAATGAAACATTTGTCAAATCAGTGAAACGACACCTCTGAGTTGAATTTGACTCTAGGTAATATATTTGCCTTTTTCCTCGAGTGAATATGCATTTTTTTATATCTCAACCAAGCAATTCGTAATAGTAAAAAATCGATGTTCCAGTATGGCTGGGCTTTGGTTCTATTGGTTTCGCTCGCAATCATTTATATATTACACAGAAGCTCTCTTTTCATTTCTTTGTAATTGAACCCGTGTTTGCGTTTCGTATCCGGATAAATCTGGCGAGCGGTGCGCTATTTGGGGGTGCGTTCCCAGATTAAAAAGGGGACAATACCAGTAAATCTCGCGCCCGCACGGTGCGCGCCTATATACACCTCGCGTCCGCATATAAACCACCCTCCGAGCTGGGCTCGGCCGGCGCTGGGCGGGGTGAGTTTCGCGTTATTGCCCGTTTACCGCACCGTTGAAATAATAAACAACTATCCATCGACGCGGCCGGAATCAAATGCGGTTTGTTCGATTAAACGATAGCCGCCGACGGGGGTGGTCGAAACGACCCTCCACCGCCCGTTTTGAGGGCGGTATAACGGGCGCGGTGGCGGTGGTATGATCTATAACTAAATGCCGATGTCGATTTTGAACTATACTAAGTGACAGAGAAAACTATACACTTAAAAACTATACACTCAAAAACTCTTAATTATCACACCTGCCACATTAAAAAATCACTCAGGTAAGAGGCTGGTTCAACAGCCGATCGAGCAGTTTGGCTGTTTTTTGATGTTTGGAAAATCAGTAGAGAATTGGTCTTGCGTGGGGATGTCGACGTTGTCGCTTAAGCTACTTTGGGACAAGATAGACTTCGCTGACGTGCGGTCAACATCATACGTTCTAACGTCTTTTAACGCTCTTTCAATTTCTTTTTGTTCCAATCACAAAGCTTTATATGCCAAGGTTAAAAATTACTGTAATAAATTGTTGACAGAACCTATGTTGAGAATTTGAGATCTAGCATATATTTATATAACTTCAACATTTGTCTACGGTTTATGAAGTGATAACTGCAAAAACACACGTATTATGAATACACGCACACGTACCATGAATATGTTCTGAATATTTCATGAATATTTGAAAGAGTAGTGGAGGTTATGTGCCCATATAGTTTATACCTACAATCCGAAGCATTGTGTTTGTGACAATATTTTGGAGACTGTGGCGAACTTAATAATAAAATTATAAACCCCTAACCACAACAAGTATTTTAGAAACCTAAATACGTATTTCAGCAACTATGTTGCCATCTTCAGTAGAACCTAAAAAGAGGAAAAGAGAGATGAGCACTTCATAGTATCTTTACTGGATATTGTCCAAGCAAATCACTTCACTTCCACTAGTGATTTGCTTGGACAATATCCAGTAAAGATACTATGAAGTGCTAATCTCTCTTTTCCTCTTTTTAGGTTCTACTGAAGATGGCAACATAGTTGCTGAAATACGTATTTAGGTTTCTAAAATACTTGTTGTGGTTAGGGGTTTATAATTTTATTATTGTGTTTGTGAAGAAATACGCGTAATCTATTGCAAAACCCGTACCAATACCTTTGGTCACAGATTACTTTTTTTGACTTCACTTCCACTAGTGATTTGCTTGGACAATATCCAGTAAAGATACTATGAAGTCCTAATCTCTCTTTTCCTCTTTTTAGGTTCTACTGAAGATGGCAACATAGTTGCTGAAATACGTATTTAGGTTTCTAAAATACTTGTTGTGGTTAGGGGTTTATAATTTTATTATTGTGTTTGTGAAGAAATACGCGTAATCTATTGCAAAACCCGTACCAATACCTTTGGTCACAGATTACTTTTTTTGACTTCACTTCCACTAGTGATTTGCTTGGACAATATCCAGTAAAGATACTATGAAGTCCTAATCTCTCTTTTCCTCTTTTTAGGTTCTACTGAAGATGGCAACATAGTTGCTGAAATACGTATTTAGGTTTCTAAAATACTTGTTGTGGTTAGGGGTTTATAATTTTATTATTGTGTTTGTGAAGAAATACGCGCAATCTATTGCAAAACCCGTACCAATACCTTTTGTCACTGATTACTTTCTCTTGGTACAATATATTATGCACTCATTCCTCAGCCGATAATAATACACTTATGCCTAGCAAATGAAAAACACACGAGTATACTAGGGTGGTTCAATTGGCTATTTTTATTTAGAAAGCAACGATTCCTCAAAATCGTTTCCAACTCCAAAAAAGTGAACACGTATTTTTTTTCGAAATTTTTCCTCTTAATCGTGCCTGTCGATGCCACAAATTTACATGGTATTTTTCGAATAATTGTTCGGGTTTGGGAAAACTTTAGGACTTGTAGAGGACTTTCCAAGGAAGAATTTGACCTATCATACATATGGGTTTAATGCCCACAACCCACCCCCACAGTGCCCTGAAAATTACCCTTAAATGAAAAATGTAGATTCTTCAGAAAATTTACCGTTCTAATTATTTCATTCTCTTTTTCTCATAGAAATCATTACTATAAGTCTAGTGGCATGTTTATAAAATCGAAAATCCGTCTGAATTCTGTTTTCTGAGTTCGAAATGGCAGTTTATTTCTGAGTGACATTATTCATTTAAAAAATCCCCCTATTGTTTAAACAATAAATAATTATTCATTTTAATTTTTTTTCTAATTATGAAATTTACTTATAATTTTACAAAACAACTGACTTCTACCATAATTAGAACAACAGTTGAAAATTAATAATCATTGATTGTTTAAAGAATTGGAAGGAGTTGTTTAATGAGAGATTTCGAGAAAAGCGAATTATTGAAACAAATGGAATTTATTGAAACAAATGGAAATTACCTGACAAATTTTTATAAACATTCAACTAGAGTTATAGTAATGATTTCTATGACAAAAAAAGAGAATGAAGTGATTAGAAGAGTAAATTTTCTAAAAAATGTACACTTTTCATTTAAGGGTAGTCTTCAGGGCACTGTGAGGGTCGGTTGGGGGCATCAAAGCCATATGTATAATAGCTCAAATTTGTCATTAGAAAGACCTCGACAAGTGTTATAACTTTAATCTTAAGTTTTGCCAAACCCCGAACAATTATTCGAAAAATACCAAAAAATGTCTTTTTCTCAAGCATTTTGTTATGTAAATTTGAAGCATTGATAAGCACCATAAAAAATCAAAACTTCGAAGAAATAAATACGTGTCCACTTTTTTTGGATTTGGACACGATTTGGGGGAATTGAAAAAATTCTCCAATGCATTTTTGGACCACCCTAGTCCATACGCATATGGGTCGTAATGCTTGTTCGCTTCTTCAGGGCTAATTCTATTACTATTTGCGGTTTGTTGACGTCTATAATGTTGACGTATATAATGTCCAGTTCTCGGGAACACCGTAGATTGCCACGCCATGGCCACGCTGTCTAGATTCGAACATGGATGGAAAAATTGGGAAAACTACGACTCTTCAAAGGCATGGCTTTATTTTTTTTTTCACTGAAGGTCACTTTTTCAATTATTACATTGACGTAACGTGAAACTTCTGCGTTATGTCACAAAAATACATTTTGATACAATTGAAATGTTATTCCTGAAATCACGATATTACCCTTTAATACGTCTATCTTCGACCAGCAATTGTTTAAAATTTGGCATGGGTATGATAAATATGGAGCAATGCCGTAATAAAAACTTCTTAGGTGAATAAGGACTTCTGGTATTCAAAAAATTATCATCAAATTTTAGCTTACTAAAACCAAGAGGTACTTTTATGCCGGTTATACTAGTCTCCTCTATTTTAAAGGACTTTTCAGCAAAATTTTACCATATTTCACTAATAATTTTAATAGGTGAGAGTTCTAGTTCATGATTTTGTATCAGAATAAGAACATCAAAGTATATCAAAGTCGTCAAATTGGTGTAACGGGTGTGACACGTCCTCACGGAAATTTCTTGATGTTTAGTTTTTATGTCGCTCAGTATAGGTCCGCGCCTGAATTGTTTTTCCGTAATTTAATAACTACGGTATTTCGAACTGTGTGTGAAAGGCGATTGCAGATGTTGCAGTGGCGCCCTCTGGATGTATGGATTCACAGGTGGCATTCGGCGTGTGTAGCGCACCCAGTAGCAGCAGTAGTCGGGCGCGATGTTAAGCTGTAAATGCGGATTATGTTTCAAGGATATACACACGTACAGACGACGAGTGCCGGATACGCGAGAGTATGGATTTGCCATCGAAATTGCAGATTGATTTTATCCCATTTGTGTCTGTATCACGTAACGTATTCGCTTCATCGTAACTCAGTAAGGTAATGCCTATATTAGGAAACGGATTGCGATGTTACTGTAAAATGATGATGATTGGGTGATACTGATTGCATTTTGATTGCATATACAAACTTTGTCAATAAATTAGAGGTAAGCCAAGAGAATAATGATTGACTTTCTCAAGATTTGACGTTTTCCCATCCTAACCAAAAAAGCGGTGTCAAAAATATGTTTCCAAGAATCAAGAGGAATGCAGGTCCCCATAATATTATTACCTGATGGTGACCAAATATGAACACAACAATGAAGAACACTGCTTGCTTCATTCTTCAATTTGCATGTTCTTAAGCAAACCTTCTTAAATCTCCTGTTTCTTTTTGTGTTGCAAAGGTAATCGCGGTTTGCAAATGCATTTGTTACTATGATATGCTTCTCTGCAAACAACATTTGGAACGGTGGCAGACTGGAGATTTCAACACATTTACTTACTCACCTCAATAATACGCTGGTTTTAGAAAAACTAACTAAATGATACCGGAGAGCATCCATATTTGAACAGCTGATGGAAGCAAATATCCCCAGAAAGTACATATGGTTGAATAACAATATATTTGCAAACGTTTCGGCGTGTATCAAAAGCCAATCTTCGATTTGGAGATGCTATCGTGTACTTTGCCAAACTTCAGACTTACAAGAGATGGTAAATGACATACATATAAGGGCAATAATCGGGGTATGAGAAAATCTGTCATAAAACATCATGACAGACAACAGGACATCATCATAAATAATATATTAATAGATTCTGTTTATTTGGGTCAAATAATCTCTTACAAATGCAGCTGCTACAAGGAAAATATTCTGGAGCCTTAAATATGTGATGACGGGTACCCTATACACTATACATCTTGAAATTTGTTCTATTTTGTTTTTTGTTTTTAATTCTTACTTTTATGACTAATATGCCAGTGATACTAAAATGTTCGTTTTAATCTATTTTTTAGAAATTTGTATACATTTTTTACAGTTTAGATTATTTTGGTATGATCACGAATGTTTATTTAGAACTAGCCCAAAATTACTCATTTTCTTGGTGCAAAGTTGATAATACGTAATAGTACATAATAATAGATCATACAATAACTAATACATGAGGGTGAATTACATTTAAGTCAATTAATGACTTTGGATATGTTTATAATAGTAGTTATCCATCTACAGAAAAGCGATTATCTCGATGTTGCTGATATTATCAATCAAAACACCCGGACAACCAAATTGCCCATTTAACTATTTCTAGGATATTCAGAAAATTCAATCAGACTGGGTCTGTTGAAAATCTCTTTAAGAAACACCTCAAACAATATTGCCGAAAATAAGAAAGCAAGTTTACCAGTGTTGCAAGCGGTAATCGTGCATAAAACTACTTCGGTTCGACAAATTGCTTCTCACACCCAATCCAGTAAATCAACACCACATAACATACTAAAACTGAACAAATATCACTTTTAACAACATACGAAATTTATAAGTACACTACAGAAAAGACACTATGTCATCAGTACCATACCTATGTCATCAGACCTGATGCCACAAGTATGACTTCGCTATCTGGTTTGAGGGCGAAATGGAAGACGACACATTTATTTTGTAGAAGATCCTAATAGAAAGCCTTTGTAGAAAGCCTACGCATTTAATTAAATAATTAGGTATATATTTCACTACTTTCTGTTAACGAAAAGAGTAAGAATTTACTACTTGATTAATGAAAAAACATAATTTGTTTAACTTCAGATGATCAGATAAAACAATTAATCACTAATAATGCGCATAATGTCGAGTTTTCAATGAAGTAGATATATTTTGTTCAAATCAATGTTTTAATTACCATTATAAGAATTTAAAAGATGTTTGTAAAAAGAAAAAATTGTGTACTAACCCCCCCCCCCCCCTCATTTCTGTCTCGCTTTGCTGCAATCAATTTCCGGTCTTATGAGTTGTCCATTAAACGTCGCATTTGACTCGCACTCATTACTATTCCATTTATTTCTAATTAAAGATTATTATTATTTCTACCATAGAAAAAGCAAGGACGAAAAGTTGACAAGAATCGTATTTCTTAATTCAACGTCAGACTTTGCTATAGGATAATTAATAGGTACTTTCAGCGCCAACTCAATCCTTTATTTGGCACCGCTTCGTGCTAATTGACCGTACACGCTGTTCTTCGACTTGTAGAGCTAACGTACACGTGTCTGTACATTACTGCCATATAACTCAAATGATTAATGCAAACACACAGGCGGTAGTGTTGGTTCTTGCTGGAACACGGCAACGAATGCGAGTTGTATAGGTTCGTTCATACGCCAACCGTATTCAGTTAATACCACCCAGACATGAAACTTAAAAATAAATTTCACCTAATGGACGTGACAGCTATTAGGCAAACAATTGGTGCCAGACAATGACAATGGCGCTAAGCACTTTATGGTAATATTTTTCATAAAAGGCTCGGTATAATAAATTTGATAATCTATGTCCGATAACGCGTATGTATCATAATGTATTACACTATTTATACTATAGAGCTGCGGGGTATCGTTAAATAAAAACCTTAACGTATAACATATACATAAATTTCAATTAGGGACTTGATAATGTCTCTGTTCCTTACTACAATAGAGAAAGAAGGAAATAAATAGAAACGAATTTGTAATAAGAATAATAATGGCATTTATTAGAGGTTTTACGATTAAATAATATAACCTGAATATTCTTAACATTTTCAAATGTAATATAGTTAACAATATTATTATATTATTTGACGTGCACATATGAGGATTTAATTTATGACCGGAAAGTTCATAGTTTAGCCTCCAATGGGGTGATATGATAATAATCAGGCGATTTAGTGCGAGTCATAATAGATAATAAACAAATATTGTTGGATATGTAATAATTTGGCAATATTTTTGGAATAATTATTTTATTTAACGGGGGACGAATGTGATGATTGCAATTACTTTGTTTATGGGGACCAACGTTATCGCGCGTTGGTCTGCGAGAGACAATCTTATCTTATATACATAATTCGATACCATGGTCTTGACGGTCGATTACGTGGCGATAATCTATATTTTTTATATCCTACACGAGGTCCCTGTGAAACTTTTTAATGGTGTTTATTCCCATGCATTTAAGGGATTTTTTTGGTAACAGATTTATGACTTTTGTCATAAACAGTATAATATACTGCTGAGCGAGATGTTTATGCTTTTAGGGCAACTAGCTTGCCATCTACACATTTCAGTTAACTTATCGTGTGGTATTTTTTCTCCTAATATGAAGTCAAGGAGGGGGAAATTTTAATAAATAGGTGAGGTGTGGATTCTTTTGCATACAGAAGACAAAAAGAGTGGTTTGAGATGTAAAACAAACCAGTCCGCAAGCTTCCCGCTTGCTTAATATTAAAATGTAGTTTTTTAGTGTGTGCTTTTGTAAATGGCCAGCCAATCATTACTTCCTTACTTTGTGGTTAATTTTAATTTAATGTGTTTTATATAATCTGACAACTCCTCAAACGAGATTTAGAGTTTCAGTTTATTGTTTTAATTCTCTTGTTTTATTTGTAAAAAGATATTTGTTATTCTTTTATTGAGATTTGAGTTTTACTTATGAGCAAATTTCTTTTAGTATTTAAAGTGTACCAGCTTTAAATTTAACCAACTACAATTTAATGGTAGATATTTTCATTACTTTTTATTTAGTTCAATTAGTGATTATCATGGTAAGAGTGATGGGCTTTGTCTGATAAAATACTGCATTGGTCCTACTGCAAGAACTTACGTTCTGAGAGCGTTTAGAGAGATATATTTCATAACGGTTAAGGTTGTGGTACTTAGATACAGTTCTTAAAACTAAAATTATGGTTACTTAATAACCAGATTATACCCAACCGACGAACTATTACAAGATATAACATTTTTGGACATGACATTTTGTTTCATTGTTGTTCTTTTTTTTATTATTCAAGTTGAATTAACTTTTTCCTTTAACAAAAATTGTATACAGGTATACGTAGTTTTGGTTTGAAATTTTCATCACCCGTGTTTGTCACCATCTTTCTTTACATTCTGCCAAATAAATTGTCTAAACAAATTTCAAAAAAATATTACTTTTTTAGGTGCCATAAAAAATAAAAAATGTTTTGACCTACTGATAACCATAGCATGGACTAGATATTATTGAAACGGTTTGTTATCAAGAAACACAAGTTGAATTTAGAATATAAATTGTTTTAACAAGTTACATGCCGATCGGTATTTGCACACCAAATCACACCAGCCCTAGCAGAAGAGTTAGGGTACTATTTACACTGTGTTCAACAGAGCCAAGAAGGTATGCTACTCCAATACCTTTGAATGAATTTTGACACACGGCATAACCATAAAGCAATTTATTTTCTAAATGAATAAATATTTGAATAAATATTGTTCTTTCTAATATACAAATTGTAAAATTTAACTCAAAACGTAAATTATTCTACTTGAATAAACGTATCTAAACTAATGTGTTTTATCAACTATAAAATATCTCTTATCTATTGAACAACCGTTTCTTCTCCCAATGTTCTAACGGTCAGAATATAACCTAAAAGTATGGCTGATCTTGATAATTGAAGTGTTATGCCAAAAGTTGATGTTGCCTTTATAAGGTAACTGCAATTCGACTTCTTTTTACATCGGTACAGGATAACAGTAATTAAGAAAAATCTAATAAAATCTATTTAGGCTGACTAAAAATGCTTTATATTTTCATTAAAATACGGCGTACTGCTCTTTTAACCACTATTATTTACAAATTTAGGGGTTTTCGAATTAGGTACATGTAAAATATAAGCACGTCCTTAAATGAGAGAAGTGTGTCGGAATTGTGTACATGGTTAGAAGTAATACATATTGGCTCTATTGCTGTCTTTATACAAGAAAATAACATTTTACTTGTGTGCTATATTACAATTAATTGAACGCATTTTGTCCAAATTCCGACACGAGTGTCGGAATTACGGGCATCAATAGTTCCTAATTAACCCATTACCGCCTGGCGTTGCCGTATGGTAACACATAATACATTGTTTTTACAGCGACTCCAGGCGGTAATGGGTTAATACACTAGCAGCAGAGAGTAGCGATTTTGGCATTAATACCCCACCTTTGCAGATAAAAGTTGAACGAAAAACTAAAAACAATCAGTATTATGCCTGAAACACCCAAATAAAGCAAAAATAAACTGTTCTTCTGTAACATTATTATGTAATGCTTGGAGAGAATATTTGTTAATAAAAAAGAAGAAAGCACAAAATAAAATCATTCTAGAGAAATAAGAAAGCGAAAAAGGAACAGAATAAAACGCTGCGCTAAGAAAAAGCACTAAAGATTCCGTCTGGAATCTTGCATCTGCAAGCAACATTAAAATACAAGTGAGGGTAAGAGGGCAGACTTAAGAAGACTGAGGACTTATTTTAAAAAATGGTAAAACATAAATGTTTAATATTTTGTAATAATAAATCTTATTTAATAATATTTAAAACACTTAATATTGATTAGTCATCCTCACCACATAAATATAAACTCTTTACTCTAAAATTTTAGTTACATTTGTAAGTGTACAAATGTAACAAAAGTTCCTTAACCGGTTTGGATTTGGGGCGGTTACCTTACCTCAAAATAGAGCTGCACATAAAAACGTAATATCAGATTATTTCAAATTTTTCCGAAGTTTGGGCGATTTCCATCTACATTATCAGTTTTTATGATGTACAAAGCTAATAGTGATTTTGGGAGCAGGTGACGGTGTTAATATTTTGATTTCCCCGAATGTTTAAGCCGTAAATTATCAGACGGGAGCGGGGCGACGTTAAAGCGCGCATAAAATTATACAAAGGGACATCTTACGCCGGTGCATAAATTTCGAAAGCGTCGCAATAAAAGGAAACTGAGGCTATTAATCTGGTAAACCGTTTCGCTGCATAAATTCGCATTCAAATCTCCCACCCCGCAGCCCATCTCGCCGCCCGTTCGGGACTCCGGTTTTTGACGATATGTGGGGTACGTCGCCGCGCGTCGGGGCGCCCAGCCGACGGCGAAGAAGACCGACGCGGACGCGCAGACAGAAATGTAAATAAACCATTAACATTTTACGGCACATTTGTAATATGACCCGCGCTGTTTATGCACGAAAACCGCAGTAAAACGGATCCTTTATCTTCGCAGTCACTCTATGTATAGAATTTTTAAATAAGCGCTCTTTGTTCGGAACCCGATGGCTCGCGGTCATAGAAGATCTCTGGCGACAAAGAGTTACGGTCGGTAATGAGAAACACTTGAACAAATATTTGTTTGAAATAGATGTGAGATCGGAGTGAGTCAGTTTTTAAGTAAATAGGAATAATAATTAACGCCTTTGATTTACTCACTTAGTCATAAGTCTTAATGATGGTCTAAAATACCTGAGATTATGAAGTTGAGCTATCTTGCAAACATTACTAACATTTAATTACCACTCAAGGAGTAAAGACAAAAAGACATTACATATTTTTTCTTTCGACTCCTGACATGGAATTTTGAAGAACAGCATTAAAAACTTATGTTTATTTTTCAGCAACCTTTTTTTCACTCCTTAATTTTTTAAATTTATTTAGTAAATTTTTAATTACTTGTTTAATACTTGCTTTGGCCTTTATTAGTATTCTAGGGAAATTGCATAATAAGGAGAATCAAAACACCGATGTTATATGCAACATCTTTTGGTTTTTTACATCTAAGGTTTTCACTCCTATTTTCACGATTTTATGGCAGGAATTTCTTACTTTCTTACTTTAGCAGGCCATGATCTTACCCTCGGTTGTTTCGTCTTGGCAATGAGGAATCAGTAGCGCCAAACTGAGTTATTACATACGTACAAATATATCCGCCGTTTTCAGTTTTTCTAACTGGACACCCTTCCTATAAGCCACAGTTCAAAATAGACTCAATTAACAACTAAAAGACATCTGTTCGTCCCCTTTACAAAAATTACCATTGATCGGGCATTTTAGAGTTAAGGAAAATTGACTTGTTTTTGTTTTATATTATTACCTCATTAATAAATATTATTATCTGTAAATGATTCTACGGATTCTTTGCAATTTATTATTAGAAAGTGTGGTTAAATTGAAGTTTCGATTTTAATAGATTGCTATCGCTTCGAAGCTATCGTAAACTTGTTCAATTGCGCAATAAAGGTTCAATCAAAAATACTGTGAACAGATGATCCAGTAAGTGATCCTTCCCAAACTTTAATCGTCGTATCTATCTTTAATAGGAAAAAACTTGTTTGAATGAATGAATACACTCTTTTAATAAATATTGACTAGCTAATTGATAATAATTTTTTTTAGCAATTTGTTGATTTTACGAAGACCCATAATCTTTATGAACATTTACAAAGTTGAATGCAATTTTCTATATGGTATGATCAACATCTCTGAATAACTATACGGTTTTTAGATGTTGTTTATCTCCACAGGAGAATATGTGAAATTTCAAAATACTGGTCAGGAATTCATGTTACAATCCACCATTAATATGCTTGACAAAAAAAATAAAAAAATCTGATGTGGCCAGGCACATGACTTTATCATACAATATATAAAATTAATAGTTTAGCTGCGTGAGAATCCATTTTATTGAGATAAATCGTAGGTATTGTCAAAGCATCAGCATTTGACACTACCTACACTACGTCATTAGAATAATAATTTATGTCACAAGTGCCGAAAATACGGAATAGCGCGACGAGCGGTGATGCGGCGCGTCACCGAAGGCTGAGTGTCGCCGTCGCATGTGAGCGAGTCGCGCTATCTAGTTTTTGGCAGGAGTGACATCAACGTTTATTGTGCTGCTTTTTGAGAAATGTGTATTAAAAAAATAAATAAAAATGGTAATATTTCTGTATAGGAAATGTTAAGTTGGTACCACTTTGACGAAATGTCAAGTTTAAAAAGCTAAAAAGCTATGGCAGATTTATATTTGTTCATGACACTGTAGATGTCACATCCGTACTAACAAACTACAATAAAACTACAGTCATTGCTATACTTTATTTACAATTTTCTCAATTTATCGTTTTTAGAATTAGATATAAAGACGGGTTGATATTTCTTATCAACAAGCAATCAAATAGGTGATCTTATTTTATTTGAAATTTGTATTTTGTAATTTGCCGCACTAGAGCGGCAACGTTCCATAGCGGTTCTCCAACCTCTGTATCTAATGAAATCAGCTGTTTACGAGTGTGACAGCACAAAAATATATTTGTCAAAATCCTGGCTACTATGTAGTTTCATATCAATGCAGATGCGACCGATCTCGATCAAATAGAATTTGCTCCTGCAGCTAAACTATTAATTTTACCAAAAAATGTTATAGACATAAATTATACAAAATTTCCTCTACTTTAATTTATTATTTATTTATTTTGATGAAATTACAGAAATGGCGGCTCATTTGCAAAATCGTTGAAAAATGCTAAGAGTAAATAGCCAGTTCCTTTGGACCATTTTGAACCAAAACCTTTTCAGCTCTAAGTTTGGTCATAAAACTTCTAAATATGAACTTTCGTCCCGATACCTTTAGTAGTTTTTCCGGAATCGTCGCCACAAAAATCGTTTACACACACACAGACATACATACACACACACACACACACAGACATTTTTTTGTACCTTGGTCAAAAATGTTCAGGGGACCCAAAAAGACCTATTTCCGCTAAAATCTCAATTTTTTTTTTCGGCCTGATTACAATACTTTATCATACTGCGTATGATAAAGTAAAAATTTATTAATTAAATACGTTACAAAGGTAAAAATAGTACTGACGAAAATCTTGAAATGATGATGCTGGTAATGGTAAACTTTGGGATTTCTTGAGTCCAGCTCCGAAAATTTTGAGAACAAACTGAAACAGAACGAATGAACACATTATAAATAAGTTGTAATGTATTTATATCATAGTTATCACCAATAGTAAATGTAAATTACCCTATTGCATTAGTTATTCCATGATTTTAGTTTAACCTACAGGGTGATAGACCGGGTGATTCAATTTCAGGGCTCACCATGGGGATCTCGCTTCTTTTACAGCCATACGACCATCGAAAATTCAAAATTCCGCATGGCGCCCATAAGAAAAACAAAAGTTGGCCATGGTTACGCCGCCAGATTTGATGTTATTTCAAACGAAGAAATGACACTGCATTCCTTGATAAAAACTTAAAAACGATTTCTTACCATTTCAGTTTTTTGCGGATATCTTTAAATGGAAAAATGATAACTTAAATTTCTTTTCAGATAATTGATCAGCACTAAAATACGAAACTTTGCCAAATTTAAACATATGCTCTATCTTCACTAATAAACAAGATTCCCCACTGTGACCCTCGAAAGTGAATCACCCGGTATAACTTTGCATCAGAAACAAAACCAGATTAAAAAGAATCCGTAGAATAGAGTAATAAAAAAATAAGATGTGACTGTGATAACGAATTTAAATATAATTTTTTATCTATTTAGTATAAGTTATACTAATGTTCAATTAGGTACTCATATTTCCAAAGATTTTAAGTAAATTCAAGCAAGCATTTCTTTGAAAAACTATTTGCTTATGTTGTGAGGATTGAAAACATACCATATTCGCAACTCCACTTCTTATTTGAGTAAAAACAGCAAAAAACGGTGTTTCAAAATTGAACTCTGTATACAAAAAATTATCCTGTATATGATGCTATAAAATATCTACTGTCCCTTTTGACCAGAAGAAACAAATGTCATTACCTACTAATTTTATTACACATTTCATTTCACATTAAATTGACCCGATGTTATCAGAAATGTTGCATAGTCAAACATAAAACAACATAACTTTGGATTGAAACGTTCTGTTATTGCGAATATGGTATGATTTCAATCTTCACACTACAAGCAATTCGTTTTTAAAAGGAATATTTGAATTTACTAAATATTATTGTTTTTTTTTTATATCCACTGTGTATATCGCTAAATGGGGTATTATTCTAACAGTTTTTATTCTAATTTCAGGTATGACATCTCATCTGCTCATTCTAGGAAGCGGTATGTTTTACAATCATATATATTTTTTAATTTCCAGTTCGAAAACAATTATATTAAAGTAGAAAAACAAACTATTGATTCAATTCTTCACTGTTCTTTAATAATACTTATCAGTGATAAGTATTACTGATAAGTATTATTAGAGAACAGTGGAGAATTGAATCAATAGTTTGTTTTTCTACATTTTGCACCTGTTTTAAGTTTGCGTTAAGCTCACATATAATTATATTAAACATACGGTTTTGTTAGAGTAAGATTTTTTCATACATTTAGAAATCTATAGTGGCGCAAGGCTATTATCTGGACGAATAGAGAATAATATGTTTTAAGTACAATTTACAAAGCATACATTTTAGTTAGCTAATTGTCTAAGTTTTCTTGTGTATTGCAATGTTGAGCAAAATTATCTATTACAATTTACTACGAGACTCAAAAAAATTCTATTTCGTCCTCAGAAAACTGCTAACTACACAAAAAATTCTACATAAATCGAACACGAATGGAAAATAATATTACCAAATCAGTTATACTGATTTTATTTGAAAACTTGACACAAATTAGCGAGCTACAATTAAGAGAATCACTAGTTGACAACTCAAAAGTGTGTACCACCAACAATTTGTGGTTACTAAATTTATATATTTAACCTTCGATTACGTGTAACACTTGGTTTTATCGTATTACACTATTTTATAATTAACATGAGTTTAAACTTTTCAAAATTGGATAAAATATATCTTTTCTCCAAAACTAACGTTTGGAAACATTAAGTTTCTTATGTTTACAATTTCACACATTAACACTCATATAGTAGTAGACGGTAACTGAAAATTTTTACAATATTGGAATAAAATACTCCGACGTAATCTATATATATTAATAATTATGACATACTCTCAAGAATAAATCACCAACTACATAAAAACCTACACCAAGAAAAATACTCCACAGCGTACGCATTCAAATCGGATTTACCACAAATTATTTTCCATCTCTCATCGTCAACGTAAAGCCGATTTTTCCGCACGAACGCGTCCGCCCGGCCTAGGAAAAACAAAATCGATGGCGAGTAATGGTTAATCACTGGCTGAAGGTAGTCATTAGTGCGGACGATAATCGCTCCACAAGTTTCCAATCTGCAGTTCTAAGTGGCGGTGCGTGTGCGTCGGCGGTGCGAACTATCGATTTGTCGACGTCGTCCTTCGAGGGGGACGCGGAGGACGGACTGCGTTCGATAGCCGCTGCCGCCGCCGCCGCCGCCGGCCGGTCAGTTTATCCGGGATAATGATCGCCACAGGACGCGACGGTTTGTACCGCGCTCTTTACAGTACAACGCGCCGATGATCTTGCCCTTGCAGTTACGATTTAATTCGTTCGTAATTGGAATAGTTTTAAGTGGATATGCTGATAGTAAGCAAGATCTCAGGGCGTCGATTGTTGCGATTAGTTACATGTAGTTTCAGTTGGCTTATTACTTTCAGTCTGCAGTTACCGTGGTGGGGATAATTGGAGCTTTATGCAGATGTTATAGTTCGCCAGTTTTTAAGTTAAAAATCTTCTCCTTTCACAAAAATGTGCTTATTAATGGGTGCCCTTTTCCAGCACGGCAAATGGCAAATGGAATCTGTATTTTAACGACAAAAATCGAAATAGACGACAAAATATGTGTTTCAACGACAAAAGTAACGAATGAACAGCAAAAAAACAACAACAACTTTGTTGTTTAATTAAATGATATATAAAACTGTTTGGATGATGCAAATAGAGAATAGTATAGCCGCAATTCCACCGTCGCATGACTTATCACATGACAATGCTAATATCTTCTCATGATCCTAATGACAATAAAGAACTATTAAGTATTATTACAGGTTCATATGCAATAACAGAAAAGAACATACACAAAAATCTGGAATACAAATACAATTACAAACATGTCATCTACAAATCGACCATTATTTACTTATTACTATTACTTTGGTTGGTCTCTATTTAAGTACGTTTTGTGGAAATGTTTTTGACTAGTTTTGTTGTGTTGTTCTTATTCGTTTGAATATTTTTCTTAAACGTTCTTTTTGCGATATTCCAAAACCAGTTTTTTTTATTAAAAATGAGCTAGTGTAAAACTATTGAGTTTTATTAGAACATTATTGTTTGAATTGAAATCGATATTATTAAGTTCTACAAAGTATATATAGATTACAGGATACAAATTATTGAAATTTTTGCATCGGTATGTTTTAAAAATAACCAGATTTTTGCACTAATGAACTTCTTTGGTGTAGTTTATTATGTAAAAAGTTAAATATTTACAATGTTTTACTCTATATGTATATTATTTGAGAGTACTTAACGCTATCGTAAAAAATAACGTAACCTACATATGTTAGAAGATATTTTATGTTTAGGTTTTCCTTTTGATTAGTTTAGTTTTATTTATTTTGTTTTGATTGGAGTATAATTTTGTTTTTATTTATTCTAAAGTACATACATAAACTATAAACATGTCAGTACTTCAATATTGTTTACCGTATTATTACATTTTATGTTATATCTGAAATTTGAAATCCGCCTTTTTCAGAAGTGATTTTTCTTGTATACACCAAAGTTCGTATCTTAAATACGTCTTTTCCTCAATGAAACTCGACATTAATAAGAATTTTTTATAACTGTAAATTTTGACATTACTTGTATCTTATAAATTATCGATATTCATAAAAAGTTCCTGAATCAGAATTTAGTACTGTGCGCTTTTACATCATTACAGAGAAATATACATTTTCCAAAACTTTGTCAATAAAAAACAAAACTTTTGTTCAACGTGTCTTTTTTTGCTTATTAGTTAAGCCTTCGTACATCAAGAAATAAAAAGAATAATATAATATGAAAAAATAAATGCACTACAAAGATAACAAAACAAAATAATAAAAGCACCTTATAGGGTATCTAGAGGAATTGTTCCATTAGAAGTTTTTATATTTTTGTTCTATATATTTGAAAGTTTTCCATTAGGATCCGAACTTTTGAATTAAGGTACTCTCTAGTCGTCTGTCACTTTTCCATTTCTTTCTATACCTACGTGCCACAGTTTTCAAATAGAATGTTGTAGTTATTGAAGATAAAACAAATTAATTTTTGGTGACATTACTTCGTCAGAACAAGTAACTTGCTAATCGCTCGTGCGTTAAACAGTCTCGATCATTAATCGCATATTTTAAATATACTTGTTGGTTAAATAACTATAACGTAACTTCGGAAATTAATACTTAGACATTTGCGCGATGTTTTCCTTATTGGCGACGACAAATCGCACGCTGCTTATCCTGAAAAATCGCGAACTCGCAGAAGTCTTTTTGCAGTTCGCTGTTAGTTAACCTGTAATTGCGGCCATTCACAATGGCTCAGTGAATCCGACCGTTCCGTGCACCAAACAGCGAGGGCTAAAAAGTAGGGTGATGTGTGTTTATTTGGCTCCGCTCCAGATTTTTCGGCGAATGTGTACGCTTTTCCCGGGCTAGTGGCGGGAGGGAAGTCTCGGCGCTTCCGAGCGATTTTCATCCGCCATTTGGACGCGCTCTATGGCGGTAATGCGAGGTCTTGTTCCCTCCCGAAAAATTGCATTAAATGAACTTGAATAATGGATGGTTATTAGCCGTTGGAGTTTGTTGTTTACGTTTCAGGAAACCTTTGTTTTGAAATTGAATTGATGCACTCAACTCTTGCTACGGCGGTTGTAGGACGTTATTCTTTGTTTCCTTCTGTGTGTGTGTATTTCCCTCCAGATGGAAATAACGGGCACATATCTTAAAGGGTGAGTTATTCATTTGGTTGCCAGACGTTCTGTTTTTGATAAATATCTTCTATAGAGCGTGTCACAGATTTAAGTGACTGTATTTTAAGGTATACAGAAGTCCGACTATTGGAACGGGGAAGTTCCGTAACCTGTTAAAAAGGTTGTGTTTTTTTCTATCATATTTGAAGTATTGAGATATATAAAATAGTAAGCCCTAAACGGTCGTTCGTTTCTCGAGTTGTTTACGATGTCTATGTTATGCTGTGGTCAAAATTTCTTGCATTAATTTTTATCTATATTGAGTAAATTATTACTTTTAAGTCGTTCAAGTTGAAAAGGAATGTTAAAACGTATAATTTTCTACCTTTTCTTGTAGAACTTTTCTTATTCGAATTTTCGGTCGCTCTAATTTTTTAATTTTTTGACGGATCCAGTTATTTTTCCTAAATATCTTAAACAGCATCAATTTCTTACCTCTAATTTTTTCCGAAACAAATTTATAACATACACTGAGGACAGCCAATTTATAACAAAAGAAAATCTCTTGATATCTCTGGCAAATTCACTTGTAATGCTAGCCAAACTTGAGCTATGTTCAAATATCTGTTATGGAAAATTGTACGAACTATATAATTTTGCAAACCTTGTTTTTTTCCGATAAACTGACTTTAGTCTTAGACTTAGATTTTTGCCAAATTGCAAAACCCGGTGTTTTATCAAACAATAAGGTTACATAATAAAAATGCAAAAATAACCACGTTGTTGTTGCCTTTTTTATTTATTTTGTCAGTGAATAATTTTCTTAAATATGTCTAACAATATTAGTTGCTTTTTTCGTTGCTTTGCTTCTGTACGTATCACAATTGAAAAATTTTCTAAAACGCATATGTCTCCCCGCACGAGAGAATCATCCTAACTGCCACTCTAGTTTCGACAGTATTGACTCCTGTGGTTAAAGACGCATAACTCTAAAAGTACGGAACAGAAAAAAATTAAATAACATGTATCATACTGAATCATTTCTACATAAGTTGTATGACTGTCAACATTTTTTGCCTCTCGGTATAAACATGAGCGAGAGAAATGAGAAATGTTCCGGATTTTTACACTTTTAAATTAACGTTGGTCTTCTTTTTCCCTTGTAAACCGCTTGCCACAAATTTTTTTATTTTTTTTTTCAGCGGGCGTTTAGAGAGTCTTCTGTAGATTGGCGTTTTTGTTTTCTTCATTTTTTGTGTAATAAAAGTTGCGTACAAAAAAGACTATCATGGAAGCGGATATCTCAGTAACGAATATATGCACGTAATCAATCCTCATATTTGATTTATTTCGACTGTAGAAAAAGAATTGCATAATAATTTTTATTAATTTTTAAAGCGATTGAATTTGAATGATAAATTTCGTTCAACGCAATTGATTTCGTTCATGTCAATTGATGACATGCTTTATTTACATTTTTTTTTGTTCAGTAGTTTATAGATATGGTCCTACAAACTGTGCAGTTTGACTACACTATAAATTCAAAATCAAAATATACTGAGTGGACAGGACTACCTATAAACTTTATCTTTTTTGAAAATTCCTCTCAATAAGCTTTTTGATATGATACGAATATAAAGAAACTTAAAATACCAAAAAAACAAAAAAATGCATCATATTTGGTGCAAGTATTTGACATTCTAAAAAAAGTAATGCGTGGTAGTATTAAAATTATAAATAGAAAAATATTGTGACAACTGGTATATCGAATGTTTTTGTAATCAGGCACGTACCAAATGCTTTCAGTAATGCTAATGGAAAACCACTTTAAATGTAAAAAAATTAATTTTTACAAACAAAAGTTTATAAAAAGTTTTGTTTAATGTTTCAGGATTCTCTAAGATATTGCTTCTCAAATATTTAAAAAGATGGTTCATGATTTTTTGAACATTATATTTTTTTAAACAGAATTTGTTTAGATGTTTGCGCATTAGTGCTACCTTAAACAGTTAGCCAGTATTTTCTTCTGTATCGACACTTTACGAGTCTTTTAAAATTATTTATTTTTATGAATTTTTTATACACATTGTATGCAATATTACAAACAAAGTACCCATAAAGTGGAAATAAACTAACAATGAGTTTCTATCTTCATTTGAAACATTTGTTTGAAATGAAATATTTAAATCTGCTCCTTCTTTTTGAATAACCGCGCATGTCCAATTAAATCTAATTGCTTGTAAGTACTTGTGTAATTGTGTTAAGGGAATTACGAACAACTCCACTTCAAAACACAAACTGTAATCAACCGAAAAGGTATTTCAATTAATTCGCCTTCGTGCTGTCGTGGCGTCGCAGCCGCTGTCAGATTGGGTGACATCACCGGACCGGAAGACGACAATAATTCCTACGCAAATAAGATTACCGCTGAGGGCTGCCGAAGTGCCGAGAGACATCTCAACGACTGACCTCTGACACGAAGACAGAACGGATGTCGCCCACCGGTATTCTAAACCAAAATGTCTATTTAAACGCATAAACTCTTCCCTCAATTGACCTTTGGCGCACCTAATTACACACAAAGAATTAACCCAACAAATTGTTTAGTTGAAACAAATTAGCACTAGCTAAGCTAATTTGATTATTTTTGATAAAATAATAGACGAATGAAAATAGAAAAATAACCTACCAGCTTTTGAACAACGTCACTCCCACGAGTACGAAAAAAAAAGATAACAGAAACTGCAAGCTAAGAGGGAGAGAGAATGTGATATCCTGACGTTGATTTATCGTAAGATCGAAAACTAATGCACTTTTCCGCGCGGCAAAATAAAATAAAAGGCAATTATATCTCGGAAGATTTATTTAATTTGTTTTCTCTCCCTTCTAGCGGCCGACACGTCGGAACGAAATTAATTATATTGCTTTTCAATGTAGCCTCATTTTTAAACCTACCCACTACCCAGGCGTTCTTATTTTGCGCCTGTGCTCCGCTCGGCTGCACTTTGGCCTCTAAAATATTATCCCCTATCATGGAACAATATTAAATCCGTTTATCATCCGCACATTTTGCGGCAATAAATACGGTTTATTACATTATTTATTGCGTGTTTAATTATGGTACATCGAAACTACATTATATTTGGCTAGAATGCCAAATATAATGTAGCTGGTCTATATTGGTATTGTGTACTTTACAATAAAATTAAGCTCAGCTTATATTTATTTCATACAACTTCATACTTCATACAACCTTAAAAAATAACAAAATATTAATAAAACAGTATTTTAAGTGACTCTAACTTCTTAAGTAATATTAACTTGTTATTAATAGGTCCATCTGAAACTTTTTACTCAGAATAAATGTTTCATAATTTTTGTATTTTGACCAATGATGTTTAATTTTTTTAATGAATTCATTTATTTAATTATTTGTAAGAGGTACCTTTGCATTCTACGTTTTCGCATTGCATGATTTATATTTTCGCTTTCCTTCCTTTAGTAATACTTGAAGGAATTAAAAAGAACAAATAAGTTTATACCTAGGGCTAGAGAGAAATATCTGCAATGATACAGAAAATGAATGTTATACACTACCAAAAAAGCTGCAAAAGAAGAACTACCTGTAACATCGCTGGTTATTTAATACCAGCGATATTTATATGTATTGTTTTTAAGAGTTCATATATTCCACATACGTTTTCTTGTGAAATTTCAACACTACCACCGTAATTTTACAGAGCATTGTTAAAATTTTCCAGGAAAACTACTTTATTTAAAAACTATTTCACAGTACTAAGTAATATTCAACCAGTGAAGTGCGTTTCTTTACAGACTTGTATCTGGTTACTCGAAAAACTACGTTACACGCTTTTCTCTTCGCAAAAAAACTCGAAAAGCCTTGGAAAGGACATTGCGTATTTGGGTCCGCTAGGTTCCAACCCAATTTAAAGGATTCCGCAAAAGTAAAAAGGTTGGGAAACGCTGGTTTAGATGCATGAGCTTCTATTTGATCCTATTTGCGCCTAGCTGTATTAAAATAAAACTAGTTAGCCAATATTTGACAGATACTTCAATTCTCTTGATAGTAAGTATTGTCAAACCCACAGCGTTTGACACTACCTACCGTCGTTACAATGAAAATATCTGTCAAATTCTGGCTAACTAGTTTTATATTATTGCAGACATGACCGATCGCAATCAAATACAATTTTCTCATGCAGCTACACTATTAATTTTATCAAAAAATGACAGAAACACAGATATACAAAATTTCCTCTACTTTAATTCATTACTGAACTCTTTTGACGAAATTACAGAAATGGCTACACATTTGCAAAATCCTTGAAGAAGGCCTAGAGCATTCAGAAACATCCAGTTCCTTTGGGCCCTTCTAAATATGTAGAAGATAAAGACAATAAAGGAAACTAGTTGAAGATTTGAATGAATTGAAAAAGAAAACAAATATATACTTTAAGTAATGATATGATTGACGAACAAATTAGGCTGAAATGAAAGCTTAATAAGCCTTGAATATTATAATAATAATCTTTATTGGTGTTATTACAAAGAAAATTGTTTACACAAGTCAGAACAGACAAAGAAAAACACTATCCACTACATATTTCCACGAAATTACAGTTAAAGTATTCATCGTAATTGAATATACATTTTTCAACCAAGAATTGTTTCATTACTGTCTTAAATCTGTTATTGGAGTAACACTTAATTGCTGGCGGCAGAACATTAAAAAATTTTAGAGCCCAGTAATTTGATGCGTTGCGCGACTTCTGCAACCTCAGAAAAGGTCGGCGATACTGCTGATTCTCACGAGTGTTTACGAGTGAATTGCATTCGATGTCACAAACGTACTGGCATTGACCTTAGCGTACATTAAACATTCCAATATGTAGGCGGATGGAAGTGTCAGAACATTGAGATTACGGAAGTGTTCACGACAATCTTCCCTCCAACCGACTCCGAGTACTACTCTTATGCATCGGCGTTGTAGAGAAAACAATTTATTGCTGTGACCTGAATGGCCCCAGTTAAATATTGCATATGTCATCAAGGAGTAAAAAAAGGCAAAGTATGCAACCCTAAGACATTTTATAGAGATTGATTCTCTCAAGATTCTCAAATAATGAATCACCCTCGCAAGTTTTCCTGAAACATGTCCGACATGACTTTCCCACTTTAATTTGGAGTCAAGAATAACACCCAAGAATTTTACACTCTCATTATCGTCCGTACTGGAACGCGCTTCATGTCGCAATGTAAACAATACCGATAAGCACTTATCCTGATTGATTCAAAGCGCATTTGAAGAAAACCATTCTTTAATATCTCTGTCACATAGGTCAACTGTATTAAGAAGCTGTTCATAATCATCACCTCCCTTAATTACCGTTGTGTCATCCGCAAATAGAATAAGATCAGTTGCTTCAATAGCACAATTAATGTCGTTGATATAAATTAAAAAGAGAATGGGGCCCAAAACTGATCCTTGGGGTACCCCGTAACTGCAAAGTCTGTTCGATGAAATTGAATTGTTCACTTTTACGTGTTGGTAACGATTACTCAGATATGACTCCATTAACCCAATGCTCGATTTCGAAAAGTTATATTTCTTAAGTTTTTCTAATAGAACATGATGTGTGACACAATCGAAAGCTTTCGAGAGGTCATAAAACGTGGCAACTGAATGGTATCCGCGCTCAAAGTTGTTTAAGATCAAGGCCGGTAAAGCCTATTCTACAGAGGTTGCGCCGACCGGCATTTGCGGGGCGAGGACGAGGTCTCCCAGTGACGTCACAAACGCTATCTCGTAACACGCTAAACTCCTGTCCTGACTCCACTGACGTCACTTTTTCGTGAGTTTGTAGGCATCTGCGGGGGTCGCTTGGATACATGGGCAATATAGGCGTCAGCGCAACCTCTGTAAAATACGGCTCTACCAGCCTTGGTTTAAGATTTTATTTATAAGTGCATTGATAGCTAGACTGGTAGATTTGCCATGCCTAAATCCAAACTGAGATTCACTAAACAAGTTGTTCACTTCAAAATGTATGTATATTTGTTTTTTTAGTATTTTTCGAATATTTTTGATACGATCGGTGTTAATGATACGGGTCTGTAGTTGTTACAGTTGCCCGTGTCATTTTTCTTATGTATCGGTATCACTGTCGCAATCTTTAAACATTTCGGGAAACAACCTTGTTCAATGCAGTCATTGAAAAGGTGTGCAAGTGGATATATAATGATATTTCTTAATGTTTTGATTATTCTTACATTGATACCATAGCAGTCCGCACTTGCTGAGTTCTTCAATGAGTTTATTGTGTCTCTCATGTCATTAAATGAAACATGGTTAAAATTAAAGGTGTCAGATGTTATATTTTTTATGTATTGCAGTGGATTCATATCAGGTTTGCTTAGTTTTTTAACAATATCATGGGGTATGTTTATAAAAAAGTCGTTAAAATTTTCAGCCGAGGGTACATTGTCCAAACTAGTTTTCTTTCGGTTAGTGTTATGCTTTATTATTTTTCATAATGATGACGATTTGTTGGCACCCGACTCAACGTAAACATCAAAAGCCGATCTTTTCGCCTCACGCAGTTTATTTCTATAACTTTTTTTAAATATTTTCAGTCGATTTTCTGATATGAATCCGGGATAGTTACGATTTAGTATGTTAAATGAGCGCAGTTGTTCTCTCATCCTATACAGCTCGTCATTGAACCAATTCACCAACGGTTTGTTTTTAAATTGCAGCTTTGTTTTAATGGGAAAATATGAATCCATTGCTTCAGATATGATATTCAAGAATCTGGCTGCTCTAACATCAATGTGAATCGTATTGTCGAGGGCAAACGACCAGTTTGTATTCTCCATTTTGTTATAAAGCGTAAACAGGCCAAAGTCAGTGATTGGCGTATATGATATCCTCTCACCACCAGTTTCGTGAACAGATATGTAACAACTTTTAGTGTGACTTGGCTGAACTTCCACACAGCATACTGTTAATGTACGGATATTAATAATGGGTGTCTCTATAAGACTCCTGTGCGCTCTTATATCCCGTCTAACATTGGTACTTTTTGCACAAGTATAGTCACATTTGCTGGATTTTAATGTTTATCGTCTTTGTGCGTTACGCGCGCGCGTAATGTTTTTAGTGAACTAGTCGTGTCGAATATTACGATTATTCTTTTCACAGTGGATGAATTTAGAACATTATTCCTTCCAATTTACGAATTGTTGCAATCAGACACTTACTATTTTTATAGTAATATTTAATAATAAGGACACGTTTTTGTGTCGTGCAGCGCTCCGTGTTTACTAACTCCCATCTGTCTCCCTTCGACCTGTCTCACTCGTTGACCTATCGAATCATATATTGAGACACGCTTAATCATATATTGCTAACGAATAAAGCTTATAGGTAAATAGAACCAGTGGTAACTAGGTACGTTAACTGTCATCTCATTACTGTCAAACGCGTGACCAAATTTGTCACGTTCCATATCGAAGAGTGTGCCGTAAGGGACGTCTTGAAATTCTTACATCTTTAGTTGATTTTTGATTATTTTAGTACAAATAATTTAATACAAATACAATAAATACTCTTTTTCTTTCGTTGCATCATGAATTAAAAACACACTCTCCCAAAATCTGTTGCTCAATACAACGCGAGGGTGAATCGCTCTCTGGTATGTCTACTATCCCGCATATCTCCACTTATAGCGAAGTCCCCGGGTACTGCCGTGATGCGTGCCTTATTCGAAAGAGCGCGCGGAGCAGCAACTTGTTCCCTACGGACTCTCCGATCTTTAATCCCGCCAGGGACGCTCCGGTGCGCGGGGCGACCCGAGAGTCTCCCTTCCGCATTTAGTTTTTACGTTGACGGATTACCCCCGTAATGCCTACCTCGGCGGACGCAGGCACGTTGCAAACAAAATAATTGAATGTATAAGGAATGAGGTTGAAGGTTGGATGGAGCGCGGGGGGCGGAAAGTTTGCAGCTAGCTTAAAAGCGCATCGCTCCGCCTGGCTCCGATTCCTCTCTGCTCTGCCGCGCTCTACTCCTACGTGAAATTTCGCCTTGCTCGGTTTATATTTCCGGTGAAAAATGGAAAATGGTATTTCGAGAGGCTTATTACTTATTAGGGAAATAATATGAGGAAATTGTGCTGCAATTCGGTTAACGTTTGTGTAGCGCATGGTAATGAGGAAATTGAGAATGGTGGTTGTTTTAGCATTTCCTTTCGTAATGATAAAGACTGGGTTGATCTACAGTACATTCATACCTATGCTTCCACCAAAATATGAATTTTATACACGCTTACGTAAGTATAGGAAGTCTTTAGGATTCTATGAGTCAATATTTTATGTTACATCATGTCATTGAAAATTGTTGCTTAGTGAATCAAATACTTTATTGTAAGGTAGGTACAATTACACAGGTTGCCATTTTTCTGTGTCCGAAAAGAAATCATTCTTACTGGCGTTTTCAGTAAATTACAAAGTACTAAATCACTTCAATACTCTCTAGAACAATAACACGAAGCGATTGAATTATCTATGCAGGCTGATATGAAAGTTAAATCCTTAAACTTGAAGTCATGAAGCGATAACCGTGTAACAACTCTGGATTAGAAATGACAACGACAAAGCCATATTCATAACCGGTGAATTCTTCAAAAGTGCAGCGTTTACGTTCAAATATGTGCTTATCGCTTGGGCACTGCGTGCTTCTGCAAGATGATTACCAAGGCAGGAAGATCACCAAATAAATCATCATCCGATAACCCAATTTCTCTATTGCCCACTTTGTCAACACTGAAAAACTGCTAGTAAATCGACTGAAGCCAATCCTAGATGAAAGAAATATTACACATCAGTTTGGATTCAGACAAAAACATTTGACAAACAACCAAGTCCACAGAGTAACATCGGTAATACAAGCAGCTTTAGACAAAAAACGGGTATGCTCCTATGTATTCCTGTGGCGTGAGACAAAAGCTTTCGACAAGTTTGCTACAAAACCCAGTCTATAAGCTTGAACTGCTACTACTCTTCGTGTATACCAAAACAATATTATATTTCTTGTAGTTACCATATACAATTATAATAGTATATGTGAGCACATAACTAAGGATATACACATAACTCGTGAGCATGTAAACATTTGAGCGATTTATATCTGCTGTGTGCGAGTCGAATACGACATTTTATCTACGAGTCATATATTCCATTTTATATAAAATATTTTAAATGTTGTTAACAATGATGGCGAGGCGAATTGTCACATAACTGTCATCCACGTATGTTTTGACAGACTTTGACACTACCGTTGTATAATGATGACAGTTCGTTCAAATAATGAAATCATTATTTGAACTCTCATTATTATACAACGCTAGTATCATTAATATCATTGGTGTGTATCGCCATAAGGATTATATGACATAGATACGTTTACAATGCACTTATTATATATGAGTCGTAGATAAAAAATATTAGACTGTGAAGTATACATCATGATTCTTGCCGTATTTGCAAAGAATATCAGTGAAATTAAATATCAGTTCAATATAATGAGTTCATTACATACCTATCTATGACTAGATAATCCCCATCATCATTATACGCGCCAATGATTATAATGACACTAGCGTTGTATAATAATGACAGTTTGTTCAAATAATGACTTCATTATTTGAACGAACTGTCATCATTATACAACGCTAGTGTCAAAGTCTGTCTAAACCAACGTGGATGACAGATAATTGACAGTTCGCCTCGCCATCATTGACAAATACATTTAAAATATTTTACATAAAATGGAATTTATGAGTCGTAGATGAAACGTCGTATTTAACTCCCACATAACGGATATATATTGCTCGCATGATTACCAGCTCGCCTACGGCTCGCGTGTAAACTTCATGCTCGCGATTTATATCCTTAATTATGTGCGCGTCAAATAATATACTATTTTTTCTGTAACGGGAAAAAAGTTTGACATTATATCTCTGTTGACAGGTAATACAATATATCAGTTTTTATGACATTACATTTTTCCTCGGTAAAAAAGTGAGTACTTTTTTCCCGGTATATATAGGTATACACATAAGTAAAGGTGAACATTTTCTTAGCAACGCAGGTCTACTTGTGTACAACAGCCTACCAGTTTAAAATTTCAAATGTCACATCGATTGCCTTAAATATATTGTAGTAATGTTTTTCAATATAAAATCGTCATTTCTCCCGGCCACAGAAAAAAAATAATGTATTACATATTGTCACGTTAAATATGACCTACTTAATTATATTTGGGGCTACTCGCTTGACTAGCTAAACAACCATATTGCGGAGGTACCATAACTTCTAAATATATTTCAATATTAATAAATAATATTCCACTTACCTTTAATATATTACTCTAACGCCTCACAGCCACTGGAATACAGTCGGGGACAAGTGAAGTAACACCATAAAGTTCTTATAATCTACATCTTTATTTGGGACCACCTGTCCCCTTCAGCTGCTACATTACGATTCCACTATTCTACCTTTAGCACAGCGCTCGCTGGTTTCTCCCATCCGGTCGTTTTGTCATATAATGCATTTCTAAAAATGCATACATGCAAAACAATATGCGGATTGACCAGCAAACGCTCCATTAAAGCGTAAACAAGAACTTTTCGTGGCAATATACACGGGAAAAAAGTGTTAGATTTTAGCTCTCGGTTTTTGTCTCCCTCCGCTTCACGTCTGGAGACAATACGATCTCGAGCTAAAATCTAATACTTTTTTCCTTGTATAATAAATAACTATTTTTTAAAATTTATTTTTATCAGTATTACTGTTGTCTTCTTGCGATACACTACAAATTCTTTCAGTAGGCGCAAATACAATTTTAATATTGAAGCCGCAAAGAAAGAAGTTGCCCTTGTTGCAACTGTTTAATATTCTTAGTTTCAAAGGTGAAATCAAACTTGGCACGTGCTCCGTAAAAAACTGGTTTCACTAAGTTGCCACATTGCTTTCAAATATTTCAGTTTTTAAGTTCGACATTAAAGGTTTTATTTCAGCTTACCGTCAGAGAATTCTTTGAGATTACGTTCTTCTTTGAAAATTTATCATTGTCAAATTATGCCAATTTTGTCAAAAATGTGGTGCAATCCAATTTTTTAAGTGGGAAACAAATGAAAGCTGAAGCTAAAAACGTGCATTGAAGTAAATAAAGGCACTCCATGGTTCTTTTGTGTATAATTTAATTGTAGTTTTGGGTTGACCACCTGAAAAATGTTTTTTTTAGTAAAGAGTTTTTTTACGATCATATTATATACGATGTGTTAGAAATGTATGAACATAAATTTAAGATCTTCCTAATATTTTTAAAGCAAACATGTCGATAAACTGTTGCTCAATTGTCCATAGTTACTGACTTATTGAAGATTTAATTTATTAAACGAATTACAATTAATTAAACATTTATATTAATTTTGTCTATATGTATTTCCTTTATTTATGTATTTCTTTGTATTTTTGTCTGACATGGTACAATTAAGTTTGCCGCGGAATGTACATACGTACGGCTCTAGGTCTCGCTCTGTCAAAAAACGTGACAGAAAACATTGTTCGTTCATTTGTTAAGCAACCTCACGCTCATTAAAGAAGATTTGCTTCACAATTTTTGTGTTTCTGATGAAACAGCATGTGGTATTATAGTCATAGATCCAGCAAAAAAAAAACTTTTAAGAAACAATATTTTATCTACGACTCACATATAATGTCATTGCATACGTATCCATGACTATATAATCCCCATCATGATACACGCAAATGATTATAATGACACTAGCGTTGTATAATAATGACAGTTCGTTATGACCTCATTATTTGAACGAACTGTCATCATTATACAACGCTAGTATCAAAATCTGCCAAAACCTACGTGGATGACAGTTCGCCGCGCCATCGTTGAGAAATAGATTTAAAATATTTCATATAAAATGGAATTTATGAGTTGTAGATAAAATGTCGTATTCGACTCGCACACAACGGATATAAATCGCTCGCATGTTTCGCTCGCAACGTCATACTCGCGCTTTATATCCTCAGTTATGTGCTCGTCAAATAATATACTATTATAGGATACACTTTACTCGAAACATTTTATTCCATCCGAATAGAGTTGTTTAATGTTTATCGGCCAAGTCGACCGAAAGCGAAATAAATTGCGTATAATAATGTTTCCATTTGGAGTGAAATCGCAGCATGAAATTTGTATACAACTGGATGAAATGTGGCCCAGTGAACCATTTCAAGTGGGCTGAATGGACGCGGAGATATATATTCTCTCCGAGTTTATTTGCCGTCAGAGTCCGGCGAGAGAGCCGGCCGGCCGGCCCTGCTAAGGTTTTGTGAGGACCTACTCGACCGTGCCGGCCACTGAATATCGGCTAATGGTGTGGTGAGCTGGCGGCGGTCCGAAAGAAAATTAGCGGTAAATTTCAGGGTAAAACGGCGCCATACATACACGCGTCCATAGAGAACTTGGCGAAAGAGAGACAGAGAGCTAGAGCAAAGCCGTGTCCATACCAAAGCAAAATACAGTGCGTCTGTTTCAACGTTGGACAGAATTGATATGTCGGCGACGATATTTGTGAAATGATAATAAAAACGAAAGAATCAATCTTTCACTGCCAAGTGGCTGTTAAACAGCCATGTTTTTCAAAATTTCTCCGAAGCAAGTTCAACAATGTTTTCAAATGTATTTTATTTGAACAACGTTTTTACTTTATCATACGCAGTATGCTAAAGTATTGTAATCATGCCGAAAAAAAAAATTGAGATTTTAGCGGAAATAGGTCTTTATGGGTCCCCTGAACATTTTTGACCAAGGTACAAAAAAATGTCTCTGTGTGTGTGTGTGTGTGTGTGTGTGTGTGTGTGTGTGTGTGTGTGTGTGTGTGTGTGTGTGTGTGTGTGTGTGTGTATGTGTGTGTGTGTGTGTGTGTGTGTGTGTGTGTGTGTGTGTGTGTGTGTGTGTGTGTGTGTGTGTGTGTGTGTGTGTGTGTGTGTGTGTGTGTGTGTGTGTGTGTGTGTGTGTGTGTGTGTATGTATGTGTGTGTGTAAACGATTTTTGTGGCGACGATTCCGGAGAAACTACTAAAGGTATCGGGACGAAAGTTCATAATTAGAAGTTTCATGACCTAACTTAGAGCTGAAAAGCTTTTGGTTAAAAGGGGTCCAAAGGAACTGGTAGTTTATTCTAAGCCTTTTTCAAGGATTTTGCAAATGAGCCGCTATTTCTCTAATTTCGTCAAAATAGTTAAATAATAAATTAAAGTAGAGGAAATTCTGAATAATTTATGCCTATGAAATTTTTTGGTAAAATTAATAGTTTAGCTTTTTAGGTTATTCTAAGCCTTTTTGAAGGATTTTGGAAATGAGCCGCCATTTCTGTAATTTCGACAAAATATGAAATTACATAGTAGCCAGGATTTTGACAAATATTTTTTTGTGTTGTCACATTCGAAAACAGCTGATCTCATCAGAGGTTGGAGAACCACTATGGAACGTTGCCGCTGTAGTGCGGCAAATTTTAAAATACAAATTTCAAATAAAGTAAGATCACCAATTTGATTGTTTGTTGATAAGAAATATCAACCCGTCTTTATATCTAATTCCAAAAACGATACATTGAGAAAATTATAAATAAAGTATAGCGATGAGTGTAGTTTTATTTTAGTATGTTGGTAGGGATGTGTCATGAACAAATATAAATCTGTCCGAATTTGAATTACCTTTTGCGTTTTCATTAGTGATGATGGCAGTGGTAGCAGACGCCGTTATAGTATTTCCAATAGAAAATTGATAGTGACTCATGTTTATGCACATGCAAACTAATATGTGTCATTATCACGATATGTAAGAAACACTATAATTTCGTATTCTACCACCGCAATTAGCTACCATTACCTACTAATCGGAACGCACCTTTAAACTTGACGTTTCGACAAAGTGGTACCAACCTAGCATTTACTATACAGAAATCATTTATTTTTTTTAAATACGTATTTCTTAAAAAGCAACACAATAAACGTTGATGTCGCTCCTGCCAAAAACTAGATAGCCGACTCGCTCATATGCGACGGCGACACTCCGCCTTCGGTGACGCGCCGCATCATCGCTCGTCGCGCTATTCCGTACTTTCGGCATTTGTGACATAAATAACTATTATTCTAATGACGTAGTGTAGGTAGTGTCAAATGCTGATGATTTGACAATACGTACGAATTATCTCAATAGAATAGATTCTCATGCAGCTAAACTATTAATTTTATATATTGTATGATAAAGTCATGTGCCTGGCCACATCAGATTTTTTCAAATGAACAGACCTCCATACATTTTATAGCCCGAGAGCTGTGGGTCAGAGTTAGGAATGATGTCTGGCAGACATTTGAAAGCTATAATTAAGTAGATGACTGCCATATGAGGCACATAATTCATTATACCGCACTATGTTAAATAAAATAGTATATGTTTTTCGACGTTAAATGATTTTGTTTTCAGCTCAAGTGTGTATTATTCATTGGAAAAATATCCCATTTCGAAAATACTTCATCAATGAATTGAAGAACACCAACAGATGCAGTGCATTGCTAAACAAACGTAACAGTGAGGTATAACGGAACAAACTCTTATTTAATACATAACTTCTAGTAAAATTAACAAAAAGATGCTAAGACGACTTGAAACAAGAAAATTGGCATATTCCAAAGAAAATTATCCAGCGTTTTTTTTTCTTCTGAAATTATATCTTAGTATGTATTAGGGATCATATTTTTTAAATTTTAATTTTTATGCAAGACTGTCTCAGTTTTTATTACAGATTAAAATCAATCGTGTCCGAAGGGGTTCAAAATCAACTCTAACTGTAATTTATTAATATCAAATATAAATAAAGAATTGTTTTTTTGTGATGGTTTGCCATCATAAACTTAAAAAGTTGCTATTTTGTCTTTAAATAGGTAGAATACTTATTCTGTTCTTGTATGTAAACTGATTTCAATAAATATTCGGGACATTTTGAACATATTCTATTGCTCTTTTTCAAGTTCAATTCGAAGAAACAATTCGAAAACGTTTACCATTAACAATAAAATAAATGTTTAAGTCAAGCAGTTAACAATAATAAAAATGAGACGAATAGAACAAATGAAGAAACAAATAAATACATTCATATACAACTTTTTATTGGTAGTTTAATGTAAATTTAATTCTGGCTAGAAAGCATTTTATCAATTTAGAGTTTTTTTTTCAATTCCTTAGAAGTTAAAGCCGTTTGCAGTACCGTTCTGAAAATATTTCAAACGTTGTAATTTTACTATCTAAAATCCTTATTTTCGATAAAAATAGTAGGACACATAAATAATGTCATATGATCTCCTGGAAGAATACCTCTCTATACAATGAGTAATGTCCGATGTCATTCTGACAGTTTTCATTCCATTAGATTCCTGCCAGAAAGCAAATGTTTTTCAAATGTTCTGTAAAATTTACTTTCTTTTTAGAGTTGCACCACTATGATAGTGAGCCAACGCCATGATAGATAAAACCTATAATTGATTATCATAGAAATCCTCCTGGAAAAATCAAAAATAATTGAAATATGTCAAAACCTGGAGGAATAATACTTTGAAGACACTGATTGCGTATATTTCAGTATTGGAGACTAACAATAATGGACAAATAATAATAATAATAATAATAATAGATTGTGTCATCAGGCTCCGGAACATGTCTACCACTTATTGGCGGCTTGTCCAGTCTTAGCTGAGTCGCATTACATTGCTAGGCATGATAGGGTGGGAACATATATACATTATAATTTATGTTCCCAACTAGGTTTAGCAATGGATGTGTCTCGGTGGTATGACCACATCCCATCTCCTGTTGTGAGTAATGATCATATTACCATATTATGGAACATGTCTGTTGTCACTGATAGAATGCTTGATGCTAATAAGCCAGATATCGTGGTAAAGGATTTCCAGAGGAAGGTGTGCACGTTCATAGAAATCTCGGTACCTGCTGATGCGAATGTTGTAAGGAAGGAGCTTGAAAAACAACTTTAATATAAGGATCTCGCAATAGAAGTTGGACGTATGTGGGGAATGAAAGTGAACATTGTTCCGGTGATTGTAGGTGCATTGGGAGCAGTTAGTCTCAATTATAGTAAACATGTTAAAGAGTTGCCGTGCAAAATTTCGCCCTGGGAAATTCAAGAAATTGCGGTTTTGGGAAGCGCGAATATTTTGAGGAGAGTTTTATCATAAAGAACCCTAAATTTGCTGCTTAATATTTCATCTTTACCTTCTTTTAATGTATATTGTCTATTAATAAATGTGTGTGTGTGTGTGTGTGTGTGTGTGTCTGTGTGTGTTTTTAATGACCTTTGCACAAGGCTGCAAGGGTTTTCTGCAGTTTTCCTTTGCTTTGCAAAGAAAAATGAAATTTTTCTTTGCAAAGCATAAATGGCCTTGTGTTTTTCCAAATTGGGTAGAGCTGCAGTGATACCCGCAAAGGGAGTACCCTAGGCTTCAGCGAAGCTCGGTACTACCAATTTGCCCTGATCCTCTTTATTACTTTTCAAAATTATTAGTGTTATTTTAGTATTTATATGTTGTATCTAAATTATATTATCTAGGTTTCCAATATTTAATGAGATGTATCAGAGATTTTCAATAAATAATAATTAAGAAAATTAGGAAATAAATTGAAAAGTTCCTGCATAAAAATAGCAAAGTTAAAAAATAAAGATCACCTTACTTAGTTTTGAAAATTTCCAAAATGAATTTCTCTTTGTTAAATTTAAAATAACAATTTTCTAAAATTAATTCCTTCAAAATCGGATCTATTACAAAGCAATTATAACAAAAAACCATCATTGACTCGACTACACCGGTGTGGACACGGCTTAAGGCCTCCGGGTCCAGCTATTACTCTTTAGCGTCAACCGGAGGCTTGTGTGATTTACTGCGTTCCCATGAAAGGGACGACCGACTTCGCAATTTTCCTTTTTGGCCTCAGAAGTATTGGGGCATCGCCGGTGCGCGCCGCCAGATAAGAAACAACGTCCGTCCTCCTCAAAGTCCGCCGCTTCCTACGCTGACACTTCAATGGTGTTGTGTAGCTCACGGCCATTGTGCCCGGGAAGAAAAAACGCGCAGATAAGATTTTTCCAACTGAAAAGCTACTCACCGTTTAGCCGGCTCGAGGCAGGAAGCCAGTTACTGACACATTTCAGATGCCTATATTTTCTACCCTCGTCGCCTTTTGTGCACCGTCCGTCCTCCAATACATAAATGCAAGAAGCGTTTGGATCTGACGCCCGTTCGTTCCTCTTGTTGCGTTGTGCGATGTGTGAAAGGAAAAACGCGCGAGACGGTTTAGTATTTCTTTTGATAGAAATCTTTTTCCGCTATTCAAATAAATATGAACAGATTTTTTTGGACGTCTGTTCGTGAAGGATTACGTAGAATGAAAAAGAGTCTTACTACCCTATATACCAAATAATTTTTGCAGTGTCAGTATGATGATGATAAAATTTTACATGCAGCTTATCTCAGATCTATTGCTTGTAGTCTGATGACTTCAGACTTAGATTAAATAAAACTACACTAACATAAAACTACACAAATTAACACGTTCACTACAGCTGAGAAGTTGACTCGTTCTATTTCCATATAAAGGTAAAACGATTGGTCGAGAGTCAATGTGTTAAGGAAATAATGATAGGTTAAAACATAGACAGAAACAAATATACCCATATAAAGATTTTTTTTTATTTTTTGTAAAAAGAAATTTTAATTCTCAGTAACAAGTTTTACTTGATCGGCTTATTGGTTTTCTCAATTAGTGACTAAGTTACAGTCAAAATTCACTTTTGTTAATATTTCAAATAGCTGTAACTGTGTAAGGAACTGGAAAAATAAATAGGTCCATAGGAAACATATTACTCAGCACGTATATAAAACATCATACACTTTATTCTTCCGTTAGATTGCAGAAAGCAGAAGGCTTTCAAGTTTTTCTCTGGTAAAATGTACTTACTTTTTAGAGTTGTACCATCACTATAGGAAGCTACCGGACGAAACATCATAATTATCAAATAAATGCTCATGGGCAAGCATGATTGTAGTCGAAGTAGGCCATGCCTCTGTTACTTCTGCCGCTTTACACAAACAAGTATCAAACTTACATTAGGTTATGCAAACAATTTAACAGTTGCGTATAGAACAGTACTGTCATAGTAGTATTCAGTTCAAATGAATCGGGTTCACATATTTTTACATTGGATCTCAGCGCCTACTTCGACTACAATCATTAATAATAATATTTCACATTTCCAAAAGTATCAAGTAAATTCAAGAACTTATATGAAAAATTAATTGCTTATATTGTGAAGATTCCAATATTTAATTTTTCTATGCAACATTTCTAATAATATCGGGTCAATTTAACGTGAAATGAAAGGTGTATTAAAATTAGTAGGTAATGACATGTGTTTTCCTTTTGTCAAAAGTGACTGTGCCGATTTTATAGCATAGTATACAGGGTGATTTTTTTGGTATACAGTAAAAGTTTTAAAATTTTTTTTTGCTGTTTTTGCCCATTGAAGTTGGCATTTTGCAACGATAACAATTCATAGGCACAACAAAACCAACTCCATACCGTGAGTCATCTTAGGCCTACTTTTAATTTTCTTATGGGTGCCATGTTTGATATTGAAATTTTTTCACGGTTTTTACCTATTTTTCATATTGTACTACGCTTATTGGTCTGTATCTTTTTTGGAATTTTTTTGGCTTTTGTTTTTGCAGTGTTTTGGAACATCATTTTTTATTGAATTAAAATTACGGCACTTCACTTGAGTGCCGGTTAGGTCTTTGCAATTCGCTTTTCACGTAAAAATTACATTCAAATGAAAAATATCAAAAAAAAAAAAAAACAGTAGAGAAACACATTGTTCGGGATTCAGGCTGATGTGAAAGTACTCTTCATTCAAATATGACATAAAAAAGAAGACTTTGTTTAAAGTGACATAGGTACTCAAAAAACATTGATTCCAGCTCTGATTCAATCTATGCAAAAACAAACAAAAGAATAAGAAGAGGTAACAGTCGTCTAAAATTTACAGCTAAAATACATCATAATTAAAACTAATGAAAAACCCATCTAAAATGTTAAAATCAAATAGGTATGCTGTCCGTAACAAGACTGATGGTTTCTCCACAATCTTTAAAGATATCTCAAGTATTAGATTTCTTGTGGTGTGGCAACGTTTTTGTTACAAACGTCCAACTCCGCTGATTTTTTAGTCAAAACAATAAAAACCATTATTTACAAATTTCACCCTGTATAAGAAACAAGCAATTTTTGACCAAATCAAGACAAATGTCATCAATAGGTGATTTTAATACACCTTTTGATTGACCTTCTGTTATTGCGAATATGCTATGGTTTCACACATCAAAATGTGTCATGTGATTTTGTTTATTTTATTGTAGAAATTTAGCTCTTAAAGTAGGTATTTTTTGGTATGTAGTATGTACATTTTATTGATTTCGATTGCAAACATTTAAAAAAATGGTCTTTGTATAAGTTTTATATAATAAAAATTGACTGGTCATAATCGAATTTGTAGCTCAATAAATTTTTCATTTCCGTTCGAAGCTCAGTAATAGAAAGTAAAGCCATTTCATAAAGTTTTATTAATTAGTGAAATGCAACAATTCTTTATCACTGTATCGCTGTTATACATATCAGGTTCCCATTCTTCACTGAACAAAAATTAATTTACTTATACATAATATCGCAAAATATTTTAAATTTAAAAAAAGGAATTAGTACATTTTCAACGATAATTTCCAGAGACATAAACTCATTACCACTTTGAGAGTAATGTAAAGAAAGTAAGTAATAATGAAACCAACAAGCGACATATCATATCAAACGCTTCATCTAAAAAATTTTATAATAATGTTTATTAGTCATCGTCCAATCACTGATATTTTTGACAGTATCCTGTAGTGTGTGTAGCTTCTTTAACATTCTGTGTACTGCCATAATAACAATGTCGTCAGTATACGTAGTAACAATAACCTGAAATTTGCTTAGTACTGCCATGAGTTTACAAATCCAAACTAACGTGCCTAAACTTTATTGTCCTACCGAATGTTTATTGACAATCTGTTAATCTAGTATGTGTTATGCACCTCACGCTATAAATTAACTTAAAAACTCCGACAAGAACAAGTAAACTTTATTGAACGCACTGCATGCACACCCATACAAGCATTATACGGGTAGGCGAGATGTGGGCAGATTTATGTGCCTCCACTCTTTCACGTAGCCGAGGTTGCTCTCTCTGGTGCCGGCGAGAAGTTGCATTATAGTAATTATTTATTTACCCTGGTGGCGAACGCGTGTAAGTCGGTTGGAGAGAAAAGGTCGCCCCGGAAGAAAGGGGAGAAGAAATATGGCTCGTTTAGGTAAACATGGAGATGCCGTCGTAAATCTGGCTCCGCTCTTTCAGCCAACGCTCCACACCGCCGCTGCAGCAGCGAAAAAGTGCACACGATGGAATCGCGTTGATTTTTGCCGATGGCGGTTGAGATTGGAAAGAGCTATTTTTCCAAACGTGGCATGGCGGTTGTATTAAAGATGGAGGACCCTTACGCCGCCCCACATGCAATAAAGGCCAATTTAACGCAGATGTTCATAACGTACACGTAAAATGTTATTGCCACTTTGGCTTCGAATACATACGCGGGGAAATTTATAAATTTAGTGCTCGGAGGGTGCTGCTTGAGGATGGATGGGTGAATTTAGCAAGACAAGCTGATTTTTTAAGGGATACACGGCCACGTGCGCCGGGAAATACTGATGGATCGTACTTGTCCTAAATTGGTCCACACATTCAGTGGTCTTAAAGGCATGCTTGTTGAACTTCATGATCGCACGTTGTAGATATTTGTAGTGGATTTAATTGTTGTTCTATTATGAGGCTTTACTTTAGGGAACTGTTGTTTATCAGATTCAATTAAGTTCAATACAGTTATTAATATTCTCTGCTGTGACTTGTTATATAAATGCAACTGGAAAATCGATTTCCGCAGAAATGGAAATCATCTGGATAATTAAAAATAATGGAGATCTAAAATGTTGGGGTCATGAATTAGAATCAAACTACATGTTTTTTTTTTTTGAGAAATGAAAATTTGGTTCAGTATAAGTATAGTAAGTACACATTGTATATGGTTTTCTACTTTTTGTTTAGCAATTTATTTTATTTAACTTCAAAAATTACTGTTATGATTATTAAATGGCCTGCGCTGATGTACAGGCTGCATACAAAAAAACAATGGCGTAAGTTATAACGGGTTTATTAAGTGTTTTTCGATTGATGTGAATCAGGAAGTAAACGTATTGTCTGATTTTACTGTATTTAATTTGAGCTTTTTGTAATGAAAAAAACACTTTCAAAGAAATTTAGTGAAGAATTTTTCTGAATTCAATGATGTTCACATTGTGTGGCCTTATAGCCCACAATGTTTTAGCAAATTAGGTAAATGTGCACTTAAGGGGTGGTCATGTAGAGACCTGAAAAGTAGCTCAAGTTTGGGAAAGTTTTAGCAACAAATTGTATGATATAAAAATATTTTTTCTTTTGCTATATATTTAATATAATTTACCACAAAAATATAAAAAATATAAATTTGCCACAAAAAGAAATCTATATGCAAGGAGTGGGCACTGTTGTAACAACCAGGACCTACCGAGTGTGCATTTTTCAAAAACGTCTTCGATAGCTCCTATAAAAGAACAAATGGAAATTTCAAAACCGTTGTGAAACTAGATGAACTTAATTGGAGGCTAAACCAACATTTATTTCAAAAAGATGAAAATTGATGAATGGCCGTTGTTTGAATTTTAAGTTGTACCATTTTGTAAAGCTCTGTGGTGTCTCTAAAGGTTACTTTGAGACCGTTTTTTGAAGTATTTAGACTCTAGAGCCATTGGATTCAAGCGCAATTATTTCAGTTGAAAATGCGATTGCACCGTCAAATAAAAATGACAAACTATACCAAAAAAAATAAAAAAATTAAATCTGTGTATTGCGTACAAATAAATATGTAGTAATATATCTCAACGGAGTGAGGTACACAGAGGAAACAAATTTTACTGTGATTTTTCAAAAATGCTAAACTCGTAGTTGTGGGTTATTCCGCAGTAACGTGTCACACCCGTCACGACCGTCTAACGACTATACATAAGCAATGAGGGCTTTCATTATTATTTTGATGCAACATTATAACAAAAGACGACTCATCTTTTAGAATTGTTGTACATGGATGTTGCAACTGATAGGGTTTATGAAAAACCTTTTCAAATAGTCGTGACGGTCGTTACCAGCACAGCGATGTTTTGGTTTTGGTAACCTAACGTAAAATTCGCGGATTCACCCCAGAGTAAAGTTTCTCTATTCTAATAAAGTTACAAAATGATTCTAGTTTTTATGTGAAATTTAGGCTAGCTACTATTATATTGATTGTATCATGTATAGTAGTTAGACTACTCCAATAATCTTGTCAAAGGCAATAATAACAATAATGGGGTTAAAATCAAACTACCACCCGAATATGTCACACAAACGTTTTCCCAATTATATGTAGATATTGTGACATCACAAGATGCCTATTTGGTATTTTGAATTTTAGAAAATATTAAAATCTATGGAAAAGAACTATTAAATAACTTTTTTGCCAAAATTTTTAGTGTAGTTTTTCTAGCACAGCCTTGCTTTTTTAAACAGCAAAACTCCGAAGTTAAAACTACGCTATGGCATACAAACTTATAAATCTTTACTGAAGTTTTGAAGGGCGTTTTACGTGATTTTGTGAGATCTCCTGTTGATTAAAAAAACTCTTGTTTTGATATTGCCTTGTAGTTTCTCTAAAGAGGCTAACAATATGATTAGCAAAACTTAAGTAATTATCAACCTTGGCGACACGTTTTACAGGCCGAGGTCTTTAGTTAAAATTTGATTTTCTAGTCTTGTCTGTTGCTTTTCTTGAGTCTTTTCTCGGAAGGTGCATCCTCTCAAACAAGGGTGTAGACCAGGGCAACAGTCGCCAACAGAAACAGAAAACAACAACCCTCAAGCTACCAGTGAAAGCGTAATAAAAAAAAATATGTAGGTACCAGTTTATGTCAAACACAAGCAATAGTTTTCCCCGATCTCAACACTATCTTAAGAACTGAGATAAGCAAAACGATTAATTCAATTGTTAATTGATGTGAGCAATACCCAAAGACCGCTGAACTATCCTAATCGTGCAAGTTCAATTGCATTCTAATGTTTAGAATCGCCCGCAATGAGCGAAGAATCTGTCAGCGGAACAAAAAAAACAGGAACAGAAATGCGAGCAGATGACGTGAAAGACCGTTTAGAGTTCGGGGCCGCGTATTTCTCACCGCGCGCTCGCCGTTGGGGGAAATAAGGAATGGCCCTCGCCTTCATCCGTCTTGATCAGATCAAATAAAGCGGGTCCGGGTCTCCGGTCTGAGGCGCCGAATCCATCCACCGACCGTCGTAGTCGCATATGCGAAAGTGTCGGTGTACGCTGCAGGCGAACGAGCATTCCCAAAGCGCAATTGTCACCCCTCTCGGTGCTTTGAGGAAGCGTCGCGGCGCCCGGATCGTAAAAGGTCTTGTCGGTGTCGAGGCGATGCGGCGGCGGTCGTCTTATCGGCACCGGGGACGCCGAGATACGCGTCTTTGAGGGAACGACCGGCCGTCAGCGCTGGCTGCAAATGTCAAATGTTTTCAGCATGAGTCATCGCAGGCATCGCACGCGAACACGCGGGCGAAACTATCGGTACGGAGCGCAAGAAATATCGGGGTAATTTCCTAGGGAATCTGCTGAAATATTGCCCGGACAATCAGCGCCCATCTATCCCATTCCGATGGTTGACGTGTGGGCTCCTATTTTCCTATTTTTGCAAGAGACGGGTATTTCTGAGCTGCGCGGCGTTCTGCATTTCTCTCGTCTATACTTGGTTAGAGTAAAGTTTGTAATTGTTTCCGACTGGCAAGTAATTACTTGGGTATAATCGATTACTGGGAAATTACCTCTGTCATAAGCTCTCTTATGCTTTACGTTATTTTTACGTCAGCAGAACGGGACGTGGTTCTAGCGGTAATAAGCTAGGACGCGCTACGATTCTCGGTAGCATGGATGACAGGCATATTTCATCAAAATGCGAAGCATAAGACGAATGTTTCGATAATTTGCCTCGTCATTTTATTGAAATAGCAAGAAAGTAATGAATTCTGTTAATACTTGTGATGTGCAATTATTTCTTTACGCAAAAAGCTTCAGGTTAGTATATTAACAAAACCATATTCTAACTTCTTAAGAAATCGATAAAACCATTAAGGTCAACTGAAACTTTAACTGCAAAAGATATAATAATAATAGTTGGACATGGTACTTTCTTTTAAAGTATTTTAGGTAGAAAATTGTACAACTTCTTGAGCAATAAACTGCGTAGTGTAAACCGATTTTTTATAGTGTTTGTCCACAAAGTATCAGTTTTTTGTAAGAATGTATGGTGATTTCGATTATTTGAGGCAAGGTGTTGTTCGCATCATATGATCTAAAACAAAATATAAAGCATATCTTTTGGAGAATACCAATAAAAAACGTTGACACTTGGCTTTGACAAAGCGATTGAAGTGGATATTCGAATTTAAAATAACGTTCTTAGAGGTAATTATCTTAGTTAGGTTTTCGCGGATGTAGTTTTGTTTATTCCAATGATGTATCACACTAATTCATGTATAGCTGTAGCAATTAGGCAAATTTTAGGTTTTTGACGAGATTGGAATGTTTCTATAACAGTACATTTACAATAATGTGTTATTGCTCAGGTAATCTAATCTTGGATGTTTCTAGAAAGGATACACGTTGCCAGAATTATTTTGTCACTGAAATTTCAGTCAATTTAACAATACAGCAAAATTAGCATATAAATTAAAATACATTTCTACACAACAGGGTAATTTTTTCTTATATAAGTTGTTTTTCAGAACTCACATAGCCTTACTTATAATAATAACCAATATTTCTAAAAACGGAATTTCTGTTTATACTTCTTATATATTTATTAAATAATACTAAAAACATATTCAGAGGTCAAGAAAATAGCGACAAAATCTGTGTATTATTACAGTATACTTACAGTATTGACATTTTCAAGTAGCTCCCTAAATTAGTATCAAAACACGTTCAAATTTTTACCGTTTCGTAATTCTGTTTTTCTGTATTTTCTGTTTAACAAATTTTAATGGTATATTGAAGAATTGTGTCTAAAGCTAAAGTTATATTTGAGTTCAAATTGTATACATTTCTTGATGACATGGCCATGCAACAACGGAAAAAAATTGCTCGCGGCTAATTAGTAAAATGCTTATATCACTAGATTATAAAAGACTTACTGTCTATTAATACATATTAACTAGTCCCCAAATTGTCAAAATCGAATATAACTTTAGTTTTGTAATTGTTTTTCCTAAAAAGAATATACATAACTGTTGCGATATACAATAATTTTAGCTAAGTAACTATTTGCAGGGTTAGCCAAAATTCCCGGAACACCTAAATAATTCTCCAACCGTACAAAAATTCCAAAAGTTGTTGAAACAAAAGTTTTTTGGCTTTACACAAGCTGTCGTTTTAATGTATTTTCAATATCCAGGGTGCTCATTTTATTATAGAAATTTGGTAACCTTTTTTTTTTTAAATAGAACACCCTATGAATTATTAGACTTTTAAATTTTAAGACCAATTCTAAGTATTTTTTATAGAAATAATTTTTTATAAAATGCCTTATTTTTTAATTATTACCAATAATAATCAAAACTACCTGAACACGTAAATAATTAACACATTGCAAAAAAAGTTAAAAAAATTCGAATAAAAGCTTTTAGGTTTAAAAACTTCTCGTTTAATAGTTTTAATATTTTATGTATATTTTTATTTTTTTAATTCTAAGATTAATTCTAAGAACTATTTGTAGAAATTAGTTTTTTTTTAATTCATTATTTCTGAGTTATAAGCAATTAATAAAAACTCCTGAATATCAAATTAAGAATATTTTCCCCACATAAATACATTTATTTTAGTGTGGCAGTTTGAACATTTAATTTATTTCTATTTAATTTTGTTGTTATTTTATTTTTGACTTTTCTATTTTTTACCCGTTTGGTTAAAGTAAAAGTTTTGATTAATTGCTAATAACTAAAAATTAAAGCATTTTATAAAAATAATTCCTACATAAAATTCTTAGAATTAATATTAACATTAAAAAAGGAAAAATATACAGGCGTTCTGTTAGAAAAAGCTTTATAAATTTTGTTAATAAAATAAACACCCAGTATATTGAAAACATTTTTAAACGAGAGGTTGTTGAATCGCAAGAAACTTTGATTTGAAATAATTTTCTTTTGCTGGTGAGAACTATTTAAGTACGTCGGTAATTTTGACTATTTTTTGTTAATAGCTTATAATTAGAAAATAACTAATTTTATAAAAATCTGATTCCTATAAAAAAATCTTAGAATTAATCTTAGATTTAAGAAATGTAATAATATATGAAGTGTCCTATTTAACAAAGGAAAGGTTACCAAATTTGTATAATAAAATGAGCACCCTGTATATTGAAAATTTATTTAAACGATAGCTTGTTTAAAGCCAAAATACCTTTATTTGAATTTTTTTTTTCAAAAGACTTACGGTTGGAGAAATTTAAGTGTTAATTTCCGGTAATTTTCGCCAACCCTGTATATCCCGCCAACAGCTTACAAATTTTTGTATCGAACAGTGAACTATGTTTCTGGTATCTTTTTATCACTTGCACCTGAGTGCAGAAAGAATTTCTGAATAAAGGACACTTTTTTGATATAATCAGTAATAATTAACCTAAGTACTGAAAAAACACGTTTTATTTTCTGAAGAACAGGACACAATTCAGAACTCCTACTTTCATGTTTAGATTCCGCCGAAAGCATATACCAACAGTCTTAACTTGTTCGGTTTTGTTAGTTTTTGACCGGGATTGCTCATCAGCTTAGATTATTGCACTTTTGACAAATTAACAATATTTAAAAAGGATAAAACTTAATATTTATACACACAATGAAACATATTTTACTTTGGCAACAGTTGGTAGGTGGATGAAGAGAAACACAACATTAAATTAACCCGTACAAGTACACAACTCGTAAACATTAGACTTATGGTAATGGGAAGACCTTCTACTTGCGAAATTGAAATAATAAAGGAAGACGAGTCCCATGACGGTAATTTTTCATCAAAATTACAAATTGTAGGCGTTAATTTTGCTGCACCGGCGTCAGGCATCATCTCTCTCCTTCCAGATAGATGCTCGCAACCCGGCGCGTTCGCCGTTCGTTCAATCCCGGGCGTCGGGACGCGTCCGAACGCCTCGATCAAATTAAATATTAACTTACGAGCGAGGAATAATTAGTGGAACCGAAACCCTTCCAGCGGTTTCCACCGCCGCCTAGCTCGCCCGGCAAACCTCAAACCCTTCTGGGAGAGACGAGGGACCTGATTATTTGGGAATTTTCGCTAATTAAGCCTTCGTCGCGCGCCCGAATTGTCTCTTTCGGAGTTTATTGAAAGACGGGAAATTTTCAGTTACGGTTCTGTAATTCCGTCGACGACCCCGCCCCGCCGTAATTGCTGATAATTTGCAAGGGATGCGTCGAAGATGAAGACGAGGGGATAAAGGAATTTATTTTTCGGGAGCGTGGGTCGCGACGGGCGGGATTTTAATGAAGCTAACTGTAAAATGTGAAGACACCGCCGAAGTTACGCTCCGCCGCACTCGATCTCTTTCGTTCTTGTCATGGGCGGTGAAGACGGAAGCGGGACGGCGGTTTTAACGCCAAAATTGACGCAAATATTTGATTGGCTTCCGTCGTACCGTAAGTGGGGTACTCGGATTGATTTTCGAATCGTTCGTTATCGATGACGTGGTCGGGAGATAAGGAAATATACATAATTCAACTGATATACTTGCAACCTTGACAAATTTCGGATTACTAAATAAAATAAAGTACTTACTATAGATTTATATTGCAAACGTGATTAACGAATTAACGATTAAAGAAATCACGTAGAAATTAACAGTGCACGAAAATGGAAATTTACAGGGGCATAAATAAGGTGACCGGATTTCCCGTTTTTGCGGCATAGTCTCGACTGCTTAAAATTGTATTCTTTTTTAGTGTTTTAGAGAATTACTAAAGATTTTTTATTCTAAACATTATTTTACAAATAGTTTGAATGTATTTCTACAATTTTAAAATATCAGTTTGATGCTATAAATTTTCAAAATTCAATTGTTGAGATTTTTTTTACAAAGAAAAATATAAATTACTTATTTTAGGTAGTAAATTATATTGGCATTTTTGCATTTATGCAATAGCACCATATACAAGGTGATGTTTTAGTATACAGGGAAAAATTTTGAAACGAAAAAAATTGTTGTTGATTTGTTTTATCCTAAAACCAGTGAATTTCCACGTTTGTAACAAAAACATTGCACATACACGAATACTCGCATTACACGTACTTGAGTTATTTTTTGAGATGGATACCATGCCATCTTTTAGATTTCTTTCGGGCACTGTTTTATTTTGACATTCAAACGATTTTTCATGTTTTTCTGTCTTTGCAAAGTGTTTTGGAAGTAAACTCAACATCTACTTTTCTTGAATCAATTATTCAGATGGGTCAAGCTGACGTTGGAAATGTTCTTTATTTAAAAGTAAAAGTTGCATATGAAAAATGAAATATTTGGTTTTAAGTAACGTGTTATATTAAAAAAAAACTTAGATTCCATCTCCAATTCAATTGCAAAAGCAGCAAAAGAAAATAGTAACATTCGTCTAAATTTGTACACGTCTCACAAAACAACAAGTATGTTACATCATAATTGAAAATGAAGAAAATTACGCAAGTAGATATCTCCTGTCTGTGCAATGATTTTGTTACAAACGTCCGATGCCACTTATTTTTAGTAGAAATACCAAAAGTGAGTGAAATACTAAAATTGTACCTTATGTACGAAAACAAATCATTCTGAATACGGTGCTATAAAATCTCTACTGTTCTTTTTGACCAAACCAAAACAATATTATATTATAATTTTAAGATTTATAAGCCAAAAATTAGCGCACGAGTTGTTTGGATGGAACGACTGCACCAACACGTCTTATAAAGCGAGCGTTCAATACTATTTTTTCCACTCTGCGACTTGAATTTTACATAAATTTCGAAAATTGCGGTTGTTAGCTTACAATCTAGAGTAGGTTTTCGTTCAACAGTTGGTAGTTGTGGTAAAATTCACAAATACGATTGAGGCGAGCCAGTAGCGATTGAGATGTCAGTCTTATTTGACACATCATGTTACTGATCTTGATACGCCTTTCATTTCACATCAAATTGACCTCACATTCAGTCCAATTCTGTATCACAGTTGTTAGCGCTAGCAACCGTGAAAGTTGCTAAGTGCCAGGGTCAGTACGTAAATAAGAACTTTGCGCGAAGTTGCAATTCTGTATGACCCTTAGAGCAACTGAGTGGTTAAAATATTTATCAACTGAGTGGATAACTAACCACCACTAATCTGACAGTTGTAAAAGTTTGCAACCCGGTTGCCTGAATAATTTTGTCTTATTCATCGCGATTAATTTATGTGGGAAATGAATAAGTCTTTAGGTTGTGATTAAAGTTCGACCGCCGGTATATCGGAGAGATTTTATACGCATATGAAGATTTCAGTCAAGACAAATTTTAGGTTAGAGTTGCTTAGTAGCATTTTACAAAGCAAACTCAGGCTGGACTGGAAACCAATTGATGTGTGAATTCTTATCGACTGCGAATTTCGACGTATCTATACAAAAGATATCACTCATATCAACTCATTTTGCATAGGGACAGCCCTGCAGAACCGTAGTAGAGTTAATTAATGAGACTTTCTGAACCTTTTTTTACGATATACCTATATCGATTCAGCCTAGCTATAGTAGCCGTAGGAAATGATAATTTTCATGTACAGGTTGTACAGTTCAAATACAGTTTCAGAATGGTCTCCATTTGAGTGTCTTTTCCATTGAGTGTCCATCTTACTCCTTGGCTATACCGTACTGATGAGGACTAATAGTCCGAAACACGTGTCTACGGTTGCTTCTTCGTATGACGGAATTGCCCGACAAACTGCCTTTCTCGTTTCAGAAAGAGACATCGTAAAATAAAGTTTATTATGATGATGTATTTAAATAAAGAATACGCTAAACTATTGATATTTTTTGGTATTTTGAATTATAACAATGTACCAGTCTGCAAAAAATTATCTTCCAGCTATCATCTCCGATTCCGCAGCCATAAACACCGTAATTTCACATGAATCATCTACAAAACAACATTCATTATTGTTTTTATTAGTAGAATAAGAACAAATTTTACCTTACTTTGTAAATATTTCATTGATAACTGCATTCCCGACAGCGTTATTTTATATTCATCTCCGTTCATCAGAATGTTATGTATTTCCACTACCGTATTTAGAATATCAATGATCGTTAATTTATCTACAATACTTCTGTAGTCACTATTAAATAGGAATAATAATAAGGAATAATACACCGTTGACAAGGATGTGTCGGTTAGCCAACAAAGTGAATCTTGAGTTAGAAGATTTTGAACTTTCGTTTAACCAATTTAAGCAATTAGTTAGGGATAGGGTTACTTCTAAGTTAGAATAATTATTATTTTTTTTCTGTTTTTGTTTGTTTATATTTTATGTGTATGGAAATGACTGCGGTCGTAAATAAATATTATTATTATTATTATTATTATTATTATTAAAGCTAATAACCTGCAAATCGATATCGGCGAACCATTAGAAACATATGCAAAACCCATCAACACGCTCTACTGTTCTGTCGTGACGTGTTCTACAGGATTTTCCGTATGCAAATAGTAATATCTTTAGCATTGATACGTTGAATCTCCCAGTCGACACGGTTTCTCAAGTTTCTTGTTTTCAAGCCTAAAACGAGAATTTTGTTTACTTTGTAAAATAAGACAATTCTAACCTAAAATTTTACTTACCTGAAATGTTCAAATGAAGTTGAAAATATCTCGCTAACCGTTTAACTGCCTAGTAAATTGCTCATTTAATGTTTATGATGTCTTCTAGGTGCCCAATTTTAAGTTTTCGATGAAGTCAAAACACAGCGTACCGCGCTAACTGACGTATAAATTGGTTTGAAGATAGCTGTAGTTCGGTATTATAGCAACTTTGATAACAACTTGCGTAAATGTAGATATTTAGCAACGGTTGAAAAATCCGTTCTTACAGAATTGACAAATTGGAATCAGTTGCTACGAAAGTTGTTAAAACATAAGCTTTAACAACTCACTTTCGTAGCAACCGAAATAGCAACTGTGATACAGAATTGGACTGAATATCATAAACACTGCATGATCATGCAAAAAGTAAGATAGCTTTGGACTGTAATGTTTTGTTGCGGAATTTAGGTGGCGGACGATATTTTCTAAGCTTCTTATGTTTCAACTGATACTTACAATCAGTTTCGCGTATGCGGCTATAAGTTTTTTGTTTATTCTTTTGCTGGAATTGTAACCCTCCTGTAACCCCCCGTCGCGGAGGTGCGCCGGCAGACGTTCAGATTTACTATTATACATTACACACAAAAAAGTCAAGCTTGCGAAAATGACCCGGAAATTTCTGTCGTTACCTCCCGTGCTAAATGTAGGCCATTCGTTTTTCAAAGTATTTGAGTAAATGTTATTCGTAATACTAATTAAAATTTTGTTCCTTTTTTGGCCCACAGTGTATAAGGTTAACCTTAGTGGTTAAGTGGAAGTGGTTAAATCGGGCATGAGTGAGTATGCTAGTAGCCTGTAAATTCTCTAGGGAGTAGCTACAAAATCGTTCAATGTTGCTCGCTTAATTTACTTATATTTCATTAAAATTATTTATTATATATCTATTAAATTATTGTTAAAATTAAAACAACTGATTTTAGCACCATGCCTCCACCTATCATGCTACCTAACATTTAAAACACTGCAACAGTCAGAGCAATGGGGGTGAAATAAAAGGTCTGGTTGTTTTTTTTGTTATGATTTTTACAATTTCTTACAATCGATTTCGATCCCGCAGTGGTAATCATCATCAGGCATGGCGTCAATGTTGGCAGGCGTAAACTACGCAGATAATCTGGAGATATGACAATTTGCCGAAATGCAGCATTAAAATCACATCGAAACGTTACAAAAGGACTTCTCACAATATCAATTGCCATCTTAATAACCTACACGCCCATAATAAAAATGTACAAATTAAGATGCGGCAAAAAGTAGTCCGGGCAGGATGATTACCGTGCTCTTGGGGTCACTGCGAGCGGTCTTAATATCCACGAGCCTGCCCAGATCGATAAATCAAACCGTTAATAATGAGGTCCCGGATTAAACGCCCGCCGCGATTTATGGGACAGGCTTCGCAGGGCGCCGCACAGCGCCGCTCGGCGCCGCGTGTGTCGTCAAAACTCTGTGCCGGCTAACGGCCGCCCCATATACGCTGCCGCTCTGCCGATTTATACATCCCTAAGACCATCTCGAGTCCGGTCCGGCCCGGCCCCCTTTAGACGTCGTTAAGCTCCCCCCGAGGAGCTTACTGAAAGAGGGCCCAAGCGCTGGAAAGTTGCGCCGTCATTGTTAAGATTGGACTTTCGGCTGTCCTCTTGTTTCTTCTTCGGTTGGGCGATAATAAGATCAAGTTATAAGTGAGGTAATTAGACGTAAAGAAAATACGAATTTATGTATTTTTGCGCTCGATTCATTTAGGTTATTTACTGTTGCCACACACAATTGTTTTTTCAATTTTAGTGGCTCTTAACTCATTTGATCTTTATTTTGCATATTTTAGTATCCTACTTTAGTTCGTAATATATTCATCGATTGCGTATTATTTAATTGATTTGTAATTACTTTTCTATTCTTAAATAAAGATTATTACATATTACTATTATTATAGGCGGTGAGTATGTTTGTTGAATGTATTGGTAATTTGCAGGGTTAAGTTTTGCTATATTAGCGATAATATTATCGCTTGCATGTGATTTACTTGAGACAGTGTTTCCATAATACCCCCTGTTGCAAAAATGAAAAGACACAGCATTAAAAAAGATTCTTTCGACGTCAATTTCTGTCAAAGTGTATAATGCACGGCTTCTATTCGGGGTTTTTAGTTCATATAAAAAAGGCGACGTCGGTATTAGTCCAAGTATCAGAATTATACTTGGACTAAAACCGACCAAAAATTAGAGAAGCGCGTACCATGCAGCAACATAACCTCATTATTATAGTGTAGAATGTTATTGACGCTTGGCCCGAAGACAAATTTTAAACTCGAAACCACGTAGCCGAAAAACACAAATAATAAAAACATCACCGTAACACAATTGTGTTTTATTTTATTTACTTCAATCATTTCACCACTGAGAATGGTGGAATTTATTACTAAAAAAATAAACAAACGGTGTGATACATCATAATTGAAACTCACGAATAGACCACCTAAAACGATAAAATCAAACATGCCGCCCATAACAATACCAATGTATTCTCCACGATTTTTAAAGATAAATTAAGTACAGAACTAGATTTCTCGCGCCGTTGCATAGTGTTTGTTACAAACGTGGGCTCACCTGTATAAGAAAACAAGATAAATGTCATTTACTTACTGATTTTCATACACCTTTCATTTCACATTAAATTGATTCGATATTAGCAGAAATATAGCAAAGCCAAACATAAAGCAATATAACTTTGGATTGAAACAGTTTCAATCATCACACTACAAGCAATTCGTTTTTCAACGATATATTTGAATTGACTAAATATGATTGGAAATACGAGTGATAAAAAATTTGTACAATTTTTTTGACCCACAGTGTATATTATACTATTAACATTAGTTACATTTTACAATTTAATGTTACTTGCACTTTTACTTTTCACATTTAAATTATTGTCAGTGTCAGAATTTTCGTGCTGAGATAATTTGAATTTCAAAAGTTCTACATATCTATATACTGAAAAGTACTTAATTCCTATTTTATAGGGTATATTTAGTATGTTTATAGTATTGGTAATCCCCTTCAATGAACAACGAATTAAAAGGATCGTTTACTAACAATAGGCTTGTTCGAGCAGTGGCAAAACCAGACAGTGCTTTGTTGACAAACCAGATAACCTGTCATTGGTACTTAAAATGCTGTTATCATAGCAACATATCTGGTCCATCACAAAAGCACTGTTTGTAAACAGCAAAACCAGACAGCTCGAACAAACGCATTATTATTATTTTTGATAAAATATGAAACATTTGAATTCTTTTGTTTTGCATTGTGTTTTTTTAGAATTTTTTAGCGTCGTATGGATATTTTAAAAAGATGATCTATTTCCCAGTGCTTCCATGGCAATATTTTTTCTGTTAGTGTAATTGTGAAATTGGTCAATTATCGGGCACCAGTCCTCTAAAATCCATAAATTCTCTGGAACATATCATTATACACAATTTTAAGTAATATTTGTTCGTTGTCAGTCTGACAATTGTCACATTTCTACTGTTTTTCGACTTCAAACTCACTTTCATTTCTGTTGGCGTGTAACTACAGGAGGCGGTAAAAAAATTGTGGGAGCTAACATGCTCGATATGAAAAACTCTGGCTGAAAATTGAGTATTTACTAGTATTCTTTTTTAACGATTCTACCGTTTTCGACGTACCTCAAATTAACCTTTCCTCTGTTGGCATGTACAGTAGCAAGTAAAATTTATGATTATGCTTTTTGGAGATTTTTAACTAATTTGAGATGTTCGACGTTTACATTCACCCGATGCCATTCATTAAAATCTTGGACATGTCGATTATATTATGTATTATTATATTATATACCTCTGTAGAAAATTGATTTTAAAGATAAATATGATATCCTGCTTCTTTGTGTTGTTTACACGAAGACGGACACCACTGAAAGAAACACCACAATGGTGAATATTGGTTTGTGAATCAAATTTTTTGGCATTTTGATTAAATTCTTTTTTATATTTCGGGATGAAGAACTTTTGATACCGGGCCGGTCTAGTTAGCGTAAAGAAGTGTATCTAAAATACCTTTATTGATTCCGATGCACAAATTCTAGACCTATTGCCCATTGTGACCATTGTCACAATTCTCATTTTTCATAAAGCTGATATAAAATGTGTAAGGTATAAAATGTCCATTTTAATAACTCAATTGAAGTGGTCAGCTGATTACGGGACCACAAGCTTAACGTGCCTGCCGAAGCACAGCTGCGGTAAAAAATCCATTCGCGGACCCTGAGATGCAGGACTTGTTTGATTTACTTTGTAGCAGATTGCAAATGCAGTACCTTACGACCACTCCCCCCCATAATCATACGGTTTATGTGTGTGTTTACCAATCATCCCATGTACATACGACCAAATTATTGAAAATAGCAAAATTTATGTTTCGATTAGATACACGTTCCCTGTCTGAATACCCAAGGGCCCACAGCGGCCCTATTTACGTTCCGGGGAATGCATGTCGAGTGGCGTCATAAATTGATATTACTATAGATTTCAATTTAACTCTCGGTGTCGTAAAAGTTTATGTCTCGGCAGCGCCCAACCGCCCCAGCCACTACCATCGCCACCACCGCCCCCCCCCCCCCCCCCCCCCGAACCGAAACTGCACGCCAAAACTGTGTGGTGGTTTATGGCCGAGAACGTAACCATCGAAATCGTCCGACGCTGCCGCCGACGCCGTCCCTATGGAGTGCCATCGAGAGCCGACCATAGACGCCGCGGTCGCCCGTATCCGTCACAGTCGCCTGTCAAAGCGTCGCCGGAATTTATTAAGTGCCCGCGCAAGGGGGTGCCTTAATATCCTGCTTACGCTTAATGCTAAAACGGTGGTAAACTATATGATGGCGGCGGCGGGCGCTCTGTATACACGAACTCGAATTCATTTCCGCCGCCGCTGTAAAACTCGCTGTCGTAAAAGATGAAATCTGATGGAACAATATTAATCTATTTATATTCAATCGCATGCTGCTCGTGTGTATTTAAGGGCATAAAATGTCACACTCTCTTCGGGTAACGGGTAAGCAGAATTTATGGACCTATAGATCTGGAAGATGGCTTGTGTTTTTAGGGAGTAAACATACTATAGGTATACAACATATTCGTACGTTTAATCAAACATCTAGGAATTATATGCCGACCGCCATATGCGATCGTCATGCGAAATTGACATGAAAATTATTTTGCGTTGTCATGCAATAGTTTCACAATAAAGAAACTCTATTCCATATCACCAGACGTTTTATTTCTCTACATACATTTATTTCTCCTATCCATACAAAATATGGATAGGGTGGACCATTTCGTAACTACTATGAAAATTATGGTCTAATGCGAGGTGGTGTGTATTAAAAATCAAAATATTATTGAAATGAAACTTCTACATTTAAATTATATAGTTTAATCAAATTACTTAACAGGCAAATTAATTCTTCCAATAGTTACTGCAAAAAATATGATAAAACGAAATACGAAATTAAAAACTCATTATATTTCATAATTAAATAAAATACTGATGTGGTCAAGCACATAACTTTATCATACTATAAAGCAGTGTCAAATGGACTCAAACTGTGTCAAGCGCTGATGTTATGATAATACTGTCAATAGAATAAAAATATTTGTCAAATCCTGGGTAACTAGTTTTAATGCAGATACGACCGATCTCGATTTGAATCTGCTCATGCAGCCAAACTATTAATTTTACCAAAAAATGACGTAAACATAAATTATATAAAATTTCCTCTACTTTAATTTATTATTGAACTATTTTGACGAAATTACAGAAACGACGGCTCATTTGGAAAATCGTTGAAAAATGCAATAACTTGTACCCTTTTGAACAAAAAGCTTTTAGCACTAAGTTTGGTCATGAAACTTTTAAATATAAAGTTTCGTCCCGATACCTTTAGTAGTTTTTCCGGAATCGTCCCCACAAAAAAAAACGGGTATACAACCACATACATACACACACACATTTTTACTTTATCATACGCAATATGATAAAGTATTGTAATCGTGCAGAAAAAAAAATTGTTTTTAGCGGAAATAGGTCTTTTTGGGTCCTCTGAACATGTTTGACAAGGTACAAAAAAAATGTGTTTGTGTGTTTTGTACAAATTTATTTAATATCTCTATTTTAAAATTGGCAGGTGGTAAATGTATTAAAAACTCATTTTTTACTTTACAATTTAAGGGAAATACAGGTAACTTTCAGTACAATATATTATATCAAAAACTACTACACAATATTAAATATTCCCCATTTTATTATTTATTTACACTTATGTCATTATAGTTATAAAAAATATAAGCATGAATATAATACCATCATGCAAATTGCTCAAATCAATGACCGTATATTCGAGACTAGAGTGACAAGGCTGATCTTCAATGGTATTTACGAACTTTTAGGTAAGTTCGTTCCTATATTTCTCGACATGTTCTTTCCACAAGAGTGTGGCATCGTATGTCATACCAAGGTATTTTACTATATCGGGGTATTGACTAATCTTCCCAGGAGTGAGAGTTGGTGTTCTATGGAACGGCCAGACCTGCGCTGATGATGACAGATGTTGGTCTCACATGATGTAACATATAGGATTACAGAGCCTGCTCAAACAGTTTGGCAACTTTTAACAGCACCAATCACCATAGATAACCGCAGGCTCATATGACCATACTCAAAATAATAATATATAATAATTAGGTCTCTTACATTCTGCCATTATTTACAATTAATACGCTTACATGGCGCCAGTATTAAGAACGGCGTGGAGTAGGTCTGTCTGGTTGGTCATGCATCATCGGCTCGAATGGCCAGATATTCAATTACGGTCAAATTACACGATGATTTACAACAAATTTCCGGAAATGAAATGGCCACCGTAACCGAAAAATATGCGTTTTTCCAAATACACGCGCGGCGATTAATAACCGTTATTTCCAAGAATCCGTGTCACCCAATAACACGCAACACAGAAGTGCAATTTGCGAACGGCCACGGCTCGACAAACTGCGATAGCAGCTATACGGAGCGGGGAAAACAGCTATAATTCATTATTAAATCCCTCGGTCGCACGGGAACCGCTTTCTCTTTTGGGAAAGTCGTGGAAAATTTGAATATATGATACTGCCCTACTGTTAGCGAGGAACAATAATTGTAATATTCAATCTCCTGCTTACTGTTTAGGGTGCTGATATGACTATGTCCTACTAACCCCTATGTCCTAGTCCTCAATGTTCTGCATAGGGTGGATAAATGTGCATCTTGTTATAGTTTCTTCGTCATTGGTGGAAACCAAGTTTAGTCATCGTATTTTGTTTAAGGAAACTTTCAGAAACACGCTGATGCTAAGATTGATGCTGAAGTGTGCAGACGTTTGCGACGCGGACTGGTGTAGTTCAGTGGTCTCAAAACTTTTTTGATCGCCTACCCCGGAATAGTGAGGAAATTCCAGAAAGAAAAGCGATTAAATTGGTAATTCTGTCGGTCGATTATTTCAATAAAAATAAGTTTAACTTACTGTTTTTTATTTTGGATGTGAAAATATCTGTTAACACAAAAAAGTTTAAACCGTTTTTGAATCCAGTGCGTAAAATTGGCAATAAATTTATAAACCAGTTACAACCCGACTGATAGGACAATCTATTCGAGAAAAAGGGAAACTATAAGACTTTGCACTCAACATTTAAATATTGAAGAAAAAAATCAATATTATTTTGTGATACTAAGATAAATTTTGTGGATATTTGATACCATTGATGTACAAAATATTAGCGTCCTTTGTCCATTTTTTTTAGTTTTACCTATAGCTAAATTTAAATAAAAAGTTTTATCTATAGCTACATTTAAATAAAAAGTTTATGGAAAAATGTATGAAAGTTCGAATAGTTTCAAGACGTTCCTCTTAAATAACTTTTATTACACCAAAGAACTCCAGTTTTATTCGATGTCATCAATAATTTTCGTATTATAGTACTTACTTTTGTATACTTCCCACATGTACTGCGGTAGGGTATATTCACTTTGCCACAACGTTTGTAACGCGCTTACGGATGAGTGGCATGGCAGGTCTATGTCCGGCTGTCTGTCTATGTACACGATAAGTGCCATAATTTTGGTGCAATTGATCTGAAATTTGGAATACAAGCTTATCTTTTAAGAAGTAAGAACAAGTTCGTGAATGGGCAAAATCGGATTACTCATCCTTTTTTCTTCGAATTTCCACACAAGAAAATATTTTACCATGTGGTTACTTTTTCAAATAGTACTTTGGATTTTGAAGGCATTTTTTTAAGACAAAATTAGGTATGACATTTCGGTTTTGCTTGTTTCTTGGATCATATTTCAGTTATCTCTTTTGTCACACAAAAAAGACTGCAATTTAAAAATAGGAATATTGATTCATGGTAGAATATACTATATCTTGTGCTAAATAAAAATTTACTTATCAGAAACAATAGCAAAAAACCCTCTCAATTTGTTCATCAGTTCATCAGTGTAAACATTTTAAGTGTATACATTCGTAATTGGAGAAAATTAAACTAAAGTTTAATTTTTAACGTAGGGGACCTAGTTATTTATCTAAAAATTAGGAACCATGTTAAATATTAGTTTATATTTTTCTTCAATATGAGGAATACCTTATATGTCTACTTATAACAGATTCCCCTTTTAATTAGAGAATTTAATCTATAAATATTTAGATCAAGGGTGGTCTGAGACTTTGGGTAGTCAAAATATTTATAATAATATACGTAATAGAATGGAATTAAGTTTAATTTAATAGTAATATTAGAGAAAAAATAGAAATTGCACTTTGTTCTTTACTACAATAAATTTACATCCAACAGCTAGCTAGTTAGTTTTATTTTAATAAAAACAAACTTAAGTAAGGCTGAAACATTTTAGTATAGTTGGAGCATTTTGCATATTTAGAAGTACTTATCTAAGCGTAGTCACTCTGCTCCTGACCTACAATGAACAAAATCGATTAACTGAAAATTGTTTCTGGTATGCCTTTTACTGCGGAATCTGAATCTTAATGCAGACATTATAAATTGAATCTAACTTTTAAGAAATTCCATTATATAACAGCAAAAGATTCTCTAAAACACAAATCAGAATTTCTGCTTCAGATTCAGATCTCAGCTGTCGAAAACAATTACCACGTATACATGTCGCTTTGAAACCGTTTTCAAAACACAAATCATTTTGAAAACGAAAGTGTATACATGATTTAGTAGTAGGATATAATAAAACCTCTTCTCTTGCTAGAAGTAATTTACTGGGTACAGTAAATTACTTCTTCCCAACGATTTTAACTGTTTCGCCGCTTCATTTTTCTTCGAGGTTTTTGGATTTGTCCTTTAATAATCGTTCCCTGATTATATTGGCTGGAAGGCAAGAAACCAGACTATTGGACTGATGATGAAGTAGAACTTCGAAACATGTACCCAGTCAATTATTTCTAGCAAGAGAAGAGGTTTTTATTACACCCTACTACTAATCCTAACCTTACAATATGGATAATACGAATTGTACACATGATTGTTTCAAAGCAATTCGAAATACTTCTTAAAAACGCTGCCGTGATGGCACAAAAACTCTGCACGTGGACTAAACGTCATTGGACGTACATAACCTACAATTTTATTGTTTGACAATTGTGTGGCTAGAGTTAATTAATGTTAGCCAATACAACAAGAGATCATTCTGTAATAAATTATATTTTCTCTAAGATGCATTGAACGTATGCCTCAAAACAGTTTCGGTTTCGACAGTTATACATGAGCGTTTTTAAAACTCAAATCTCGAATCGATCCCAGAAATTTGCGTTTTTACCTGTTTGACCTTGACATTTCCAAACGGTATTGACACCGTATATATGACGGTTTTCAAAATTCGAATCGTTTTGAAAACCTTTTTTAAAGTCAAACGTGTAATACATTATTAAAACAGAACCACTTTCATCATTTCAGTTATTCATTTTATATGTGGGGAATATGTAGCCAACTACTAGTTATAAATGTGTTATTTTTTCAATATGGTATAGCGTCCATTTCAACATGCTAATTCATGCTTTTCCTGCTTAATCCTTACTTCGTAGATGTTGTGGCGTACAGGGTTCCTTCTAATAAACAAAAATAGAAAAATCCAAACACCCCATCCAAAGATCGAATTTAATTAAGTTCAGATAACGCGCATCAGCATTCGCCGCAATTGTTCGCGAAACATGTAATTAACCCGCCCTTAATTGATACTCACGCAAGTTTTCACGGGTAAACGGCGTCAGTTGAATAGGTCAACTCTTCAGTCCGGGCACGTAACGAATTTAATTTGAGTTCTCTTCCGGATAGGAAGACCGTGCGGCGCCTAAACCATCGCCCACCATCCCCCTCCCTGCTACCCTGACCGTCAGATTGGCCCCCTTTCAGGCCAGTGGCTTACGGCCGAAGGGCGATAATTAAATGCTGCCCAAATTGCCGAGCGGATGTGTCTGTTGCCTAATCTACGGTGAAATTAAAAGTATAGTTGGAGGCGCTCCTCGAATGGAAGGAAGCAGGACGACGTTCGGCAGTGAACTTCTTCGAGGCTGCTTCATATTCGGGACGCGACTTGACCCGGCATTAATAATTTCTTGGGTGGAATTCGGTTTGTGGCGGCGGCGTGAAGGCCTCGTTTAGAAAGTTAACTATCGCAAATTAATCTAATTGGGTCGGTCAGCCAGGTAAAGGGAGGAATTGTGTTTTGCATAATTTAGGCCTAACAAACTTATTGTTCAATGACAGGACAAAAAACTCTTCTGGTTTTCAAAGGAAAATTATGATAATAACATTAATGCAAGAATGATACATTTTTATCTCTATGTAAGGGTGTATTATAAAAATACGGTTCTAAATTTTCCCAGTCGTTTCATTTGAGACAAATTCCAGAAAATAAAAAAAAAATCCCATTTTCAGGTAAGTAATCACTGGAGCCTAGTGAATATGACTTATTTGTCTGATGTTTTCTATCAGTTTTGATGCTGGAAAGAAATTTTAAGTAGGTTTGAGCCCACTAGTGTAGCAATCAGGATGTTTAGGAGCAGTTTGTTTGTTTTAAAAGGCCAATCTAAGTACAAACATGAATGTTCCTAAATCAGTGTGTAAATTCGTTAAACAAAATATGTTACGTATATAGACACTTTACAATGAAACCCAAGAAGAATTATGTAACCTGATTTTACTAGATCTATTAATTGTATTACTTGTATTGTTGGTAACTGAAATATTTTATAGCATCATATCTACAACTCATTTAGTTCTTTGATCCAGTGTGTGAATTTTTGTAGAGATACACAGTTAACCTCAAGTAAAATCCTGCAATAATTCTAAATGCAGTTTGACCTACCTGTAAATGTTGCTTAATTGAGGTTGGATAAGTCCAATGCGCGGATAGGATCGATGCCGTCCTTTGATTTCATTGGCATATAGTGGTTATTTAACCGATAAGTATTTATCTCTTGTTGGTGAAATCCGACCACGCAGTCGACCTGGCCGCGCATAAGTATGCTTTAACTTATGTTCCTTAAGAAAAATCAAAATCACAGTTTCACCAATTTCCTGTAGCACAGATATTGCAAAAGTTTACTTCAAACTGTATTCTTATAAAGAAAGAAACAAATTGGGATGAACAAAAAAAAACAAAATGATTGGAATAGATGAATGTTTATAATACAGAACTTGAGATCATGGCCAAGGAGGTATCTAGTAGCCGATTTGGATGTCTCGAACTGATACAACAAAACACCATTTTGGTTCTCCCAGTATAGCACCTAATATTTTTTTTTTCAAAATAGTAGTAACATTTCTCAATTCTCATGATGTGGTGAACAAATCATAAGAATTGATGGAGTTGTAAATTTTTTTATTTTTTTTTGTGTTTATGAGTATTGTTACTAAATGTGTTACACACCGGCGTAGACTAATTTATTTGTTTGTGTTTTGATGTGATAAATGAACATTAATTTTAGATATACATATTGTATCTTTTAAGGACGGATAACGCTTGCTTTTTAAATTTTGGTTTGTTCCAATTTTTAGTTTGAAGTATATTGGATTTGTTAATTTATTTTGTTTTATTGTAGAGAAAAGGGACATGAATTTATAGAAAACTTCGCATGAATGTTTTAGGTTGAGTAAATAGTAAGATCCTATATAAGGAACTAAATATCGTATTCACCCAAGACATAAATGTATTCAAAGTTGATGGTATGGTGTGTTTAGAACGAATGTATAGATATTCACATTGACTATATCGCACTTTAACTAAAGAATACCATTTAATGAAACCGTTTAATCAGTATGATTGTAAGAATTTGTTAAAATGATCACATCATATATCCAAAATGAAACTATGATTTTATCTCAATAACTTAACTCCCATCTTGATTTTAGTAAATTATTTCTATTTTAAAAAGTAGTATACTCAATGTAATCGATTGATGATATTCGTATTAATTAAATTGAAGATGTGAGTGGATAAATGTGTTATGTTACAAATCAAACTTTGAAGTAAACGATAGTTTTTTCTTAACAATTTTGTTCAGTTTCAATCCATCTAATCAATTATATGTGTGAGGCTTAAATAAGTTCATATAATTGCTTAGATGGATTGAACCTGAACAAAATTGATAAAACAACTAATCTAATCACGGCTTCATTATTACTAGTTGAATTTAAGAAGTTTGATACTTACCAGGTGCAACAATAGGTTAATTATACAATACATTGTTTGAAAAGAAATAATTTATTGAGGTTATTAGGTACATATAAATCACTAATCTCTTACAATACTATAGTCTATTTGTACACAAACGCCACAATATAATAAAAACAATACTGACTATCTAAATAAAATGTGCAAATGATATTGCATATAAAATGTTTTATTTCTCAGTTTCTTGTTCGATATCCCCAGGAGACTGAAATAAATTGAATTAGTCATGTTATCAATTTAGTATGAAGTATTATCTACCTTAACAAAACTGATTATCGATTCTTCCGTTCCGATAGTAGAGTACTTCCGATGTTTGTTTCTAATCGTGCTTCTACATTTGGGGAAATTAGGTGAGGCACATATAGCTGAATAGCTTGTTATTTATTATTTTATGGACTTACTCTCATCTGTGTAGCGCATCCCAACTAGAAGTTCTAAAATATGAAGTTCTTTTACACCATTTTCTTCAATTGTTTAGATTGCAGCAAAAAAGGTTTCCATTTAAACTATAGATGAGATGAATTTGGATATAGTGACTAGAAATCCAAATTAATCTATAAAATAAATAAACTACAATATTCAGTAATATAAAAATAATATACACATACATAATTAATGATAGTAGTAATAATCATTATAAAAGTAGTAATTTCCATAAAAACCCTGTCACAATCCAACCGGAACACTGTACAGACGACCACAAACTGCACAAACAACCAGTACAAGATAAGCGCTAGGTCACATGGGTTGTCACGGTGGGAGTAGATTTTAAAATTGTCTTTCGATTCATTTGAATATTCTTACCGCATTCTTACCTCAACATTTAATATACATATTGCTTCAATTTACTCCTATAGTTTTCTTGAATCGACGCTGTAGACTCAAAGATACTTACTATAGTTTCCCTACGATATTATGATCTGTTCCTAATAGCTACATCTATTTTTGGTTAAAATAATCGATATAGTCCACATACTTAATTCAGTTGAATATATGAATTATTTAAAACAAGCAACACAAATCTTAAATCTATTAAATAAATCGATATAATATTATTCTTGTAGGTAGAAACGTGTTTTATTTGAATTCATCGAAACCTCTAAGTAAATATGTTTCTGAATAAATATATACATTTGAATTTGAACATTTGTTTTTTATTGTGTAACTTGCTTAGTACCATAATCCTTTTGATCATTGCAGAATATTCGCTAGAAAGCGTTCGATATGTACATACACGCACACACACACACGTACGATTTATAAAGGCCATACGGCATAGCACGTCATAGCGACGATAGAGTCACATAATAAAAACATGAAAGAGGGACCACCCACCCTCGGTTATGAGCAAGAGTAAAAAGGAGATTGACGCAGGGCAGGGGGTGAGAGCGTGATCGATAAAAATGACGGGGAGTTTTACGCCAAAATCTGTCACGGGTACCGTATAGAATGCGGCGAGCTGGCAGCGGCGGCAGCGGCGGGCGTCGAAGAAGTTACGCAAACGACTGACGTGAATTCGCATTCAGTCATCGTTCGAAATATTTATAGTGTACGGTCGGAGGCAGAGCCGGCAGGGCGGTCTTTTATGTCGCGAGGATTTGACACAAAATGTGCATACATGCGATACGTCCTGAATATTTCAAAATACATATTTCACTGCCAGCGCACATATCACTGCCCGTGATACGGCCCGACAGCTACGGGGAATGGTCAACCAGGTGCGCTAAATATCTGTCTGCAGTGTGCGGCTGTCGGCGTGCATCTAAAAATGCGAATTTACCATTCGCGTACAACGGGCATTGGCTACTATGTATTGCATATTCGAAATTCTGAAGCTTTTGTGCATCTGCATGTACATTTTCTCTAGCTACGTTGTATTTATTGAACGATAGTTCGATTTTTTTTTATTAATAAGTATAGAGTGGTTATCATATTGAAACTAATCTAAAGGCTATCCACTCATGTCCTATATTTTCTTTGTCCTAAACAAGAAGTACTAACACTTCACTCACTGTGGTCACTATTCCGTATGTACCAAGGAGCGTTAACCATATTCCATAGTATAACAAAATCGGTTTTACTATTTGGTTGTAAACTTGTAGTTTGTTCTGTACTGACAACTGAGAGTTTCTTCCCAGAAGACAATACAGTTCTCTGTATTTGAGGCCAAGCTGTATTCTCTTCTTCTTAACATGTTCTTTCCACCTTAGTTTTGTATCCAGAGTCATACCCAAATACTTTGCAGTGTTCGCATATGGAACTATGGCGTCCTTAATGTTCACATGAGGTATGTCTTTGATTCTTTTGTTTGTGATGTTAATGTGGACAGCTTTCAGTTCTTTGAGCTTGGTCTTCCATTTTTTGGTCCATTTATATATTTTATTACTAGCGTGTTGAAGATTCCTAGTAGATTCTCCAATAGTTGATCCCACTGCCATAGTTTGAAATGATAATAGATAATTGAATGGTACTGATGGTGTAAAGTTGATTTTATCTCTCTAAACGCAGTTTCACCTAAGTTTTGGAGGACACGCGATATTTGTCGAAATTTGCAGTACTCTGAAACAACTAAATATCTCTGGGGTTAACAGGAATTAAAAAGATACCCTATGTCTTCTAAACATTATCACTAGAAAAAGGCAAGGATAGGGATTTAATGTTCCGTTATTACAAGTTCATTCATTTTTATAGAACATAATTCAAATAATTTGAAATAATATTTAGCTAAATGACCACAAAGCAGTTCCTTCGTTATTTGCAATCAAAAATGCACGGACTATTTTAACAATTGTAACCATTTTTATTTTCAAAGTTTGATAGGTATCAGTATCCTCTGCCATTTAGTGGTAAAACAAGGATATATCTTAATCCAAAACAGAAAATCTTAGCAATACACCAAATCAGAAATAGAAATATTTATTTAGAACTCAAAGGTTTAGTGTTCACATCAATAAAGCAAAAATTATAGTTATAGGCTGTAGGTTACAGTTATATACAGTGTTCCAAAGTATCCACCCTTAATAACTCTTGACCTGATGCGATTATTGCTTTGAGTGGAAACACGTCGATTTAGATAACGAGGGGAAAGTTCAAAAATGGTACCTAGAGAATCTTAGGTTTCATCCCTTCACCTTTGAAATCAAATGACACCTCCTACCTTGTGATACATCATTTGAAAGGGCACAAAATTCTCTACTCAACCAATAAAAACAATGAAATCGATTGATTGGTTCTTAAGATAAACTACACAGAAGATGGATAATAATTGATTTCATACCTTCCATCTTCAGTGTAATCTACATGTAGTCACATTATACTAATCGCCTGCGTAAAGAAACCCTGAAAAAAGCGCATTGATAAATATAATGCGCCAAAATTTTCTGAAAGAAAAATCCATAGGTTCGAAGATATGTTTCCATAATTATTTTTAGAGGAGTTTATTTCACGTGACTCTTGATTTCACGCCATAAAATCAGGCTTAACACGCTTTCCGGAAGAAAATGGGTCGCCAACAGCGCGAAGGATATGCCGTCAGTTCGTGGCAATGTAAGCCTAATCGAGCTGACAAGTGTTGATGGAGAACCCCTCAACTCTACATAAATCCTCTATTTAGTTGTGGATTAATTTGCTATGCGTACCGCTGTATTAAAGTCGTGAAATTAACTCCAATGATTTTGAAATATCTTTGAATATGTTTGACTTATTCGTAACGTTCTTTATTCGGTAATAAACATGAAATAATGCATCAAAAGAAGTATCTCTTTTGCTTTATAACCGATATACCTTTTGAGGTTATAAATGCCTGCATACCATGCTTAATTAGAGCACCCAATCTCATAAATTAGGACACCGGGTGTTAATTTTGAACTTGACGCGGACATTAAACGTTTTTCGGCCGCAGTGCGCAGTTTGTTTTAACGTGGAGCACCCTCAAATTATGTGCAATACGCGTTTTGCGGCCTGTGGGCTCTAACTACGATTTAATGCATATGTCGTGCGTGTTTTCCAATACACTAAATCGACTCTACATGAACTGTTATTAGGCCCACCCCAGGAATTTATATACATTTAAAAAAATAATAATTAAATAGGATGTGAGAATTCACACGTTGATAGCCGCCCACAGAGGTTAAAAGTTCAAATACAAATTGTTTTAATAGATTATTTCGGTGATCTTTTGACATATAAATCAATAAAACAGGCAATACAATTGAGTAGCGATTCTCAATGTACATATCTAAAAGGTTGCTCAACTTTAGGACAACTTTTCAAGCGAATCGTAAGAGGCACAATGTATTTTTTTGCTATTTGCGAAACTAGATATTTGGTAAAGTTGAACCAACACTTGGTTGAGAAATTACATAATGGCTGCTATTTAATTTTTTAGGTCGATTTTTCACACCTGTTTCTTTTTTTTTCTATCTTTTCAATAAAAAGATAAGATCAATAAAATCAGCATTAACATGATGCTAACGTGTTAAAAACATAGGGAATGAAATGAGTCCATTATTAAGATGATTACTCAAGTGATAGGGAGTGTTGGAACCACATACCTTATCGTAACGCCAACGGTATATCGTCCATTCTTTCTTCCACGTCCTTAGAGAGCAATATTGCCGATACATATCCGAAATTTTTGTTATAAAAATTGGTCCGGTTAATCGGTTGGCCACTATACCGCACCATACATTAAAACCAGTAGTGGGCCCAGTAGTCCGTCTTATTTCAGTTAAAAATACCACAGTTAGAAAAATATGTTTCATCGAAGTTCTGGGTTTTCACCAATTTCTTTCAACAGATGAGTACAGATGGGTAGATATCACATTGCTTCACAAAACGTCTTCCATGGCACCATGCGACTTTCAGCAATTCTCGAAGTGTACAAGTTTCAGTCAATTCTATTATCTTATTGTAATCAAAACGTAGATAAAACCAATATGGCGTCCATTAGAAAAAAAGTATCGTTTGTTTCTGGCGAATCCAACGGCGAAAAAAAATTTAAACTAACATAATCAAATTGTAAACAAAAAAGTGCCTTTATAATGTCTAAACGCTTTTTTGATGGGATCACAAATAAAGAAGTTATGAACATTCATAGAAAATGACATTTCTTGGTTTTTCAAAATATCTTGGGAACCATTTAGATTTCAATTGTTTTCTGAACAGATTTTTAAATAACACTTTATTTGTCCATTTAACTAACTTTCTATCTCTAATAATAACAAAAGTTTAAGTTATTTTAGGAAATTTTAAGCTATATTATTGAGGAAATAGCGTTCAATTGAATAAAACAATCATAAGCATGGAACAATTGGTTCAGAAGCTTTAAAGTTGACATGCATTTTAGATGGGCCGATTGTTTTATGCGCGAGGGTCAAAAATTATCTAAATTAAATTAAGTTCTCATTGTCCATCCTATTAATTAATATGCTATTTTATGTTTGCATTCGTGGAAGTCATAATGTAATTGATTTTATAGTTTTGATGTTTTATGTTGTACATCATAAATTTTAAAATAGTTTTAAAAAATGAACATTTTTATAGTATGGTGCGGTCGCTAAAGTCACATTACACTATCCTAAACTTTCAAATGAAAATGATAGGGTACATCAGTAAAGAGTTGAGTACCCTTCAAATGAGGTAAGTTTTGGTACATGGTAAAAGAATTTTCTCTCTCCCTCTCTCCCTCATCTGTATTTGAATGTGTCTTGCAATGATTATTACTTTGGTAATTATTTCATACTGCTCAAAGTTAGCTTTTCAATATAAAAAGTATAGATAAGTTGAGTAAAAGAAAACGTTTTTCGGTGTTTATAAATTTTATTCTCGTAGTGACCGTTTCACTGTTACCTCATCCTCAGACTAGTCCATAAACAAAACCAATAGATATAAAATACATTGCAAACATCCCTTAAAAAGATAATTTGTTACAAACATTGATAAAAACTTTAGACTTACTGTCTAAAACCTTACTGTGTGACCGGTTTCGCTGTTACAGCATCCTCAGACTACTCTATAAACAAAAACAATAGATAGAAAACACATTGCAAGCATCCCTTCAAAAGATAATTTGTTACAAATATTGTTAAAAAGGTTACTGTGAAACAGTGGAGAACAGTGAAGCACCAGAAAGAACGTTTTCTTTTACTCAATTTATCAAGACACCTGTTTTCACAGCGCATACACAAGTACTATATAAAAAGTAGAGTTTACCAAGGTAATTGTACATCAATTAAAACTATTTACATGGTGACATATCTTTGCGAAGTACTTTTCAACTAAACTCTCTGAAAAAATTATTTTTATTAGTGATACATTCTGTAAAATAAATCATTAACATCGTTACTATACCCTCGCGAAATCAGTTCTGATTTACCTGCGAGCGTCGAGCGACCGCGAAGTGTGCACGCAACCGTCGCAGAGCGGAGCAATTTAGAAATAGTTTACGGGCGGGCGTAACGCGTAACGCGTTACGATAATAACAGCGCCGAAAGGGTTGATGCGACCCCGTTACCCGAGCGAGAACCGGAGTAGCGCGCGCGCGCCCCCACGTACTTTGCGGGGAAAACTAGAAATTTATTGCCGGCCGCGTACTCCCGTAATGTCCCACCAGAGATCCTCTTAGCGAGATTATCTAATTTGCCCGCACGGCGATAACCGTGTGCTACTAATCTAGATGGCTAGTAGAGGAGCTCATTACTCTCGCTAGTGGAAAGTTTTGCGCCCCTGCGCCGCACCGTATACGCGCGGCGTATACAACTGCAGAACGAACGGTGCGGTACTACAACAATAGGAGGACCATTATTATGCGATAAATCAGCGAATAAATGTTTACCCTGCGTTTGTATGTTTATGTATTTTCGGTTTCACTGAAACAGTGCGATAATATCAATCTTGGGCGTGTTTGTTCGGAAATTGTTACACGTTATGATTAGTTTGGATTATATTGTTTAGCGTTTGGTAAATTTTATGCAAGATTTCTATCTGTTTTTGTTTCATATTAAATATATGTGACCTTTAATTATATCGATGTAACTGATATATGAATTGTGTTTGTAACTCTGTTACGTGATTATTATTATTATTATTATTATTATTATTTGTTGTTTCCATTATAGGTACATCAGTATAATTTTCCGACATCGGCTTCTTGTGTAGTTTTCTTAGTCGAAAACTCTCCTCTTTCTTAAAATAACTTCCAAACGCATCACTTCATCTATAGACTGTGATGGCAAAAAAGTTTGTCGATGTCGGGTTTTGGATAATAATAATTCAACTTTTACTTCTACTTGTAGTAAAATGTAAAGAAAATACTATAATTTTGGTAGTTTAGACATACAAACTGAAGCGTTTATTTGAAGTAAAAGGGTTCAATTTAGTAAGAGAATAAGTAATAGAATTTCTGTTCATTTCTATAATTTGGTACATAACAATTTACAGGTGGCTCAGGTCTTAGAGGAAGATCTTTATTTCATACTTCAGCTAAATAATTTAAATTTTGTGGAGGTTAAAAAAAGCCACATATTTAAAGTGCAACTTCTTAGAATATTAAATATTCAGTTTATTGTCATGAAAAAAATTAATATTACTAATACGTAGGGTTGCCAACATTGTACCTATGCTGACCCGGAGAAAAACAATTGACATTATGGAACATAAGTTTAAATTAATAACAGCCGTTACAAAAATGTTCTTATTGTCGATTTTTTACGACACAACCACAATGAGACAAAATGCCAGTATTACCACCTAAACCAAGCATAATTTTGATGTACTGAGAGCATTTTTTTAAAGGATCATGGGTTTTTGCTTGAGGTAATGATCTACACGTCCCCTGACTAATTTTAAATTTTCTTGGTGTTTTCATTGGCGTTTTGTATAAACCCCCATAATAAATGTCTCTAGTCAAATATGATAACTATACCTCTCAGTCTTTGTAAATATATCGACCAACTAAAATTAAAATTTTCAAATAAAGGTATCGTTGTCGTCATCTCCATGATTAAAAAAATACAGTTTTATGGGAAACCAGTTTATTTTAATATTTTTGATATTAGATTTGTGTCGCCAAACCCGAAGTCTCCGCGTCAAAATGGCCGTGTTGGCAACTACGTCTATCGGTTTTCTCAAATACAGTTCATATAGTCCAACCCATATTAAAAAAATAGTTTTTTTATCCAAGTGCACTTTTTGACAAAACTTGACCACTAGAAAAAAGAAAAAAAACGATAATTATGCGTTGAAGAAAGGTAATAAATGACCATATTACCGCTGTCACATCTCATCACAAATTCGGGATGTTTCGCACCTCTATTTTGTTTTTTAGTTTATGGCAAAATCCTTAAATTGAAAGACACTTTTCTGCTGTTTTGTTTTAAATACTATTGTTTGATGAGGGTAAGTAAAGAAAAAGCCTTATGTAAGTTGATAAAGTCCATATTTGCCTCCATATTGAATTATATCAACTTATTTATATTATAGCAACATGTTGGTGGAAACGAACATTTTATGCTTGCTACTTAATTTAATCAGAAAAGGTTTTGTTGTAGACTGAAGTTCATACTTAAAAAATAGCAGCTCAATTGATTTATTGTAGATCAGTGCTTACATTTCGTCAATTAACAAAAAAATAAGAAAATAAGTAAGATTTAACTTTTTCGGGATCTCGTAGTCCCGGGATGGGAGCCCTAGTTCATATGCACGGAAGTTTAAATAATTAATAAACTAAAATTTGTTGAATGACAACCGTGTATGACAAGAGTCAAGAGAAAATCACCAAGATGACAAAGCGTAGGCAGTGATTACTTGAAACAAAGTATAACAATTTGCATTGTATAGATTTTTTTTTCAAAAAAAAAAAAATCTAATTTATCCTCGGCAGATAAAGCAATCATATTCCTGATAAAATTTCTTTTTGCAAATACCCATCCCTCACGGTAAAAACTGGACCGCCCACAGGACGAAGACTTCACAAGCAATTTCCACCGGAAAAATCCCTTATATAGGAAGAGGTATAGCCTGGAGATTGCCACGCGCAAAAATGAAATAAATTTCTCGAAATTGTAAATACAGGCGGGAGAGAGGCAGGCTCGCCGGCGCAAACCCAATATATTCAATTTTAAGTAAGAGGGAAGCGACGTCCTTTCGCCGTATTTATTATTTCCCCGGGTTTTATTCAATCTGGCTACATCCGGCGTCCACCGAACGACGCCCGGCGCCCCGGCCACGTTTCCTGCTGTCCGTCCGCAGTCCACACACATACACACACAAACAACACACACACACACACACACACACACACACACACACACACACACACATACAACACACACACACTGATACAGAGAGACCCTCTGCTCTACCACTCTCTCTGGGCTCCACAATGCGGATATGATTGCGTAAGCCTTCGCCTCGAGTTCCGCTCACTCTAACCGAGTTGATCCCGCTGCATCCCGCCCCGGCTTGCCCGTTCGGGAGCCCGAAGCCTCTCCTGGATCTATTATTAAATTACGGATAAGAGGCGCCTTTCAACGGGCAAACGAAATGTACGACACGCGGAATTAGGGACGCACGATGTCCTCCCTCCTTCGTTCTTTTTGTTTTTTCCTTCCTCGTGCACATCTCTGCACGTATTTTCGCAATTTTGGATATTGGCTCAAAGTTGGAGTCTAGTTGTGTTCTACGAAAGGAGAAAAGTTGTTATCAGGCTTATCATTACGAAAGAGATCAGTTGCGTTTAGGTATCTGAATATTGGATCTTCTAATCCCAGGTAAGTTTTGTCTGAAAGTTTTGTTATATGACGCCTCTGAACAACGTTTAGGAGAATCTGGTTTCTTCTAAAAATGCTACAATTTGACTTTTTTCAGATCAGACTAAACTTATTGCGGTTTAGAAGAGTTCTCCTATAATACCTCACATCCAACGTTTCTCATTCTGTTTCTAAAGTTGGTACCATTTTCCATTTGTTAAATTAACTCTCTGCAGTTTCTACAAACTTATAACTCCTCTAAATTAATACATGGTTAGAGATAGTACATATTTTAATTATACGTGTATCTCCAATAATTTTTTCTGCTGCCCTCGAGAATCAGTGTAATTTTACATTGCATTGTGTTTTTATAATATTACACCAATTTTAATGTAATTTTAAATGATGATTTTACATCGATGTCAATTGAAAATTAAACGAAAATGCAGTAATTTTAAATAATTTCCATAATTATAATTAAAACCAAATAACTCTAAAATGGATTTATATAATAGTAGAGTGTTTGGCGAGCACTTAACTAATGATATAAATCGCGAGCATGAAGTTTATACACGAGCCGTAAGCGAGCGTGTAAACATGCGAGCGTTTTATATCCTTTGTGTGCGAGTCAAATACGACGTTTTAACTACGACTCATAACTTCCATTTGATATCAAATATATAAAACTTATAAATTTCCACTGCGCCTGTAGGTCAACTGAGGCCCGGATATTGGAGGGTTCCTGGTTCAAATCCAGGCGGAGGTATTTTTTAAAAAATTATCCTCACCTGGATTAATTATGGTACGCTTCCTTAGTTGGTTCTTATCTGTTTCTATAGTTGGTACTATTTTTCGTTTGTTAAATTGAATCTCTACCGTCTCGAAACAAACATTTCGCTTCCTCTGAAAGGGGGTCAAAAACTATACGTACACATTATAATTATACTTGTATTTCCAATAATAAGCTGACATTCGCGGACAAAAATTTTGATCTGAATTTGTAGTAGGAGTATTAAGGTTTGGTTTGCCCTCGAGAGTGTAATTTTACATCGCAATTTTACACTGATTTTAGTATAATTTTAAGGGATTTTTGGTGTAATACAAATAATTTTACTTCGATTTCAATGTAATATTAACTTAATATGGAGTATACTTAAATAATTTGTATAATTTTATTTATATTATTTGTACTTCATTTTATTTGAAATCAAATAACTACTAAATACATTTATTTAACATATGTAATCATCGCGTCTTCTAGAAAGAAACTATACTCCATTATCCTATACTTATGACAATGTAAATTATACGTAGGCGCAGAAGACACCAAGAAGGTTAACCTAAAAAGAATATTACACATATTGTCGCGTTCTTAAAATTTTGCTTTCTATACATTATCGTTGCACTGTGGTTAATTTGATAAAGAAACCTTCAATTATAGCGCAATTTTTCACACAGGCAGCTAAGCATGTCGTTAAGACATCAATCCCTAGTGTCTGGTCGTTGTCGTTGATTATTAACCCTACAGATAATACAATTGTTATGTTGTGTGGCATATTACTTTAAACTTACTGCTATATGTTTTACAGTTACACAATATTATTTATGTAGTATACCGACAGTGTAAGTTTTCGATTCTAAGACATAATTCCATATTATTGCTACTAAAAGGTAAATGTAATCGAAATATAAAAATGTGACATCCCAAAGTTCTGTTGTTGGTAACGTATTATGCTTAATTTTACAGCCATTTGATTTTCAACGTACTGCATTAAAAACAGAATTGCTTACATTGTGAAGATTGGAAATATTTTATTTTAGTCCAAAAAATCACAATTGTTTGGCTGGAGATTTTAGACACCTTTAGCAAAGTATTTTGTAACTAAATGCCACATTTTTGATTGAACCAAAACTATGACAGTTTTCACTTATCTAACTAATCAGATCTCAGCTGTTTGTTATTTTTACCTAAAATATCAAATTCAAGTAAAGGATATCGATGCAAATTAGGAGTACCACAATCAGTTTAGACAGTTCAGGTTAATTTTTCAAACAATAGAGATAACGAAATGATACTGAATAGTGTGTTTTTTGGCTACACAATATTCGTCAAGTTGTTGTGTTCCTAATCTAAAAATGTCAGTTTTACCGGAAAAATGAGTCATATCGTCATATGAGTGCCATCATAAAGAATCGTATATAAATATGCAAACAACACAATAATAATTATTTTGCGAAAAGTCATTGCATATCGTTTTCCTTTGACCGAGTGTGTGTAAATCAATCGAGATGTTACAAAACGTCAAACACAAATTGGTTAATACCTTTTTACCTCTGAGTTCATTAATAAGTGACGTTTTTCAGCATGAGAAATTGTTTAATGTCCTACTTTCGACATCTTTCGAGCAAAATAGTTGATGTTTTTATTAGTTTGTGTAATATTCCAATTACGACAAAAAAAATGAGGGCACCCGAGACGCCTCCAGGATATATTATTAAATTACGGATAAGAGGCGCCTTTCAAACCGTCAAACGAAATGTACGACACGCGGAATTAGGGACGCGCGACGTCCTCCTTCGTCCCTTCTCGTCTCCCTTCCACTTCTTGGGTACTTTTGCGATTTTGGACATTCAACCCGGCCGCACCGCTCTCCGTTTTTTTACGAGTGGCAGTAAAATTCGGGCAAACGTCGAAGGGGGCCGCGCGTACTTTAAAATATCAAGGGCTTTCGACGGGGAGCGCACGGACGACTTGATGACGGTGGAACGTGTTCGGGCGACGACATTTGGAAATCCTCTAATTTGAAGGGTTGGACGTCGAATGTCGATTACTCGATTGTGTGTGTGTGAGTGTGTGGCGCGTGTGTAAAATTTACGACTCCGTTTGGTTGAATGGAATTTCGAAAATTTAATTTGGAATATCTTACAATAGGGTTGTGTTAATTTCCACGGTACCTACTAGGAATGCCTCTACTAAAGATGGTATATAATAATAAGTATATAATAGAAAATATGCAAATTATTGACTAGAGCAAAAGCAGATAGCTTAAAATATCACAAACGTTCAATGCTCTCACACTTTTGACACTCTCGACAATATGCTATTAACTTTAAAGATGCCAGAATACAAACACATATCTAATCAGGAATACAGCTTTGTTGGGGAAATACATACAATATTAACAGTTTTATTGAAATGTACACTTACAGAGGAAGCTGTGTTAATTAACTATTATTAAAAGCACAGTCCTATTGTTGACCAGTTTATTGGTTTCCACGAAAAAATATCTGAGAAACACATATCTAATGGAATAAATCGGTACATAATCAACTTAAATTCTAGAAAGCAACTGTTTCGAACTTTCCTCCATTTTTGTTTGAACATCATCTACAGAATGATACAGAAATAATTTTAAATTAAGAAAATTTATTTGTATCTACTACCAACAATCTGAAATGCAAAAACGTAACAAGCCAAAACGACGTCGTTAATCATTCGATTGATGTAAACCAAAAAGTAGCTACACATAATTGTTTATTCTATAACATATAATCTAATGGAAGAAGAATCCTCCTTGCCACCGTTATTGTTGACAGACGTTGTAAATTTTCGTCCTTCAAATGGGAATTTTGTCCAAAATTTAGTAGAACATTTGTTTCTGAATTCAATAATGTTGAAAATTTTCGAGAGAAATACAATAAAAAAATTAAAAAAAAAATTTACTCAGGAAAACGTGCATTTAGTGATTGGAAAATGCATAAGAGTATTTGATAGATTTCCTTGCGCTGAACACAAATCAGGATAAAACAATTCCTATCATGTCGAAAACTGATTTTAGCCATTTTTGTGGCAGAATTTCCCAAAAACTGCAAAAAGATCATATGATACCGTTTATCCTGGAACTTTGCTTAGCGTTTTGAATTCATCCGCTAAAAATCCACAAAAAACTCCAAAATAACAATTGTTGGCATTTCGACAACAACGTTTTGAAATCATTAAGCCCCTTTTACATCTGTGGAACTCTAACGCGCAATTTTTTGTTTTATTTTTGCAAGGTTTTAATATTACCGAGTTGCATAAAATGACGATTAGTTCAACATTCGTTCGATTTGAACGTGCGATTCTAATAACTTCCGAAGATTTTAAAGCTGCAAACATAAATGTAGTAGTGGCACCACTGTAACATAACCCATTCTGCATTTCGTTCTTTTTTGTTGAGATAAAAAATGTCTAAGAAAGCATAGGAGAATTTTTGTATGGAAGAAAAGCGTTATCCAACATTTAATATACAAAGCAAAGTGGTTATGTTTGCCACCAACCCAAACGACGACTGTTGTCCAAAAATAAAACCACCAATGGTCAAGCCATGCGATTTATTAAAGTTGCACAAATGGTAAACGATGAATAAATTGCAGATTCGAATTGCATAGATGTAGCTTTACGTGATAGGCCAGTCACAAAATCACGCCCAGACTTGTTTTACAATTTTCAATTGTCTTTTTGGAAATAAATTTATTCTGTGAAGGAAACGATTGGAGAGTTTATGAATTCAGAAAAAAAAACACTTCTAAATTTTTGAGAAAAAATTTACTTATGTCTTTTGAAAAAGAATTGACATTCGGCTGTAAAAAATCAGGTTGCTATAGGAATTATATATTGTTATGATACATTTATTTATATATTATTTTACCACTCCCTTCGCATTTACTGTTGAGCGCCTTACTCTTCTTTGGCAATGGTTGTATCTTCCTTTGTTTCCTCTTTCTTTATATCTGTGAGTATTTAGTATCAATACCTTTAATTTTCCAAGCTTTTATTTTTCCTGCATAAAGCAGTGCTATGCTAGCTGCTTTTATACTCAATTGAGTTCTGTTGATTTCCATCTTCATACCTCAGGTGTGCTTCTCTCACCATAAATGCACAAAAATTCATGTATTCAGTTCTATATTGCCATTTTTCTAAACTCCTCGTCGTCAGTCGCTTCTAATTTCCATCAATTATTGCATTTTTAAGGGCTGAACCCAATTCCCTAGAAACGTGAAAAGCATCTCGAAGTAAACCTTAAAAAAGTGTACATTTCCAGCTCATGATGAAACTATGTGTTCCTGAAGCATTGACAACGTTCATGCGGTGTGCATGGGCTTTTAAACGAAAAGCATACAACGCCTGACGTGATAGTAGACAATTCACTTTTCATTCATAAGTAAACCATACATAATTGGAAATAAGTGTAATTAAGAAAGTGGTCTAGAAGTGTATTAGAAGATTAGTTGCAATTCTCGTCATCGCTCGCTTGCTGGAATTTTTTAGCACATATTTCGTATGCGGCTTGCGGCTGGCGGCGATTTTGTAAGTCGAGTCGTGCGATGCGAATTGAGATATACAGGCTGAGCGGAGCAGCGGAGCTCGAAAAGGGCCCCCCAGTAAAGCGAGAATTGCAAACGTTAAATTCCTTTCGTACACTTGCCGTTCGCAATTTGTACACGCACACGTATGTATCGAACCGAACACGGTCCGCATTTCGGTCATTTCCCCCCGGCTCTGCTCCGTAAAGCTCTCTATTTGTAATACTAGAAAGCCGGCGAACGCCGCTCACGCCGTGAAAGCTTTTCACTGTCGACACTTACAGATGTTTATGAAATAAGCAAAAAAAAACGCCAACAAATTGATTCGGAAAAAATTTCATGGCGTTGCACCCCATTTTCTGAAATTGGTACTGGAATTTTGTGTTTTATTTCATTTGTAGTTGAAATTTCGTCATTTTTACTATAATTCAGTGATTGTTGGTGGGATAATAGACTGTAATGTAAACCATTGATGTATATTTCTACGTAACGCTTTGTGTTGATATATCAGGTTAACTGAGTGCCCGGCACCTCCACCAGAAGTAACACTTCATGTAAACAGAGTTTTTGCTGCTAGTATGAATAAATGTGATTATTTTTCCATGTGTCCGAGTATATAAATGTAATTTTGTTTTTAAATTAGGCCTCTAATTATGAATTAGGCGAAAAATGTACCTATATTAGTATACAATTGTGACGAATAAAGGACGATTTTGCCATTGTAGACGTGCAAAATATTACCCTGATGTATTAAAACCTTCAGAAAGCCAAAATAAAAGCTGAAGATAGAAAATAGATGCTGCCATTGTGGCCGACAATTGAAAAAGTATCTACAGTGTCTATGCCAGTGTAATGTTGACAAGCAGACATTTGGTAAAAGCGAATATCCACGAAGAAACAATTCTCTTTTTTGTGTACTTACTCTGATATGCCTAATTTGTGAAAGCAAACGTTGTAACGTTGTAACGGCGTTGTAATACTTAATTTAATTAAATTAATAAATAAATAAAAATTCAAATAAATATAAAATTTGTTGACATGGACATATTATTAAGTTGTGTGCGTCCTAAAATGCCTGTTTTCTTTTACTATGCGAACATCGTTACAAATTCCTTCGTTTCAGCTGTTAGTTTCCTTTCTTATTATAAGACTTACCATAGGATTTCATATGACATTTTTCATCAAGTCCTAAAGTTTATATATCCAAAACTGTGTTTACTACTGTGTATTGGTTGGACTTCTTTACTTTTATTACTTGTTTCTTAATCTTCTCATGCTACATATTCTCTGCAGGAACCCATATTGTCAGCTATTGTTCATCTCTTAATAGACACTTTAAATATATACAGGATGTTGAAAAATAGAGGTCATAAGTTGCTTCCTTTGCGATTTATCACCGAAGGGCAGATTCTAAAATAATGCATATAATTACCATGTTTTCACCAGTTGATCTTTGCTGGTACTTCAGTTATTATCAGGATGGAAGCACAAATTTATCTGAACTTTTTTATGTTTTAAAGTGTAAAACCTATTACCAAATTTATGACCAGTTGTTCAGTATAATATGTTGGTTATTAAGCCGTAGAATCAACGCAATTGAAAACGAAATGCCCACAGTTTGCAGATTATGTTGCAGAATTTTCTAATTGTCTAATTTTGTAATTGTCTGAAAGGACACTTAAGAATAATAATTTTCACAGTACATTGTAATACTGACAGATGTACGGAGGGAAATTTTTGTTTAATTGAAATAAATATGCATTGACACAAACAAATCTGGTGTTTCGATAGAGGCAAAGAAATATTTCTTTGCGGATAAAATCGAATTTGGTTGAAATATTTGTTTGGCAGAAAGAACGGTTATTTGTGTCAAACAACGTATGTGTTCAGTTAAAACTTACAATTTGTATATTAAAAGGAACGAGATTTATTTACTTGAAATAGTTTTGAAATAGTTTGAAGGTTTTTTCAATTAACGAAATTGTTGGTTGAGTTAAACTGCGATATTTTGAGGTTGCAATAAATGGTTGTTTGAATAAAACAATTAGAAGCTTTTTGAAGGAATTAATATGGACCTATTATTGACAAGAATTTTGCGGAGGGTACAGCAGAGCAAAATCGCCACGTGTCTTTTGGGATGTCGCACATCCTCAACCAGTGGTTATTCTTCCCAGCCCTACATATTGTCAAGGTTATGTTAGTAAAGTGTACGCTGACTTGGAATCGTTACTTGAACCTGCAGACACTGTGCTCTATTGTCTATACTGCCGATCACACGGCTTTTATACTGAAGATATGGCCGAACTGCGAGGAGAGAATTTATAGCGCCATCACCATATATGTAGTTGAGTCAAAATATGATTTCTTTGGTGGAGGTAAACCTATTTTAAAGCTAAAACAAAAATATTACTTTAAAGGAAATAAATCTCTTTTTGTATACAAAGACTTTCTTCATAGATTTAAATAATTTAACATAACGGTCTACCGGTATTCCACGGTTATACTTGTAGCAAAAACTTCGACTTAACCAAATCGGGGCAACCGCTTAATTAATTTTTTTGTTCGGCCGATACCAGCACAGATAACGCGCAACGAATTTATAATCTACCGGGCGGCTACCGTTTACGCAGGCGACTCGCGTACACACCTACCGCCAAAGCAAACCGAGGGCACCGTGCTAACCACGGCCGCAAACAACGATCTTTCGTGAATTAGGCCGTCCGCGTCGCCGAGAGCGCCCCTAATTTAATTAAGGCACTCGTAATTCATACATGGACGGCCGAATGCGTGACTCCTCCGGATGCGTAAACTCCGGGCGTTTGCTGCAGGGCCGGTCTTAGGGTTTTTGCGGACGTGGGCAAAACTCAAAAGTGCCGCCCCTAAAACTTCAAAAACTTTTAATTTAACAGAAAATAAATTAATAAAAGCACATGATCTAGAAAAATACGGTATAAACGGTATAAACAATAATAAATATATTATTTTCTTTAAGTTTGTGGATATCGTATAGTTTTTCATATGATATTTTATTTTTTTTTCGTTAGCTAATTCTTGAGCTTAAGATAACGTTGTGAAAGCAATAATCGAACGTTAATGCTTAAAATATTTGCTATTGAATTTAAGTTTGTCTATTATTGGAAAGTGGAAAGTGCCGATAATGTAAAGCAACGAAGTATAGGAAAATAAAAGGCTTCTTTTCTTTGCAAAATAAAATTTAATTTACTATACTAGTTTCGATATTTCTGTCATCTTCAGTAACATAATACTAAAAAACAAAAGATAAGAAAATGAGAACAAAAATTAATTATGTATACAAAAACTTTAAAAACTTTAAAATTGACAGAAAATAGATTAATAAAAAAATATGATATAGAAAAATACGGTATAAACTCATACAATAATAAATATATTATTTTCTATATGTTTGTGGATATCGTATAGTTTTTCATATATTTTATTATTCCTTTAGCTAATTCTTGAGCTTCTAAGATGACGTTGTGCAAGCATTAATAAATAAGTATAGGAAAATAAAAGGCCACTTTTCTCTGCGAATAAAATTTAATTTACTATACTAGTTTCGACATTTCTGTCATCTTCAGTAGCATAAATACTAAAAAACAAAAGATAAGAAAACGAGAACAAAAATTAATTATGTATACAAAACTCACGTCAAACAGTTAAAACAAGCATCAGGATGAAAGTGGGAACATGAAAACTTTCATGTAAAAAGCAATATCCGTGTATACTACGATCAGCCAGGCACGAGGTTAAGATCAGTAAAAAAAATTACGATCGTGAACTGCAAAAACGCCACAATGCGTCTCACAACTAACGTAATAAACGTATAATTTACAAGTGTGCAAGAAAATAAATTATTGAAATATGTTTGCTTGCTGGTCAGACGTAGAAGAACAATATCAAAACTGCAGCGATACAAGACAACTATATAAACAATTATAAACAGCGCATGTGCAAAACATAGTAGGAATAGAACAGTCGAAAAATAGAACCAGCTGGGAACCAATAATAAACATAATAAAATGATTTGACTAGGAAATAAACGAAGACGAGGCATAATAAATTAGAACTAATTAAAAAGAGGCTTGTAGATTAATTTAGTCTAGTCGTTTAGTAAAGTGTTATGGGGAGATTTCTCGTGACGTTGTATTTGTAATTGTTCAATCAGATCTAACCGGTAGCCGTTTTGACATTTATGAAGTTTAGCATGGTTATTATTATTAATTGTTATGGCCAGTTTGAATTTTGTGTTATGGTATAAGTTGGATGTAGATTGGCTATTGTTCTTTGAGTCTCCTCGCCAACGATCTACCAGCCTGTCCAATATCAATGGCATCGCAGTTTTGACACGACACAGAATAGGCACCGCTCTCGCAAAGGGTTGGACAGTTGAGTGTTGGATTTAAAAGCTGGTAAAATGTTGAAACGTTTAAGTAATTTGGAAAGTTTAATATTAGATTGATTGTAAGAAAACAATTTATTAATAGCGTTTGGTTGAATACTGGTTTCCCTGACATAGAGATGGTCAAATTTAATAGAATTCTCGAAAATAATGGCTCTGACTTCTGACCTACTTTGCGTACCAAAAAAGCCCCTGAAAAAATATATAACAATAACAATAATACAATAACGTCAATTCAAAACTTAACGTAAACTTAACTTAACAAAATTTTACCAAAATTTAACACTTATCCCACTTTTAAAACCAATGATACTAACTACAAATTACTTTCAAATGTCAAAAACCCTAAATCAGTTATGGATAAGCCTGGAGTCTACTCAATCAAATACTCTAATTGTGATGCTGTTTATGTAGGTCAAACCGGAAGGAAGTTGGCAAAACGAATAGCCGGGCACAAATCCAAACATTTATCAGCACAAAATTTCAACACGTCATTGTATAAAATACAAGTTACCTACACATCTTCACAAATGTAATAAAAACTACAAGTTAGACTTATTAGAACAACTCGAGATAGAAAAACATAAAAGAAATCACAACATAACTTTATTAAATGATCAATTGGACTTCCAACAAAAACCATTGTTCATGTTAACATTAATTTTCAAAATTATGAATTTTAAGGTATGTCAATGTTTCGTCGTCGTTCGCACATGGCACTCGTACTTCGATTATGTTTTTAATTACCTGACCGAGAGTTATGTGTTAAATTATTGTTTATTTATTTTCTTACCACTGTTTTCTAATTGTAGATTTAGGCTGATGATGTTTTAAATAACGAAACAGGTACCTAAGTAATTACTGTATTATACAAAGAAAAAATGGCATTTTTTACAAGAATATTATTTTATGTACCATTGTCAACACAGACAAATAATTTAATAGTGACATGATGAAATAGTCTGTTAATAGTTTTTATAGGAATAATGTTGGATAATGCAAGGTCTTTTATAAATTTTAGTCCGATAATTTTGTTCTTATAGGATATAGGATATGAAAGAGCTCTTATGAAGTAAAAACTAAGTGATGCAAGACGGTGGGATAAGGAATGGAATGAGTCATAGGGTATGATTGTGGCAATTGAAGTAGGCTTTCTGTAAATATCAAACTAGAAACTATTGTCACGTCGAGAAAATTTAATTTGCTGTTAGTTTCAACTTCGATAGTGAAGTTAAGCTTAGGGTGAATGTTATTCATAGAAGCTAACATGTCTTGAAGTTCAAATTGACTTCCTTTCCATATACATAACATATCGTCGACATAACGTAACCATCCCCCGACATGACAATAAAGAAGGGTTAGAAAAATTATAAATATGACTACATTCGACATGATCGAGGAAAACACAGGCAAAAAACTAGATAAAGGAGGATAAACGAGGATAAAGGTCCATAGGGAGACCTTCCTCGACTTTATAAAATTTGTCGTTGAACGAACAGAAATTTTGTGATTTGATATGGTTAAGAATAGAATTAAGGTGCGGAAAAGTTTGATCATTAGGATCATTATCTGTCATCATATATCTGTGTCTTTCGAAATCCTTGGACCTGGAAGATCTTTTGTATTTGCGGCTAAATACGTACAAGCCTCCTGTGCATCTTAAAATATAAGAATGGCCAGAACCTTTGTCAATTCCTGTTGTATTTGATTTTATTTTACACATCCTTTATTTTCTAGATTCAGGCAATACTTTCAGAGTTTTTCTTTGTTGTTGATCAGTTGGTTTTGCCGCACCTAAAATTTGCCGCCGATGGCAGTTGCGTACCTTGCCTACTGCCTAGGGTCGGCCCTGCTTGCTCGGGCTTAAGGTGACGCCTACACATTACGCGAAAATTCTCACTTAGCCACCCTTCTTTGCGCTACTTCTCGCGCGGGATGCTAGCGCCCTCTTTGCGCTTCGCACACCCCTTCCACCGATAAATAATTTACGAATTATGTGGAAAGTTTTGTTGTTGTTTTGTGCGGGCGCGCGGAGGAATGAATGGATGTACGTGAAGTGGTGAGGGCGCGAAGAGGGTGGAGGAGGGGGGTAAGTTAATATCTTCCGTGCCGCGTTTCGCGACCGCTGTGAATTATTTAGAGGACGACCGGTGTGCCACCGGTTCGCCGATGACTGGTTATGTATAGTGCCGGGGACAACGATGCAACCCTCTCACCCTCGCTGACGCGACTGGGAAATTTATTGATCTCGTCGCTTACTTTACTTTAGTTATCAGGGGGTTGTGTATCGTCTGAGGTTAGGCACTGACAGTTTTACATACTCCTTTTATAGAAATGGAGTGGTGCTTGTCGTTGTTATTACAAAATGCAATTATTAGAATAATTTTAATCATTAAAATGCATTTCAAAACATATTAACAACATATTTGATTAAATTGAAACGTTAACAGCTACTAATATACACAAAGCAAAGCGTAGGTTTTACCACATTTAATAGGTAGGTTGTGAGATAGTAAGTATTGTAGGCATAAGAACAACTAAACTACCTACATTCTGCAGAACTGTAAAGATGTATTGGCAACTAACCAAAATCCTAAAAAAAAAAGTCCTAAAAAATCCTTTGTCACATAAAAAATGTCGAGAAAAACAGAGACAGTCAAAGTTAAAGTAATACTTATCAACTTTTGTGTGTTTGTGGAAAGCGTTAATAAACCGTTTTTACAATTGTGGTATAATCTTTGGCTATTGCCAGAATAAAGAACTCCTGGTCTGCCTGCTGTTGCACACCAGTGCAATTTAAATACATACGTATAACTGGAAAGAACGCGACATGGTGAATAAGTGACGCAAATGCATTTGGTCGGCAACCGGCAGTGATGTGGGCTAGCTATCTTTTTCTATCTCATACATACGATACAATAGCCGTATGTGGTTTGATGGTTTAACCTTTTTTATTTTACGTATCGTTTTCAAATTAAAAAAACACTACTGCGTTCCGCTATCTACCTACGTTAGTCAGACAGTTACACATACCACACATCTACGCTAAGTCTCTGTTCCTTCCGCCAACTAATGTTCAGCGCACATCCCTTCTAGTTAGATTAGAGTTTACTGGTTCACACATCTGTGTTTTCATAGTGCCTATTCCAACAATTAGGATATTCCAAGTATATACCACAATTGTAAAAATGGCTCTAATGCAAATTTAAATTGTCTTGGGAATGAAAATTGACATTGAAAATTTTTTTTTGCGGCAAACATGGGCCGGGTTCGGAAAACAATCTTTAAATATCAGAAACGTTATTTTTTAAAATTCAAGTATGAATATCTTGATGTCACTTTTTGATACCGGTTCGTATTTACTACAAAAAAACTAGTAAGAAAATTATCTTCAGCCTTGCTGAAGTTAAAATACACCGCAACATAAAATAAAAATAAAAACGGACGAAACAAGTGAGCTGATTTTGCCCATTCACGAACTTGTTCTTACTTTTTAAGAGATAAGTTTGTATACCAAGTATCAGATCAATTACTTCAAAATTATGACAGTTATCGTGTACACAGACGGTCAGACGGACTGACAGACCATATCTGCCACGCCTCCTTACGGGTGTCGCAAATGTTGTATCAAACTCACTATACCGTCACCACATTAAATGGGGGGGTTATAAAAATAAAATTTTATCAACGCTGAATACTTTTTCTTTACATTAATGAAATGTATTTTCCACACTTACTTTTATTATGAAATATTTGAGGTTGTTTTGGTTTTGGTTGTTAAATTACTAACTGTGGCGTCTTGCTAACAAGTAATTTTGTAGGTATACAGTGGGCGCATAAACTATGGAGACATGACAAAAGGTCTGAAACGGTTTCTTGCTTAAAAGAATCCTCGGACACGTCGATATTTAATTATCAAAATATACATAATTTAATAAAATTTTATTTTGTGATCTTCAATTATTTTCGACTTATGCCGTCATCGCCACATTTTTTAAGTGGCAAACCTCATATTTTTTGTACCGGTATTGTTAGATCTGTTAATTGTCTTAAAGGTAATTCACAAAACGATAAGTTTATTCCATAAACAAACAAACCTTATCAGTGTTACCCTAATTTTCAACTGTCTTTTTCGCGAAAATTGGGAAAATAAGTTCTATTTGTTTATGGAAAGCGATCAGGCGTTTTCAATTATATTATTTGCGCTGAACGGGAGTCTGAGATCATAAATGGCATATCACGTCAGCTTATAACTTTTTTCTACGTTTCTTCTATGGTGTCATCCGCGCCCGCTTAAAAAAATCGCAATATATGCTTCAAAAGCATTTGAGAATAAATTTTTGGGATTTCAGTAAAAGTGTAAAAGTTAAGGTTTGCTATGAGACCATTTTGAGGTTTCTAGAATAATGTATTCAATTTGTTAAAATCAAAAATTACCAAAATAGCGTGTTCTACAATTGCACCCCACATTTTTCGAAAACATTGCACGATAGAAAATTTTGGTATTTTCCCTCAAACGATCAATTTTTTTTTTTACAATGTTCAATTGTCTTTTTTTGTACAATTTCTCATGTAAGGCCATAAAATATTTTCGATGCCATTTAGACAGTTAAATGGTCTACCGAAATCAGCAAGAAAAAACTGTGGTTGCCATTTAAAAAGAAACTGTCGATGAAGTCATAACTCAGTAACAATTTTGGTGGTCGAAATTTGAACTTTTAAACTTTTGAACAGAAATGAGTATTTTAATAATTAAAATTCGACGTGTTTGATGAGTTATTAAAATAACAAACCGTATCATAGATTTCCTCATGTTTCCATGATTTACGATCTCACTGTATATACATAGAGTATCAACACATAATCTATCCAGATGGCACCACTTTAATGCAATACCACTTAAAAGATAATTCGCTAAACGTTCTGAGAGTCTATCTCGCGCCGAACTGTTATTTTGTTTCCTTTTTTCCGTACCCACAGAAAATTTAAATGCATACTAATTGCAAATTAGTTTCCACCAAATGGAGTATTCCGGCTCCTCTCTCTCTCGTCGTTGCCTCCAAAAGTTGGCCGGGAAATAGAAAAGCGATTTAGACCGCAAACCTGGAAGAGAGCCGGCTGCATTTTTGCCGAAGCGAAGCGGAGCGACGGGTCGGCTATACGGGAGCCCTCGCTCCCGCTACGTATGCAAAGTAGAGGAGGATCGTTAAAAACAAATTTTCTAATTACTCCCCCGGGGATGGTGAGAGTAAACATGTCCTGGGCGCACAAATAAAGAAGCAAAAAATAAGTCGTCATCGATCGTCTCTCCAGCACACAATCGTTTTTGCCCCGCAAAATTGAATCTCGATTTTAAAGCCGGATATTTGGTATATTTTTTATGAGCTTGATGAACAGCCAAAAAGTAAAAAAGTAAAAAACGAAAAAAAAGCCTTAATTCTTTATGACGTTTTTTTTTAAATCAAACAATAGTTAATAGTCAAACAATACTTACATTATAACGCTTTGTCAGGACATCGTGGAGCTATGCAGTTAACAAAGTCACAATGGCCATGAAATTATGAATCTAGAAATGGTAGTGTGTAGGTTCTATCCCTAAAAAAGCCACACATATACATGTCTAAAACTGACGAATTGAATGATTGAATAACAAGGTTTGTACCTTACACATATTGTTGAGACCCCGTTAGTTTACATCTCAAATGGTAGGTAATCAATTAATCACTTTAGGCTACATTTAAGGGCTTGTTTTTTCTCTTTGGCTAACAACCAATGATGATACTTCCTCTATCAAATGTATAATGACTACGTCTACTTGTCAGGTATACATGTGGGTGACATTATTAGGAACAGGTTAGTATAAAGGAAAATGTCACTGTTGTTGATCTATTGCACAAAGAGTCCCCAAGCTTCTGAAGTTTGGATGAATTTTATATTGACCCAAATAAACGACGCGTCGTATTGGATTTAATTTTTTTACTTTATCATACGTAGTATGTTGAAAAGCTTTCTGTTGAAATGGGTCCAAAGGAACTGGAGGAATATTAGTCTTAGCATTTTTGAAAGATTTTGCAAATAAGCCGCAAGTTCTGGAATTTCGTCGAAATAGTTAAATAATAAATTAAGGTAGAGGAAATTCTGAATAATTTACGACTATGACATTTTTTGTAAAATTAATAGTTTAGCTGCATGAGCAAATTTTAGTTCATCGAGATCGCTCGTACTGCATTAAAGCTAGTTAGCCAGGATTTGTCAGATATTGTGATTCTTATGACAGTACTGTCAATATAATCAAAATATCTGTCTACATCTAGTAGTTTTATTTTAATGCAGACATGGACGATCTCGAGCAAATAGAATCGAATGCAGCTAAACTATTATTTTTATATATGGTATGATAAAGTCATGTGGATAGCCACATCAGATTTTTTAAATTTCAAACTGTGCTTATTTGATTATATAAGCTATATATAATATTACCAATCTCATGGTACCAACATCATCCTGTAACATGTTGATGCTGAATTTAGTTTATTGTGCGAGAAAATTGGTATGCTATCTATCTGATTTCTGTTTCCATTAGTTTTTATTTGTTTTAATGCCGAATATGTCCATATTTTGTACAAACCAGTACTTAAAAAAACTATTAATTGTAAAAATGAAAAAAAGGCTCATTCCATATTTATAATATAATTCAGCCAGATCCTAAAAATATTTGAAATAAAACTTCATGCGCATTTTACGCTTTGTAAGGATGTAAGTGTCTCTACGAATATGGACAGAAAAGCGAAATATACTACACCAAGCAGGTTCAGAAAGTGGTGTAAAAGTTATCGTTTAAAATTTAAGTTTAAAACGTTTTTTTTATATATATCATACACTAAGTCAAAAGTAATGCATTTTCATCACTTTTCTGACATCATACGAATTCAGAGTATCACTTGTGAAGAAAGTGAGTGATAGCATTATTTCAAAATTAACTCACAGCCGCAGTGTAACACGCAGTGTAACACTTCAGGATAAGACACTGCAAAACAAAATTAGGGAATACTTTTCGAAACCAGTAACTTTTTAAATAATAGTGCTAGGCAAATCAAATTTGGTGTACTTCAATGGCATATATTTATCTAAAGAAAATTATAAAAACAATGTTGCACCTGTTAGTTACTTCTAAGTTATACTTAAAAATGTAAATTAATAACGCAAAACGAAATAGAAATGATTGTCTTAGTCATGACAATCGGGTTTCCTGTGGATTGCGATTGGTGAAGTTTAATACAGTGTATGCCCTCCACGAGCACGAATCACTTCCTCTCACCTACGTGGCATGCTTGGCACTAGTCTGCGAAGAGATTCTTGGGGTATGCTTTGCCATTCCTCATCAGGGCTCATGTGAGTTCCTGTATGCTTAGTGGGCGCTTGCGAACATGTCGGTCAAGCTGGTCCCAAACGTGTTCAACAGGATTCAGGTCAAAACGCTGGCCATTCCATGACCTGAACTCCACTCCACGCTACTTCATGGCATTTAGTCTACAAGGAAGCACAACAAGATTAGTTCTGTTGTCTATACAAATTACAATGTTTTTCTCAGAATGGTGCATTATACAAATAATGAAATGTAAGTTTGTTTGTAGGATATTTACCATAGCAAACAATAACGCCATATTAGAGATTCTGTATTTGAAAAATATCGTCATATTGTGACATACTCTACCATCTGGAGGAGCATACCTGACAGGTCGATAGGAACGTATGTAGCGGCCTTTATACACTTTTCCTTTTATTTGTTTTCCACCTGTATGGTTCTATCAATTGCTCTTATGCCTTTTCTAACACGAAACCGTTAATTTTATTAAACGAACTAAACAATAACAGCCATGTGACGCCTTGTAAATATAAACGTAAACCGTGTAACATACCTTGAAGTTATCTTAGATAGGCTGTCAATAATTCACGGTTAGGCATGGTAATTCTCATCGTCAATTTGCCGTGCGTTGTTTGCTTTGCGCATGCTATTTATTTAATAACTCTCTCCGCGCTAAGGTACAATTTGAATTTAGTTGTGTGCCGAGCGGGCGATATCATGCTTAGTACTTCACATTTAACGATATTACATGCATTACTCAAACGTCTCGGGTGTATTCAATTTTCTCGCGGTAATTGTTTGGAATCACCGTCAGTGAGTAGGTAATCATTTGCGTCTCGCCTCCTCCCCCATCTCCTCTATTCGCATAACTTTCGAATCTTCGCGAACGTATATACAGGCAAGCACGGCTCATGTTGTCGAGGTACGTGGGAAACTACGAGATGTTGAACGATTGTTGTTGGCCGGCGCGGCGCTGGAATTGCACATGGTAAATTTGAAGCGGCCTCAGCGCAGTGGACGGTATCGGTATTTAAGGATTCATCGCGTTATGCTACGTACACGAAATAAATCCATGCATTACACTGAATTATTACCGAGTCGCTTTTCATGCTTCTAATAATGGTTATCTGTCACGAAGGACAGATGGAGTGACCGTTGCATACATTAACAGGTTGTTCGTAATGTCCTGGAGTGCTGGATGGATTGCACAGGTGCCCGGGTTGGTATGCCCAACATTGCAACGAGGGGCTTGTCAAACCACTGCCAGAGTAAGATGCTAGTTATATTTTGATGCTCTAGGAGCCGATAACGCTTTTGTCGCATCATTTAAGTATGGATCACATCCTTGTATTCCAAAACAGTTGGAGTTCAGAGACACAAATTGAGTGACACTTATACTACACTCAATCTACAGTTAAATTCGACTTAACTGAGGAGAATGTAGCCTACCCTACCTTAAGACTACATTTTCTATTCATAAACGTCAAAAAGAAGTCACTCGCCCGAGTGTGCGCTAAGTAGACTTTCCGTGGCGTTTTATAGAACGATACTACCAATATTCAGTCATTATGCGTGTCAAAAACATCCGTGTATATGACTGTATGCTGAACGAACTAAACAAAAATAAAAAATAAAGATTCTGATGTTGTGGTTGGGGAACAATTTTTTTGTAACGTTATCTGCAAATCTCATTCCTTTTCATGGCAAAGTTATGCTAATGTGCTTAATGAATAACTGCGGCTCTAGTCGTGGTTTACAATCTGTGGTCTAAGCAATTTGTTTTATGTTTTGAAACCTTGCCTGCTTTGTGTTCGGGTTGCTGGCCGGTTTTTGTACTCTTTTTTTTTTTTTTTTTTTTTTTTTAAGAATTAATGTTTTATTGATAATGTAATAAATATAGTACATTATAAGTGAGTATACAGTACACATATAAAATGGTTGCTACTCTTCTGCTCCTTCAACGTCCATCTGGGTATTGAGTGATCCTCTTCCCAGTGGGCGGCATTGAAGGTCTACGTTGTTTGTCTGTTGTGTGTTGGTCACGTCCCAATCATTGTCTCAATTGGTGTTGTATAAGCATATATTTTATTTTAAGTTTGAAGGTTTGGTATGTTTGTTTTTTGATATGCTGGTCTATCTTATTGTATGTGTCTATCGTTCGGGTGGTTATGTTTTGGGAGTATTTGCTTCTCTTATATTTGTGTGTTCTGAGGTTTGTTCTTGTTCTGATATGATAGTTGTGGAAGTCGTTCGATTTTTTAAATACAATATCGGTTTTTGTAATGTTGTTATCTATCTTAAATAGCAGATTTAGACTATTAAATGTTATTCGTTGTGGTATTGTTAATTCGTGTGTCATTTCCATCACGTCCTTTGTTGGTGTCAGCCTTGGTATTCTGTATAATATTTTTAGTATTTTATTCTGTTGTCTTTGTATTTTGTTTATGTTTGTTTGTGTTGTGTTTCCCCATACAGTTAGTAGGTATGTTATGTTTGAGACAAATAAGGCATTGTATATAGTTTTCTTCAGGTGGTTGGGTACATATTTACTGATTTTATATATTTGTGCTATGGTTATAGAGTTCTTCTGTATTATTTTTGATATGTGTTTGTCCCATTTTAGAGTGTTCTGAATGTGGAGTCCAAGATAGTTCGTCTCGGTAAGTTCGGAAATTATCGTATCGTTTATCTTCACATTTATTTTTGTTTGTGTCTTGGTCGGGTTAAATATTAGGTAATTTGTTTTTGTTTCGTTTATTGTTAAGATATTATTCTCACACCATATTTGCAGTTTGGTCATATCAGCATTGATGGAATCTTGGAGCTTTCTCTCATTTTTATTTGAATATGCTATGCATATATCGTCTGCATACATATATAATTTTCCTTCCAGGTCTTGTTCAACGATGTCGTTTGTATACAAGATATATAACAGGGGAGGAATATTTCCTCCTTGTGGTATGCCGTATGTGGCATAGTCTGGGTCGCTGTAAGTGTTATTTATCTTTGTCATCTGTTGTCGGTCTTGTAGGTATGTTCTTAGTAGTTCTAGATTCTTGTCTCTTATCCCAATAGCTTCTAATTTTTTAACTAATGTGTGTCTGCTAACTGTGTCAAAAGCTTTCCGCATGTCTATAAAAACAGTTACAACAGTTTCTCTATCGTCCATTTTTTGTGCAATATATGTTATTAAATCTATCACTGCTGACGTTGTTCCAGAGTTTTTTTGAAATGCGTATTGCCGTTTGTTTATTATTTTGTTTGTTTTAATATGTTTCTCTAAGCGTATTTTTATTACCGTTTCCAGGATCTTGTTTAGTGTGGATGTGAGCGAGATGGGACGATAGTTTTCTGGTTTATAAGCCTGTCCTTTTTTAAATATTGGTTTTATTATTGCTTTCTTCATAGATGTTGGGTAATGGCCTTCGGTAATGGTGTTGTTGATCAGTTTTGTTAATATTGGTGTCAGTATGTCACTGTTTTTCTTAATAAAGGTGGTGGTAATCTCGTCTAGTCCTGGTGCTTTGTTATTTTTGAGTCCTTGTATTATGTTCCGTATCTCTTCTTCTGTTGTGTTGCTGAATTCAGTTGGTGGGACCGGTAATGGTTGTATAGGAACAGTATTAGGTCTATGCTTTTTGGCAAGTTTTTCTCCTATTTTCGCAAAGTAACTATTTATTTCGTTTGCCATTTCTTTATTGTCCGTTGTTATAGTTCCATTAGTTTTCTGTATTTGGATAATATTGTCTTCTGTCTTGTTTCTTCTGTTTAAAATGTTGTTTATTAGGCGCCAGGTCTTTTCGGGATTGTGTTGGCATTTAGAAAAATGTCGTTGGATATACATTCTTTTTTCATATTCTATTTTTTGTGTTATTTCTTTCCTTTGTCTTTTATATTTCTGTTGTAGGTAGATGTTGTCTGGGTTTCTTCTATGCTTTTTGTGGGTATTATTTCTTTCTTTTATTAATGTTACAATATCTTCGCTTATCCAGGGACATTCTGTCCTTCTTTTAATTGTTCTTGTTGTTCGGGAGTTTTTTATTATGTTGTGCAATTTATCGGATAGTTGATCAAGGTTTTCTATTTCTTCTTCAAGCATTTTTTGTATCTCTAGTCGGTTCTTATCGTGGTCTATTGTTGTACGTTCTTGGTGGGAGTAGTGTAGTTTGGGTCTTTCGTCTGTCTTTATTTTTGTAGCAATTGGAGAGTGGTCCGAGATGTTTGTTGGTAGAATTTTTAGGTGTTCTATTATGTGTCTATTGTTGGTAATCACGTGGTCTAAAATTGTGTTGTCTCCGGTCGGGTTTGTTCTTGTATAGTATTGTTTGTCTTTTTTGTTCATTATTTCGTATCCCTCTTCTCGTAGGGTTAATTTGTAGTCCTTGGTTGTCTGATTGTTTTCTGCAATATTGATATTGAAGTCTCCAATCACAATATGCTGTTTCCTCCTATTTATAATTGATGTCTTCAGCGCCTGTTTCAGCTGTGAAATATTAATCTGGGGGGGTTTGTATACTAGGGTGACATACGATGCTAAGTTGTTCAGGAATATTGTTATAATTTCTACTTTGTTATTTGTTATTTTTAGCTTTGTAGTGTATTTAATGTCTTTTCTAATATATATTACAATTCCTCCGCCTCTAGTTTCTCTCGACAGGAATTCCGCTTCATAGTTGTCTAGCTTATACTGACTTTCTTCCTGCTCTCGTAACCATGTTTCTGTAATAGCTATTATTTCCGGGTTGTTATGCATACGGGGTATCGTCTCGATCTCATGAAATTTGTTTTTTATACTTCGTACGTTATGTAGATATATTGAATACATTTTTATTTCCTCAATTTATTTTTATTTTTTTCTTGTAATTTCCTTATGATTAGGTTAAGCGTTCTAGGTCTTCTATGCTTTTTATAATTATTTTTTGTGTGTCATCTTTGTTCTTTTTCATGTATATGTTTCCATCTCTTGTCCAAACAAATCTGTATTTTTTTTCTTTTTTAGCTTGTCTTGCTTTATAGAACAAGGTAGCCTTTTGTCGTGTTAGTTGTTCATTTATGTAGATTTCTTTGCTACTTCCCTTCAGATCACACTCATCTGTCTTGATCGAACCGATTGTCTTTCTTGCTTGCAATATTTTTCCTTTGACTTCTACGTTTTTTAGCTCTACGACAATCGGACTGTGGTCTTGCTTTCCATTGTTTCTCTTGCAAGAAATGATGTCGCTCTTTTCAATTTTCAGGCTCATGCCTTTGAATACTTTCTCTACAGCATCGCACAGCATCTCCTGACCCCCTCTCGATTCTTGCTTGTCAATTCCGTTGATCATTATATTATTTTTTATGTGTTTCCATTCGGAGACATCTACCGCCTCTTCCAGTTGTTCCATTCTCTCCTTCATAAGTTCTCTCTCCTTTCTTTCTTCCTTTAAAGTTTTCTTTAGGTCTTTGTTTTCCTTTTTAATTTCTTCCAGATGACATAAATTCTACTGATCGTTTCAGCTCTTTGACTGTCTTTACCAATTCCTCTAATTTTCCCTCCAAGCCCTCTGCTTCGCTCTCGCTCTCACTGCCATTTCCATGTTTGGTACTTCTGGTTTTCGGTTTGGTCATGTTTTTTGTTTGTTTGTTTTTTTTTTTTTTTGTTCTTTTTTTTCTACTTTTTTTTAATCTTTTTCCTTTTTTCCTTTTTTTTAATATATATTATATTTGTTTGGTTTTAATTACAAAGGATCAGGGATTAAACAAGGACACACTTCACACCTCGGGGCCTCTCGAGGTGTCTAACAAAACAAGACAAGAGGGCCGCGGTACGTAGGAAATATTTCTATCTTACTTCGCAGATATTTATGTTATTTCGCAGATTTTAGATTCCGAAGATCAACAAAAACCATTTTTTCTGGAAGAACATTAATCCTGTACTGGACTGTATTTGAGTTTTCTAGACGATGATATAGTACTTTCACAATCGTCGCTATTGTAAACATGGTTGCCAATTTATTACAAACACGCACTATAATCCTCCAAAGTGCAAGACTAGAGAAGTTCAGAATAAAATAACTTGTGTTCTTATAGTTAATATTTGATTATATTTTAAAATGTATTACTGCAGACGATAATCGGACGCAACTGCTATCGGAAAGCAATTCCATATTTGTAGTCCACACCAAAATTTCTATATATTTTTATAAATATTTAAATTACTTTCTGATTGCATTTGCATAAGGCCGTTCAGAACGTGGAATTATTTTCGCGTTTTCAAGGTCGGAGATGGGAGTCTTAACCTGGCAGCATATGTATGTATAGGCAAAACTGGGAGAGCTGAAGGTGATTCATCGCTTAAAATCGTATGAACCAAGTTATGAACGTACCGCGTGAATAGATTATTAGCTGTGTATATTAAGTTGCCTACTAGGTAGTTCGTTCATGATTAATATTTAATTATTAAAAATACTGTCATTTAATTGTGATAATTGTCCTATCTAATTTATATATCCATCATTAGCATGTTTAACAGAAGCAAAGTGAAAACATACCAACGAAAACATCTTGTTCACATCACACGTTCGCGCTCGAATTGGAGGTTAGGTTGCTACCGCTGTCATTCGTTCTTATGGTTCTAAGAACAGACGTACTTTTTTGTCTTGCCCATTTAAATTATACAGCAGACGTATGAAAAGTATGCTATTTCGTTTTAACACGCGTCAATATTAAGAAATATTCTGTAACGTATGTCTAAAATAACAGCTGAAATCTATGAGTAATCTTCAGCTCTCCCAGTTTTGCCTATACTGTGTATGTTCCCTTCTTCAAATAATATTTTCACAGCGCATTTAGAGTGTGCTGTATCTCCCGTAATTAACATAATTGTTAAATTTGCCCAAGTCGTTTGTTTTTATAAAAACTAACCAACAAATTTATATATACATATCATCCAAAATATTTAATGAGTGTCAATCAATTAATGTTCCACCCTTAAGTAACTAAAATCGAGGTTTGGCTGGTGAAGCGTGTTAGGCCGGTTGAACCGGAAAAAAATATTATCATATTAGCATATTATCATGAGTCAATGCTATTTTGCTCATGTAATCTAGTAATGTGAGCTTTATGTGATATTTTGATGCATTACTTGTGAAAATAGTTGATCAAACTAGTAAACTGACGTTAGTGAACAAATCTGATAAAGAAAAAAGACACACTAATGGTGCAATTGTTGGAATAGTGCTTAATATAAGCCAGGAAATACACAGTCCAGTTAGATTGGGTCAACTAACATGGACGAATACGGTCTATAATCGATGTTCAACAGCACGTCAAAAAATGAAAACTACATTATCTTAACCAATGTAATTATGGCCTAATATTGATACCCATGAGTCCTTTCATCGTTTAGGACACAGAACCCAAAGCTCTTCGCGGTAGTTGATTGCCATCTCGCGTTGATCACTACTCTGTCTGCTTTCATTCACTCTAACCACGCTGGTTTGTGATTTTAAGTGGAGCTGCTTAACAAGAGGCCAAGCTATCTCGTGTTGGCGGCTGGCTATAATCTGGAGGCGGTCATTTTTAGGACGGACACCTTTGGACCATAAATTTTTTTTTCTATTTTGCCTAAACGTTATTTACTCCGTTATGTTTCCGATGTGTTTCCATCATCGCTGCTGAGGAATCAACCTACATTAAATTGAATGGTAGTATATTATTATAATTAAGTACAGATACTGTAATTCCATTTCTTGGTTCCTGATAGTGTCCTTAGTTGGAATTTCAAATTGTTTTTCAATCTGTAGTCTTTGTTTAGTGGATCCGAAATGTTTGTGATATTTGTGTTGTTGCATGCGGTTTGTGTAATCTCTCTGCATCACAGGATGCTAAGGCCGACCACACACGTTCAGTTTCAACTGACAGTTTGAACTGTTCTGTTCAACTGTTTATTTTAACCTCTACGTTGTAACTGATTTCGTGGCCGCAGACTAGCGGAAGTTCAAGTACGCCACAACTATCATGGCTCCACTCAACTCTTTTATACTCTTTTAATGTCCGAGTCTTTGGAACCACTTCTTTCACATCTATTATCGTTTTTTTCTTTTTGCTTTCTTAAATCCAGAGCGGCGAAATCGACCTGCTTCCAATGTAAAAACTAAAGGATTCAACTGAACAGTTCAAACGTATCGTTTGTGGCCGGCTTCAGGATGCTAGTCATCGATGAGAAGACATTACAAGCAGGTAGCCCATCTTGATGTGTATTACACGTCACGCCTTCTTCACGCCATATTGTAATCAATTTAATTAATCCTAATATAATTACACCATTTTAGTGTAACGAATATTTAGTCCCAAGCATATTTCCTAGAAACTATAGCGTTGCATGAATAGAGCTCGTTCGCCGTGATGAAATTCCAGTTTGTACAATATGTATACGTATATTCGAAAATCAGTAAATCTAAATTTCTCCCCATTGAATGAAAATTTCCAGGAGGTAATTAGGGCGCGCGGTGCATACTGGCAACGGCAGTAGCAGCAGCGCGCGGGCGGCTATGATGGTATGTTTTGACACTTACGGCGTAGGTGTAATGCATCAGCAAAGCCCGGGCGCAAATGCGGATTTGCCACGTTCGCTCCAGCCATCCATCATTGCACCGGATTAAACGATATATCTAGGCAGATTAGTGTTCGGTAGGTGCCGCCAGTGCCCGTCCGTCGCGCGCTATTCCCAAACCCATACCTCCAGCTGCAGCACCAGCGCGCGTACTGTAGGCACACGTAGACGTTGGGCTCTGGAACGGCGCTGCACATGGATATTATTAATTATACAGCCCATCTTGTCACGGGTTATCTACCTACACCTAACCTAATCTCCAAGCGGTTCTCAACCGGTTGATGTATTGTCCGCGAAATATAAAAATTGTATCATTCGAATATGCGACGGTGTCCTTAATTAAATTAAGCATTGGCTACAATGATAAAGCGATTTTAAATTAGGTTATGAGGAGTTGTTGCGAAGAGAAGAGAAAAGAGATGTTATATTGATGCGCACTATTAGGAGTTACAAAACGATGATGGAGCACAGGTAAAAGGGTGGTAAAATGTAGTATGAGAAAGAAATCCTGCGAATAGAGGCGACTGTTCAAAGCTCTGCCTGAGACATGTCAAAATTAGGGTTTCCAACTAGCGATGAGATGAAAACGTTGCACAATAATGGAATACCACTTCAGTGTTTCATTTTTATTGCTTTGAAAGGCGAGCATTAATTTCAGCCTACTTACAGAACGACTTTCAACAGGTTGCGTAGTAAGTATCTACTAATTTGCATTCCTTTTCTATTGTGAAATTTTTTCATAATGAATTTGATTTTACATATAAGATCTTTGAAAAAGCTTTGTCTATATCAATAATCATAATTTTCTTTTTGCCGTTTCACGGTTTGTTTTCGGACCCATGTTGATTTAACTTTTTAACTTATTTTGGTCTCTACTAAACGAACACCAAGCTATTTATTAGGCTCCTTCTAAAAAGTTGGCAAGTGTATCAAGTTCCTACCTCTTGGTTAGATTTCGATTTATAGGATACCACCACCAGTGAAAACAACTTTTCAAACAAGATATAAGTATCATCCAAATCGGTGCACGCATTATGGAATTATACCTACGCTAACATACATAAAAACTATCCTTACATATTATAGTCCTGGAGGTAACGACAGAAATTTCCGGGTCATTTTCGCATGCTTTATTTTTTTGTATGCGTTATGTGGGTAATGTATAATAGTAATCTGAACGTCTGCCGGCGCACTTCCGCGACAGGGGAAGCAACTTCATAAGCTTGGCAGACTACCTTCGTGGTATCTTATTAGTGGCAGACTATTATTTTTGCGTTTGCTGATATAAAAAGAAGCAATTCAATCACATTTCATCCTTGCGGACATAAGTTTTTATTTTTTTTTGCTCTTATTTATATGGGTGGCAGACGAGTTTCGGTGAAGAATTTAAGTTGCAGACGATATGTTCTAAGATTTTTATCTTTCAACTGGTACATACAATCAGTTTCGCGTATGCAGCTATAATTTTTTTTTGCTGGGGTTGTAACCCTCCTGCAACCCCCTGTCGCGGAGGTGCGCCGGCAGACGTTCAAATTACTATTATACATTACACACTTAACTCATACACAAAAATGAAGCTTGCGAAAATGAATCGGAAATTTCTGTTATTACCTCCCGGACTATTATTTAAGGTCCTTGATCATGAGAACCGTGAGCTATACCTTTTCAAGTTCAAATTGGCACTAAACAACTAACAAATTCAAGTTGTCATTAAATAATTTTAAATTAGCTGTATCCGTATCATACGATCAAATAGAGATAAGTAAATAATGTTATTTATACTATATTTTAAAACAATAACATGGACATATTAAATAAACACCATTTGCGAAATTAAATAATTTGAAAATAATATTCTCCATATTTAATGCTGCTGGAATATATCTTTGAGTATTGGCTAATAATCTTGCACAATTGGCCACATTGATTGTGTTAATATTATTCTAAACAATATTTTCTAATGATCTTCGCCTGCTAAATCATCTCTGAAGTTACCTACCAAATCTGCTTGATTTTACACTAGCCTTTGATACAGACCATACTTGCTCAATCGGATTAAATAAATTAAAAAATTTAAAAAAATGAAATTGGTAAAAAATTTCCTCTTCTGCAAAAACTTCTTCAATAGAAGAATGACAAGGTGCATTATCAATAACTATAACTACTAGTTTTTGGAATATATTTCGGGCAGTCGTGTGAAGTTAGCCCCCCCATGGCCGCCAAAAATTTTTAAAAAAACACCGTCGTTTGCCCTTCGTTTGCCCTCTATTGCCATTTAATAGTTTTGTTTGCCTCCTCATAGTTTCCGTGAAAATTCAATTTTTCTTCTGGGGAGGCTAACTTCACACTGAGCCAGCCCCCCCAACTACCAATTTTTAATTTTCAGAAGTTCAAGCACATGAAATTAATAGCATTTCGTTTGCCCTTTTTTGCCTCACAAACAGATTTTTCCTATTTCCTATTATAAACAAATTATGATTATTTTCCGAAATCTGGTGTGAAGTTAGCCCCCCATAGTGTAAAATCGGTCGAAATGGAAATTAAAAACGTGGAACCGATTAATCATCGTTTGCCCCCGATTGCCATTTCATATGTTCACCTTTCTCTTAATAGTTTTCCCGCAAATTAACTTTTCCTCCCAGCAGTAAAATCCTGATATGCCAACAAATTTATATTTCTATATACTAATTTATAGGCAACATAAAACGTAAAAACTCTCCTAACATTGCTACTATTATTTTTTTAACCTGCCTGAGCAGTTTTGGCGTCTGCCTCCCTCTGAGACGAAAGTTATAAACAATTGAACTTATGAAACAAGGCAAAATCTACATTATTTTCAGTGTTTTATTTTTTATCGCAGTTTCTAGTGTGTCCCAAACAACAAAACTCTACAAATATATCTGCCACTATTTGTTTAACCATCTTGAGCAATTTTGGCGTTTGCCTCCCTCTGAGACAAAAGTTATAAACAATTGAACTTATGAAACACGGCAAAATCTACATTATTTTCAGTGTTTTATTTTTTATCGCAGTTTCTAATGAGTCCCAAACAACAAAACTCTACAAACATATCTGCCACTATTTGTTTAACCATCTTGAGCAATTTTGGCGTTTGCCTCCCTCTGAGACAAAAGTTATAAACAATTGAACTTATGAAACACGGCAAAATCTACATTATTTTCAGTGTTTTATTTTTTAAAATTTCTCAGGATGGTTAAACAAATAGTGGCAGATATGTTTGTAGAGTTTTGTTGTTTGGGACACACTAGAAACTGCGATAAAAAATAAAACACTGAAAATAATGTAGATTTTGCCGTGTTTCATAAGTTCAATTGTTTATAACTTTTGTCTCAGAGGGACGCAAACGCCAAAATTGCTCAAGATGGTTAAACAAATAGTGGCAGATATGTTTGTAGAGTTTTGTTGTTTGGGACTCACTAGAAACTGCGATAAAAAATAAAACACTGAAAATAATGTAGATTTTGCCGTGTTTCATAAGTTCAATTGTTTATAACTTTTGTCTCAGAGGGAGGCAGACGCCAAAACTGCTCAGGATGGTTAACCAAATAATAGTAGCAATGTTAGGAGAGTTTTTACGTTTTATGTTGCCTATAAATTAGTATATAGAAATATAAATTTGTTAGCATATCAGGATTTTACTGCTGGGAGGAAAAGTCAATTTGCGGGAAAACTATTAAGAGAAAGGCGAAAATATGAAATGGCAATCGGGGGCAAACGATGATTAATCGGTTCCACGTTTTTAATTTCCATTTCGACCGAATTGACACTATGGGGGGGCTAACTTCACACCAGATTTCGGAAAATAATCATAATTTGTTTATAATAGGAAATAGGAAAAATCTGTTTGTGAGGCAAAAAAGGGCAAACGAAATGCTATTAATTTCATGTGTTTGAACTTCTGATAATTAAAAATTGGTAGTTGGGGGGGCTGGCTCAGTGTGAAGTTAGCCCCCCAGAAGAAAAATTGAATTTTCTCGGAAACTATGAGGAGGCAAACGAAACTATTAAATGGCAATAGAGGGCAAACGAGGGGCAAACGATGGTATTTTTTTCAAAATTTTTGGCGGCCATGGGGTGGCTAACTTCACACGGCTATTTCGGGCGCGTCTGAAACATTGTTTCAGAAATTTACATGATCCCATGAAGCTTGTCTTAGCTCATAATGTCTTAGGCCAGAAATACCTATGCATCCAATAAGATGTGTATTTGCGCCTCGGCTACCAGCTGCTACAAATGTAATCGACTACCTTTCTGAGAACATCTTTTCATCCGCAAAATAAACATATTAAAATTAGTGTTGGTAACGGGTATATAATTTCCCAAAAGGAGACGTTTCAGAAGAAAAGGTGTTGGTTTCTCTTATGTATAGCTTTTATTGCATCTATTATGAGTACTTTCGCCCTACATTGTATGCATCATCAGACCCGGCTACAATGAAGAGGAAAAACTATCAGTACAACCAAAACACTCAGTACAACAGTGGTCACGTGAGAGATACAACAAACAGAGGACACGATGCTGGTTTTAAATCAAGAGAATACAAACAAAAATGTCGAATCTAAAAACTAAGACTTCTGAAATGGCTGAAAATAATTTTAAATTCCAACTAAGGTTAACATCTGGAACTAACGAATGGAATTACAGTGACGTACTTAATTATAATAATAAATTACTATTCAACTTATTGTAGTAATCGTATCACCACCACCAAAAGGGACAGGTAGTTGCTTGCACTGTGTTGGATTGGAAACGCACTTCTGGTCTGCTCCACGCTTTTTGTCGTCCATCACAATTTTGGACACAAGTTTGCACATAATTTTGGTCGTGATACTCAAAGAACTTTTGCTGGTCTTCATAATGATCTACTGCATTATGATACGGATTGTTCTTCAAATCTAAAAGGAGCTTCTAAACGCTTGTAGGTGGCCAACATTGGTAGTACTTTACCAACCAGCAGTGTTGGTGCTCTCTTGCAGTAATCGCTAACCAAGATTAACTTGATTGAAGCAAAATAGCTTAGAAAACGTTATTGGTAGAAGCTAGCTTATTCCCTGGTCAGGGAATATGTGTAAAAGCGTTGCAATCTCTTACGTATCTTATATTTATCGCATGGATTTATCTAATATTGTTGTATACTGGCTGAAAGTAACCTTGCACGCGTACGGTCCATATATCTTGCGCACTTTCCCGCAAATGAGAACTTATTAAGTTTTAAACCTGTTCGGAGTAGGCCGGAGGACCCAAGGGCCTACGGGTAACGGATGGCTGGGATTCAGTGCGTACAGTATACAGAAAAAAAATGGCTGTGGCCTGTCGAGATATACATTTTCTCGCCGGGCGTTGTTGTTTATTCCGTTCTCCCGAAAATTGCTCAAAATTTAATTCGGCCGTCTTTATTAAACTATGACGCGAGGTGGCGCGGCGGTCGTGGGGTCGTAAGCGCCAACTTTACGCCACCTTGTTGCCCGGTTATTGCCGAAAATTACGGAGAAAACTGGCACCCGGGGATTAATAGGCATGCAATTTTCACCGAAGCCGCGGTGTTTTTGCCGCTCTTTCGCAGTTTGTTTGCGCGGCATTCGATTGCGCGGGCGAACAGGTGTGTTATATTTTTAATAAAAACCCGGTTGAGAGCGAAATACACCGAAAACGGTGTATATTGACATGCGTTTATGCCGTATCAAGTCACAGTTTTTGAAGTTTTGAAGTTCTTTTGTACTTCCAAACCGTACTAAAAGTCTTTTTTTACGCTTCTATGGATTTTTAGTGAACATTTTATTTACATACATTTTATCCATTTTACATTTATTAAATTTTTTTTATCCATCAATACTAGAGCTGTTGGACATTTGTACGTCAGGTACATTGACGGTATAATAGCACAATCACTGATGCTGCCTAGACAAATATTCGGTTATATACCCTCTAGGAGACCTCTCTTACGACGAGAAACTAAAGCTCCATCTATGGGCCACGTTCACATTATTTTCGAAACCACGCGTGTCTTAAATCAAAACACTCGTTTTCTTAAAGCAACTATTTAGGTTGTTTTATATTAAAGAAATATTCTTATTACAAGAATGTATTGTTTTAAAACAAACAAATTATGTTAAGAATGTCACTTTCATAACATTAGACAACATTTCTCTGTGTGCAACATCGTTGATATTTGTCAGCAGTATTTGATAGCAATATTTGATCAAAATGATTTATGAAAATCTGTCATAAATCGCGTAAATTGCAGCTGTGTATATGTTGTGTACTAAGTAGTGATTTCGGTGTTTTTAAATCGGCTTGGTTAGGCGTAGGGTTTGTCGGTTTTTTAAAACCCTTTGTTCGTAACATTTGAACAAGAACTAATATTAAATTATATTCTCAACAGTTTCTTTATCTTATTCGCGAAGTCGCAATAGGCGGTTTGCAGCTGACATTTAACTAAATAACTACTAGGAATGTACAAAAATTCAAGTCATACTGTATAAAACTGTAGAATATTATATACTTTATAAGATTTGTACCAAAAAGCATATTTGTCGTCAAATAAGTAACAGTGAATGGTCAACATATTTTTCAATTATTTCACTTGTAAACTTACCTATTTTTTAAGCGATACTATATACAGGGTTAGCCAAAATTACCGGAACACATAAATAAATCTCCAACCGTAAGAAATTTCCAAAAAATTTTCAAACAAAGGTTTTTTGGGTTTTATTCAAGCTATCTTTTAAATGTATAGGAATATATTAATAATATATCCTTAATAGTAAAAATTACCGGAACACCTAAATAATTTTCCAAACGCAACACTCGAAAAAAATTTCAAACAAAAGTTTTTTGGGCTTATATAACCTCTCTTTTAAATATAGTTTTAATATAGTTAATATAGTTTCCATTTTCTAATAGAACACCCAACAAATTTTAATTTTTTTAATTCTAAGATTAATTCTACAGAAAAAAGTTTTTTTTTTGCAAATGCACTATTTTTGAGTTACGAGCAGATGAGCAAAACTACTGAACTTCAAATAAAGAATGTTTTCCCACATACATACACATTTATTTTAATGTGACAGTTTGAACATTTAATTTAATTCTATTTAATTGTGTTATCTTATCTTGATTTTTTTTATTTTTTACCCATTTGGCTGAAGTAAAAGTTCATGAGTTAGACATTGTTAGACAAAAAGAAAGGTTTGCAAATTTCCATAAAAAAATAAACAGCTGTATATCAGAAAATTTATTTGAACGAGAGGTTGTCTAAACCCAATGTTCCGGTAATTTTGACTATTTTGGTTAATGTCATAAAAATAAAAAATAATGCATTTTATAAAAGTATGATTCCTATAAAAAATTCTTGGAATGAATCTTAGAATTAAAAAATGTTCAAATATACGGTTGTAGAATTATTTAGGTATTCCGGTAATTTTGGATAACCCTGTATAAGAAGCAGTATTTATATGGACAATGTTTAATAAAAAAAAATAATTCATGGGTTATTTTAAAAAGCTGAACAAATAAGAAAATTTCTGTATTCGAGATAGCCAATGAAAGACTAAAGAACTTTGATAGACCTATTTATAAAGGTCTGAGAATAATACAACCAAGTTGAGTATTACTTGGAGATTTGTTTTGTCTATTTATATATCTTTTTTTAGTAATCGTACACAGGACATTTTAAGTATTTTTTTTTTATTTCTAAACTTTAATTCTTTACTTGAGTAGTTTGTTGGAGTAGATATTCTAATTTTGTTGTTCTATTTTTGAATTTTCATAAATATTAAATTGGTTCCCTTATCTAAAAAAATATATGCTTTACAGCATAATTAAGTATTTTTTCCCACAAAAGAAAAACCGAAAACCGATATTAACCGGCTATTTTTGGAAAAGTTAAATACCGATTTCCTATACTGTGAGTATATACAACGTATATTTGTGATAAATGTTCTTAAAAGCCTTAAACCTTTGTTTGAACATTATTTTACAACTTTGTCCTTGGTGCATAATAGGCATTTCTTTTGACGCAAAATATGACTTTTGAGCACTGATTCGTATGCAGCGTAAAAGAGTCTACAACAACACACTTATCCATAAAATTTAAATCCTCAATTGCATTGTATCCTAATTTTTAATTGTCGTTGAGTGGACGTAAGATTATATACTGTTGATACTATGGTGAAGGCAACTAAAGGAACTATCAAAATCTATAACAAAAAATGTAGAGTTGACACGTGATGTACAACAATTGAAGATAGGAAATTAAGTTCGTCAAGAGTGCGCAATTATCCCTGAACCTAGTCCAATAGAAATCCACAATCATCCTCTGGAAACCAGAGCTCCAGACGGCAAAACGGAGACCAAACCATGTTTTAAAATATACACATATAACAGTGCTATATAAAAATACTTAATTTACCTATTCCAAAAAGCTTAGAAAACACTTGCACAAGTTTTAAGCGTTTGACGAGTGCGACAGCGGAAGAGATCTTCAATTTGAGCCGAGTAAACTATTTCCGTGTAACAATTTTACACGATAAACAGTTTTAGTGCGAGCTAAACTTAAATAAAGCGGCGAAACGGGTCGTTAAAAAATTGTACCCAACTATCGTAAAACGAGGTTTTATATTTCGAAGCGCGGACGGCGACGTCGTCCACGGAGGGCGCAATCAGTACCGAGCCGAGTGGGCGGCGAAGATACGGATCCCCGGCCATCTTTGTTTTATTGTTATTTTCGTGCCCGTTTAAATCGCTTTACACACAAATAAGATATTACAGATTTAGACCCCATTAAAGAGAGGGGGAAACTTTTTACCACCCTTATCAGCCGTACGGGGCGGACGGCGTTTAAAAAATCGTAAAACACGCGACCGAAAGGACACGACGCGATAATAAAGTCTAGCTGCGAGGGAGTAAACTATTTACTAAAGTCAACTGGATATTTTTTTTGCTTTTTCGATTTGCTGTCAATGGAATTGAAGGGCTCAGAATGAAAAGTGGATAAAGACCATAGGAAACCATTTGTTTTTATCCAGTTTTCATTCTCATGCCTTCAATTGTTTTATACGTATTGTCGAATTTTAGAGAGCGTGGAATGGAACCCATACGTGTCAGCGAGTATTGAATTAAATGTCGTCTCGATACGCCAGGACAGACGGCAGTTGCTCGAAGTTTGCTCAATTTTTAATAATATGTCCTCGGTTGCAGTTTGCAGACGTTGTCAATCAGCCGATAAATTGGACGATGCCGTTTCGATACAGTCTGCAATTTTAAATATCTATTTCCTTCACGTCAACGTCAACGACTGTTACATATTTGCGGTGAGATGCATAATATTCAATGATCGCCATTAGGTTAGATGCCCCAAATTCAGAAAGTTTAAGGATTTTGTGTCATATTTGTAACTGTAGCATGTTTTGTTTATGTTTCTTGCACGTAGAATTTTTAGTGTTTGTCTTGGCGCGGCTTTTTATTCTGTTCCTTTTTCGCTTCCTTTCTTGTTTCTCTAGAATGTTTTTCTTTTGTGCTTTCTTTATTTTATTAACAAATTTTCTCTCCAAGCATTAGAAGCATTAGATAAAAATGTTACATAAAGATTATCAACAATCAGTCAAGCTTTTGTGTTATATTCTGACCGTTATAAGATTGGTAGAATAAGAAAGGATTGTGGGTTGATAAGTGTAATGTGTCATATCAACAAACCGGAGTAGATTATATTCACGGGGACTGGACCACAACAGTGCAAAAAGTTCAGTGCAACATCGTTGTCAGTTGTAACTGTGGGCGCCATCTGTCGGCTGCTAGCGTAATGAAGGTTTTGGCATGGCATCTGGTGGTCGGATAGCACATTAGGTTTGTGTGCGCCATCTGTCGGCCATTTTGTGAATTATGTCTTTAAGTAAACTAATGTTGTCCTTATTTTATCCAACCAAACAGAAATATGTCGGAGTTTAGGACAGAGTCTGAATTTCGGACGTTTACCTTACTGTGCATTTCATCATTCTGTTTAAAGGTAGGTCATCGGCATATTGTTTTTCTGTAAAAAATGAACAGGATACGCCAACAAAAACTGATAAAATTGGTCTTAGCACACTTAAACACTGTAAAGAGGCTTTAATGTAGTATTGTTTCGTAGAACGTCTAATGGCCTCTAGTGATTCGTTTTAACAAGTTTAATAGTAAGGCCAAACAATCATATCCACTAACATGTACAATTTTTCAATGTTCGTGTTTTGTTTTCTCCAAATAGAGCTTTCTTGACTGGGCTGCTTGTATTGAGGACATCGTGTGCCTATTTTTGGCTTTTGTTGTATTTTATCACGTCTTAAGCTATATAAGGGCACTAACTTTTTGCAGTGACTTTTTAAATTATTATTTGTCTATTTTTTGAATTATCTATTGTTTAACTACAAAGTTAGAAATAATAGAAAAAGTTATAAAAAAATTGTTGGCTTGTTAGATACACAAACAAATAAATAAAGTTTTGGGGATATTTAAAAGAACACCTAATTCGTTTTTTCTTTACTAATTCTTAACTCAATATGTATTTGAATTAGACATCTATAAACCAACGAGTCAAGGTAAAAAAATTTCTATGGCGTTAGATTTTCGACAAAATTGAGATCAAAATTTAAAAACGCGATTTTGGTAATTTTTTCATTGACCTAGAAACCTCAAAATTTTATCATAGTTATGATTAATTTTTGCACTTTCATGTGGCAGTTTGTTCAGAAATGTTTTTGAAGCATTTAGAGCGATTTTTTCAATAGTGATTCTTTAACCTAATGTGATAGGCGAACAAAAAGCCAGATCGCTTTTTACGAACAAACAAAAGTTATTAATATTTTCCTAATTTTTAACGCACTTTTTCTCGATAATTGTCTGATGCAAAGCCATAAATTTTGTGAACTTTGTTTTGTAAATCTAGTTAATTAAGAGTACAATAACAGTACAAGAAATGAGGCTGCCATTTGAAAAGTAAAAAAAAAATATCTTACGTTTATATTTTACCATCCTGTATTTTATAATAATTTTATGGTTTTAATTTGATACTTGTGGGCACTGAAATAGTACAACCTTCCTGTGAAAATAAATTTTAAAACATAACCTCTTCTATTGTCTTAAATACAAACTCTTTTCTAATGCTCCTCACATTATATAGAACAAGAAACTGGAACTGGAACTAAAAACAGCAAAACTACAAAATGTTTTCCTACATATGGTGCCTCTTCCGAGCAGAACATTGTTTGTAGTGTACATGAAGAAAATTACGCACAATATAAAACATAAATATGAATGAGTCCATTACTGATGTTCAAAGTTAACTTAACAGTTAAATTGTTAAAAAACAGATATCTTTGTTAATCAGCGATTACCGGAGTACTGATTTTGTGTCCAACTTTTAGTACATCAACAAAATATCTTCAACACCGCATAAACGCCATTACGCTTTGATAAATTCGGAACTCTTGGGAACTAACAGCAACAGCGACACAAATGGGGGCGCATTAGTTGTAATAATAAGTATCAGGAGCGGATTGGTCGTGTAGGCAATACATATCTGGGACGGCCGTTATTAGTCCTAACTGATAGTCGTGCGCCGCAAACAACACGGGACGCCGTGGACGCAATCGACAAACGCTCGAAGGGCGTGCGAGCGCGAGCGAGAGGAGCGATCCGGTGAGCGATAGAGACGTGTACGTTTCCCGTGTACGCGCGCATTTCCATAATAATGGGACTCGCATTAGGGCATTGTTAGGTACGGCTATAAATAAATTCCGCCGTATACAGTTCGAATGGGCGCATCATTAGCGGGCAATTGTGCGCAAGGAGGATGGAAGGTATACCGGAGCCCGGAGTCCGGAGTCCGGTGCCGGTCCCGATCTTGGTTGCGGTCCGTGTTTGTGTATCACGTACGGAAATCCGAGCTGAGCCGCGAGGCGTGGGGTCACGTGGTTCACGGTCATCCACGCCGCTCACGAACTAGGCCTGATGCCGGCAGATAGTGCACGCTTCTCGTGCAACCCATCCTCCTCCTCCACCGTACGTTATTTTTTTCAGATACGACCGAATCCAGCGCTGGTATGGTTCTATCGCGGTTATCCTCTTATGGAACTTTGTTTAGAGGAAATCTTTACTTACCACGTTGAGTCGGAGAGGCTGTGAAGCTATCAAAAAATTGTAGAGGAATAACAATTCTCAAAAATGTGGAAGATAATGATGATCAAATAAACACTGCGTCAGATCGGTGAAAATCCTATAAAATATAGTATGCTGGGGTCAGTATTGGTTGGGTTCAAGTGAAGAGGGTTTATGTAAAAGCCCACATGTTTATTATGTACCTAAATGGTCTTCTTTCGCAGTTTTGTACCGTTAGATATGGCCTTCGTTTAGAAAATTTCTTCTTGAATTCCAAAAAAATAGACACGGTCCAATGTATTTATTTATCCATTCAATTTCAGTCAAATGTTGGACATTTTGGCGACTAGTAAATGGGCGACTAATAACTGGGCAACGAAATACTAGAATTACCGTTATTCTGTAGTTCTGTTACCAGAATTTTTTTTATAATATTTTATAATAAAAAATATGTATATTAGAATAATATTTGAATTATGAAAAGAAATACAGTTTGAATTAATTTAATTTAAAGTAGTACTGAAGTACTAAAAACTTGAACTTGAGTTTACAGTAAACGACGTACTGTTATATCGATTATCATCAGTGTAATTTGGAAAGGTAATTATAGGGTACACTCTAGTATAACAGTTTCAATGATGTTTTATTGCCGATTTTTATTGCATTTAAATTGCAACATTTAAAGAATACACCGTAAAAATTTGATAAAGAAATTCGATAAATTAATGATTTTATTGCCAAAATTCGAGCGGCCCTCGGAAGCCGATTAAATCTCGACTATCGGAACATTTTTTTAATCACCTCCAATATGTACATCTTTCAATATTTAAAAAAATCTTTTCTCTGGTATACCCATATTTACTCTTTTTAAAATGACGTATCACTTGCTGTGATAACCTAAATAGTTTTGGAGATATCAATAAAAGTATGAGGGGAGAAAATTAATTCTTGCGCCAGTGTATTCGCAGATTAACTCTGACAAGGATGTTGCAAAAACCCATAGAATAGAATAGAATAGGTGTTTATTGGTTGACAAGCAACAAGTCACAAGATGATTACAGTACATGAATGCGTGTACTATAGAATTTGATTAATTTGATTAATTTGATGGCTGATGGCTGTATCTGTTCTATAAACTACTGGACAGTATAAGGTGGAACGTTAGTAGCACATTCGCAACTACCTTAAAAAAAATTATAAAAAATTCTGTGTTCGCGGAATAGGGGTCTACAAGACTCGGTAATAGGTATGCTATGCCCTCTATTGCTGGCACAGCTTCTGTACCACCACAACCTTGTGGCCATGTGTAGAGCCCCCATACCTTCAGTCCTTAGGCCATTCTGCTGTGAAATAATACGTGGTAGACTGATTTAGCAGCTTGGACGCTCAAGTTACCTCAGATGCGTTTAATTTCGTAGATCGATGAGGAGAGAACGGCCAGCAAACCCTCCACCTGTGATGACCAGGTTAGGCGAGTGTCGAGTCGTATGCCCAGGAATCTGACATTCTCTGGCCCCTTCTGCTGGTGGTGATGAGAGTTCGGTAGTTTTATGTACGTTCAATGCTAGTGGATTTTTCGCAAATCAAGTGGCGGCAGCACGTTTCGCATCCTCAGACGCAGTAGTAATTTCAGGTTTTTTTTTTTTCGGTACCATCTTGCGTTCCTTTTCCAATAACCGTTGCATAACTAATGCATTAATATAAACATAAATAATAAGTTTAGTGAAAAAAAGAAAGAACCAACAAAAATTAAATTGAAATAAAAAACATATCATCATAAATTAAAATATCAAAAAATCACTATATATTACGAAGAAACTGCAATAAAAATGGATCAAAACCGCACTACATGAACACGTTATCGAAACCTGAGGTCCAGACTATTTACGGCACTACTATGGGTTTACCTGCCTTCCGTTGCACAGAAGGGCGAGGTGAATATCCATATGCATCTACATGGAAATCAAACACAAGCAGTTTTTCCTTGTTGACTCAATGTTTTATACATTCACATGTCTTCTTCTACATGAACCTTCCTCCTTAATTTCCCTCTTCCACAAATACCATAATTTGTAGTTTTCCCGAGTTTAATAAAACTTTGTTAAACTATAACGTTCCATAAGGAACATCCCCAAAGGATTTTTGCGCGTCACTCCATATTGTCAACATGGAGAACGGAAGGAAACGGAACGAATAAATAAATAAACTTCACACACGTAGCCGATATCTACATATCTATTACACCAGTTTTGTTGGAAAAACAAAAATCATTCCTGTAATACAATACCAACGGAACCGCGTCTATCTTGACGGGGGGGTAAACGCCACGTCATCCCACCTCATCATCATTCAATGCGTCCGTACGGGGACTGCGGCCGTCGACTTTAAATTGCAAAATAATATTTTAGAAATCCCGTTCGTTCCCCGGCGGGCGAGCACCGCGCGCTCACCGGGGAGGAAAATCGACGTGCGGAGATCACCCTCGTCTCGTGGCCGACACCCCGTAACGCTGATATTTAAAAAATTGTGTGCGTACTCGTGACGTCTACCGACCATAACCCACCCACCCCCCACCCCACCATAACCCCCCACCCCGCCGCCACTCCTGACAGCCCGAGACGAGCTTTCGATGGGGATCAACTGATCAACGTTAAAAGTGTTCCGAGAGCAACGGGCAAATTTGGGGGGACTGGCCTGGGCCGGGGTTCGTAGGGCGGGCGATAGGGTGGGCAATGGAATCCCCCGATGACCCAGCTGGAAGCGTTGATTACGAGATTTGCGAGAGGAGCCCTTCACTAGGTTCATTCGGCCGTACGTGTGTGTGTATGTATGTCTGTGTGTATGTGTGTGTGTCAGAGCATGAGCCCGGCCTGTATCTAGGGGCCTGATCGATGGGACCCCATCGCAAATTAGATGGGTACGGATATGATCAGTTTAGCGAGAGGGCCGACGAAGATTGGGAATACGCACGAGGTGAAGGCCTCGCCCCGATATTCCCCAAACAGATTGGAGCGGGAGAATCCCCGGGGACGCGCGTGCACTTTTTGGATATGCATGGACTACATTATAAAGTTATTAAAAGAGACGGAGGGGCGTTGTTGCCATTAAAGAAACGATATTATTTTTAAGAAAAAAGTTTAAATTAAATAAACTTTCTAACAAATAATATTGAGTCTACTCTTGTTATTTTTTTGAACCGCATACGAGCCTTCTCGAATGGTTAGGTGAGACGGAGTGGGGATATCAGCGGTTGCCCTCTGTTTAAAACGTATCTATGAGCAAGTTTGCTTGTTGCTAATAACAATAACGCACGCGCCACGCCCGTACGTTCCAAACACAGGGCAACCGCCGAAATCCCCACTCCGTCCCACCTAACCATTCGAGAAGTCTCGTATTCTCTTCAAAAAGATGACAAGAGTAGTCTCCCGAGATTTACAATTAAAGTGAAAATCGGTTTCATACCATTTGGCAATTTTTTATTCATATTCGCGGTCGATTTGTTGTACGTGTATTATTATTTTGAAACATAAATTTTGTTCTATTATCTTCGTATATGGTGCAAGGGTATTATTGGAATTTCCTCCTAAGTAGCAGTTTTGGCTGACGTTTTTAAATGCAGAGTCCGGATTAGTAGTAAATGTCAACGTGTTGTCCAATATGCCGCCCAAATATTTAAGTTTGTCCGCCATATCGACAATTGTATTATCGATAATTATTTCTGGCGTTGGGTTTACCGAATTTCTATATCTCAATATCATTGTTTTGTTTTCAACACATTGAAGCATAACTTATATTTTTGTATATACCAGTTTGTTGTCGATGCCTATTCAGTATTCAATGTCGTAATTACATCAGGTCTCTGATATCCTGAGATTGATATTAAGGTATCAATTGCTGTAATGTCCTTTAAGTACAAATTAAATAAAATAGGTCCCAGCACCGACCCTTGTGGTTCCTCCAAGCTGTTTATTAACTTTTTTGACTCATTTTCTCCAATCTTAAGTGATTGCCTGCTGTTTGTTAAATGGTTATCAAACCATTTAATTTTTTTTCTTTTGGTCCGGTAAGTTTTTGTGATAGTTTTCGCGACAAATAGTCTTGAAGACACTTTTTAAGTCTAAAAGAGCTTATAGCGTTTTGGTCTTCCAATTCTTCGTTTCAATTTACTTCAACACTTAATTTAAGGCTTTTACGGCTTTTACGCTATTACGTTCTCATTTAATGATTGTGTGTTTGTGTTTTTATGTGAAGTGTTTGTTCTTCATTTGGTAACATGTTGAAAGGTCAAACTCTTTGCAGTTGGTGGTGTGTAAAGTTTCTTTTATTAATATTAATTTTTAATATTAATATTTTTTAGTTTTATTAAACAATTTTGAGTACTCATTTGGTGGCTATTTTGTATGAATTCCTATCTACACCTAATTTCGCTGTTTTATACATATTATCTCATCATATTTGTTGATTTCGTCTGTTGAAAAACATTTATAAATTTGCCGTGTGGATGCTATTGTCATTTGATAGAGTGCTCATGAGTCCATGCATTATTTGAATCCTGTACTGAAATGATTCATGAAATTACACGCGGAGCCGACCGCGTTTTTACCACAAAACGAATCTCAGAAGTATTGGGCGCATTGGCGTTGATATTGTTACAGTGTTGAAAAGAATTAATGTTAAAATTGTTTTATTGTATTATATGCGTTATTTATTTGTTCCGAGGTTGAAGACATATAATCTTGTGTTTTTAAGTGATGGTGTTATTATGTGCAATACTTTCGGTAACTACTACAATTAACTTTATTAGGGTATTTTAAAGCCGCCGACAACCGTCTTGCATTTTTAGCATCATTTTTTATATAATATTGTATTGTTAATTTGTAAGTTTCAGAAATATGGACCAAGAAAAATTATTAAAGTTACTAAAGTTGAAGACCCGCAAATGCCGCGTTGCTAGCCGGTTAGTACCTACTTAGTTAACATTATAGTTGCACGAATCCAACTGAAAATAAAGAATTCATCGAAACCTTGCATATTGTTTTTTTATAAAAAGTAACATCTATTGTATGTAAGTAACACAATGTTTAACTTTTACCATATAATATACCATATACCATTTAACTTCAACATAAGTTAACTACCGCCTCTTAGATATTTCAGCCAGAACTCCATCAAATATCATTTGATTTACGACGCCCTCGAAGGAAACGTCGTCAGTCGCGACTGATTTAACTGTTATTGTTTTATGAAATCCAATCCGCCTGATTAGCTTAACGGGGGCTGCGGCGGGGGCATCTTTACTGTCGGCGTAATCATTGATCCGGAAACCTCTATCTTAGTGTCCACTTAGTGGAGAGGGTTATGTTTCGGCCGTTAGGGGCCCTTAATTCGATCGTAAATTGGTGACGTGTTCATAATTTTGATAGCGCGTCCGCCGGACCCCCGGCTTAATATCTCCGGGCTGCGGGAAAACGGCCGCGAGAGGGCACGACGTGAGGGAGGGACGGACGGGCGCGCGCGCTCTCTCGGACCATTCCAAACTCCCATTTAAGTTATTTGTGCGGGACCTCCGGTATCAAAGGGATTTTAGATGACATGTATCCATTTAAGTGGGGTACCTCATCAGTGCCCGCAGGGAGCCGCCATTAGCTAAGTGCCGCGCGTATAGCTCGCCTCCTTATCGGCCATAGCAAAACTTAACAGTGTCCACTGTCCACTCTACGCACTATTTTGTTAGCTAAGCTGAAGGACTAACAAGAGCGAAGTTATTGGTAAATCGTTGATCAAGAAAAAATACCACTGCAGCGCTGTTGAGGAAAGAACCTTCAATTAAACTGAACAATCAATTGGAATCCAATAACAGTTAATTCAAGAGATACTTAACGTGAAAGTTGGCATACATATAAAAAAAAACAGGGGAGTCCAACAGCTGATCGACAGCGGCTTGGCTGTTTTTTTGATAAGTTTGAAAAAGAGGTCGAGAATTCGTCTTTGCGTGACGACGTTGAGATTATCAATTTGACTTCTGCAGAATGCTACCACATAACATGTAGTTAAACCAAATTACTGCTCGGAACGATAAATATCAACATAGCATATCACAAGTGATTGCGGCCGCTAAAGATATGATATGACTTTTGGTTTATAATTCACGAGTGGTTACTGTCGATTCCTTTCCGCTCTTTTAACTTCTAAAGAAATGATAATGCAAAAACGTAGTTTGAGAGGCTAGAATTTTTTTTTATTTTCGCTAAAATCGGTTGAAGTTTTGAGTATACCTCCAGAAACGTCAGAAAATTTGTCAAATACCTAGGTTGCTAAGCGCTGCGGGAACTATCAGATTTCGGTCCCGTACGCGCTGAAATTACGCTAATATACACCGAAAAGATGTTCAGACGGACAGTAATGCCGCCGGGCTCATATAAAAATACGGTAAGAATTAAAGTGACACCCGACGCGACCCAAGTGTGAAATATTTTTGGGAGAAGAGTTGCGAGCATATCTGCGTACCACACGTACATACATTTGTTGCGAGTCGGGATCATATACACTAGCGGTAAGTGCAAACTGTACAGTCAAAAGGGGCCAGAGAAGAAGAAAGCGGAATCCAAAGGTGAATTTTACTTATATTGATAGTGAAAAATAAGTGTAATAAATTGTTGACAGTTTTACGGTATATTTGCCTCCTATGCCATCTCCCGGAGAAACGGCGTGGCTTTGATGACAGGGTGGTGTAATTTGTATCTGCCATTTGAATTTTATTTCCTATTTTAATTCTATTCAAGGAAAGAAATGGGGATATGACTAATCATATTGCATTTTGCCCATCTTATTAAAATATATTTCGAAATTGGCAAAATGCAGGATTTGTTTCGCCGAGAGATGTCAGCTGGATCGGCATGAGTATTCATCGAGTTTCGCAGCTAAGTTCTCTGCAATTCTCTGTTTACAATCAATGTGACTGTATCTGTATGTTGGTCCAGTTGATATTAGGTAAATTGTAATTTTAAGTACAAAATCAAAAATTCTTGTATAGAATAATTTAGTGCATGGACATGTTTTCGCAAGAGACTACAGTTTTCGAGTTATTAACGAAAAACTGAAAAAAGGGATCTTTAAAGACGTCGTAGTACTGGTGCAGTGTGCCATGCCGCTAGAGCATTGAAAACAAACTTCAACATATTGTACGAAATATCCTACATTTCTGTATAACTTTAAATTTAACCGACTACGTTTTAAGAAGAAGTGTTATCTCCTCGTAATTACTCGAACTAAACGAAATTTGTTCGAAGTGATATGACAAAAGTTATTTTGAAGGAAAGTATTATCAACTTAGGACAAGGTTTCAGGACATTCAGGGATTAGCATTTTTTTGACGATTTTGCAAATAAGCCGCCATTACTGTAATTTCGACAAAATAGTTAAATAATAAATTAAAGTAGAGGAAATTCTGAATAATTTGTGTCTATGACATTTTTTGGTAAAATTAATAGTTTTGCTGCATGTGCAAATTCTATTTGATCGAGATCGGTCGTGTCTGCATTAATATAAAACTAGTTAGCCAGGATTTGACAGATATTTTCATTCTACTGACAGTACGTAGTGTCAAACGCCGATGTTTTGATAATACCTACTGTCAATAGTATCAAAATATCTGTCAAATCCTGGCTACCTAGTTTTATTTTAATGCAGACACGATCGATCTCGATCAAATAGAATCTTATGCAGCTAAACTATTAATTTTATATATAGTCTGATAAAGTCATGTGCCTGGCCACACCAGATGTTTCGATTGATTTGATAGATCTTTTAATTACGGTAATGGGAGCATAGAAACGAGACTTTGCGTAAAACAAAATTTGGTTTTCTTATAGGCGCCGCGCCATGTTTAATTTAAACATTTTAGACTGGTTTCTTTAGTTTCAATTATATTCTATCACGTGTAAATTATAGACATGTATCATGTGAAAATAACAAAAAATCAGAACTTGGAGTAATTATTGCCAAACTTATTTAAAAATATGAAAAAGTTATCGTACGAATTACTTACTTATTGGCCCAACATTTGTATTAAAATTGGTAAACAAATTATCATCCCTGCTTGGCGGTTGTTTCAGTAGATAAATATGAATGTACGTAGTCAAAGTAAATCGAAAGAAACAGATGCCAAACGACCCAACTCGACTATACCATACCATACCATTGTCAACTTTATGACATAGGATAACCAGTTTGCGTACATGATATTCTTCATATTGCCCTATATTTAGCAAGCAGGTTCTAACCAACATCACAATGCAATTCCATATGGGATCTACCTCAATAATCGCCGAAACTAGTTTTACTTTATTGTGTACGTTAATAATGTAATCAACAACTACAAAACTGGCAATTTCTTTAATAGATTTACGTCACTTTATTTTTGTACTTTGTTCCTACGAATTTGTAATCATGAAAATCTAAAAAATCGCCGATTGCTTATTAAGTAAATATATTTTTTAACCAGTCTTGCCTATATTACTGGGCTTACCAGAATCTAGAAATGCAGCTTTTATGTCATTGGTTAAACTTTCAAGCCGAGCTGAAGTCTACACATGTATTATTAAACAGCCACATCGCACCAGATAACTACAAAGCGTTTAGCGAATACTTCAGGGGCACATACTCATAATAATTTAGCTCTTAGCGCTTAAAATTACCACTGCGTCGCGAAGTAATTCGCATTAACCGCCCCCCAATGAATACCCTAACCGCTTTCTGCCAAAATTTACGCACGCTTTTCGGCCTCCTCTGGCGAAGAAAGCCGATCGTAATAAAATAGATTTACCACTTATTACGTTACGCAGGCGGTCGGCGCTGCCCCGTGCCAGAAAATACCCCAAACATACGCATTTGCTGTGGGGGTGGACGCGGCTCGTATTTCGCCGAACGTTACGAGGGCAGGGCGTCGAATGTTTTAACCCCGCGAATAATTTTGCTAAACTGCGGCATAACAAGCGGGCCGCCTCTGGTGTTCCCAACACACAACAACAGCGACCATTCTGTTAAAAGGGGTGCCTTATTTATCGTTGGGCCGTCCGTTTCTCTCTGTACAACAGACGCTGTTATACATTGCTGGAGTGACCGTGACGGAATTTATGGTAAGGGCCGGGGGAGGGTACAGTTGCTGCTAAACGCACCATTATAGCGGGTTTCTAATGTTGGGTATGTCGTTGTTCAGATTTTGAAAAAAATTGCTGCAAATGCGTGATGGAGATTCATCATGCCGTGGGTCATGCATGCCGTGCTTAAAAATTCTTATCTGCTGATAATTTGCGAACGATTATTAGCTTCTTTAGAGCTATATAGTAAATACTGTGAAACATAAGAAAGCGACTACAGAAGAGTCTGTAGCACGCCGTTTTTTATTGCATTTTTAAAATCTTTGTTGAAGAATTTGTTGGGTTGTGACATTGGTCTTAATTGTTATTAAGTAAATTGTTATTGAAGTTCACAAAGTTAGTTTATATATCTACAAAACCTATACCTATGTGGTTTATTTTTATTGCCAAAACTTTATTATTTGTTATATTCTCTTATAAACTTATGAATTAATTCTAAAATACTTAATATATCTTAGTTAATAAACTGTAATATATTATTAATTTATCAATTATTAATTTGTAATCAATTGAAGTAATATTGTGGAACAGGTTGCTTAGATTTGTTATTCGGAGAGATGCTTTATTATCTCAAAACTGCAATCATTTCAGATTAGTTAAGATTGGGATTCCCGTGATTTATCACGTAGTATTCACGATTAGTTGCAATCCATTCCATATACGCTTCATCTTAAAATACGTAATATGACAAAGTATTTCTAATCGTACAAAAAATGTTTTTTTGTGGGACATTTCCAGAGAAAAAACTAAAGGTATCGGGGCAAAACTTCAAATTTAGTAGTTTCATGACCAAACTTTGAGCTGAAAAGGTTTTTGTTCAAAAGGGTCGAAAGGAACTGGATGTTTACTCTAAGCATTTTTCAAGGATTTTGCAAATGAGCAATCATTTCTGTAATTTCGTCAACACAGTTAATTAATAAATTAAAGTAGAGGTAATTTTGTATAATTTATGACTGACATTTTTTGGTAAAATTAATAGTTTAGCTGCATTAGCGCATTCTATTTGATCGAGATCGGTCGTGTCTGCATTAATATAAAACTAGTTAGCCAGCATTTGACAGATATTTTCATTCTAATGACAGTAGGGTAGTGTCAAACCCTGATGTATTGACAATACCTACCGTGAATAAAATAAAAGTATCTGTCAACTCCTGGCTAACTAGTTTTATTTTAATGCAGACACGACCGATCTCGATCAGATAGAATCTCATGCAGGTAACTATTAATTTTATATACCGGGTGATTCAATTTCGAGACTCACCATGGTGATCTCGCGTATAAGTGGAGATAGACCCTATCTTTAAATTAGGCAAAGATTCGTATTTTTGTGCTGATCAATTATCTGAAATGAAATTTAAGCGATCATTTTTCATTTTGATGATATCCGCAAAAACTGAAATGTTAAGACATCGTTTTTATTTTCTTATCAAATCCAAATGTAGCTAGACATTTGAAAGAAAAATATTCTATAGCTACTTTTTAACAGGGAATGCAGTTGTTATTTTTTGAACTACCATCAAAGATGGCGGTATAACCATGGCCAACTTTTGTTTTATTATGGGCGCCATGTTGAAATTTGGCATTTTCCGATAGTCGTGTTTTTTCGCATTTCCGCAATGTATAACATATTGGCATTATTTCGTAAAACAATGGCGTAATAATGAAAAAACTTCAGATAGCCTATAGAATGTTTTTGTTTCAAATGTCCAGCTACATTTGCTTTTGAATAAAAAATTAAAAACGACAATTTAACTACACTAATAACAGAGATCCACATGGTGAGCCTCGAAATTGAATCACCCGATATATTATGATAGTCATGTGCGTGGCCACATTTTTTCTGAATTGATCTTAAAAATTCAAGAATAGTGTCACAAATTAAAATAATACATGAACCGGGTAATTGCACGTTATTATCAAAAACTGCACAATACAAAATATGACGTTTTTCTTGAAACAAGGCACTTATTACTGCGCATGGAACTATAATTATGAATGTGACTTTTTTCTGATAAAAATAGAGGCCTTTGCAAATATATTTTATCACTTAACTTAAAAATAACAAATTTTGAGTAGTCACTTTTCTTGAGCATCAACGGTATTTAGACGAGCATCTAAAACTGCTTTTTTACATTTACAACCTAAAAAAAATTCTCTTAAAAGCAGTTTTTAGAAAAACATCCCTTATGGCTTATTATAAGTCAATATCTTCGATCGTTGAACTTAATGTGGTGATATATCTGCTGAAACGGATTTACTTAGTTTACAGACGTGAAAGAAGTATCTGAACACATAGTAACACATAGTCATGTTGGATCAAAACATGTTTACACAAATCAACACATTTTGCGCCTCTCTCTTTCACTCACTGGTTTAGTACATCCAGTCCCTGCGTGTTACCCTATCCGACCAATGTTATATTTTTCCGCGTATGAAAGGCGATGGCGAAAATGTCTTGGTTCGCTATGCGCAGGCGCGCTGACTGAATTTGACCGCGAATTTTAAACAACACTGTTGCGGCCTAATTTGCGCATGCGCGTAGTGCTCGCGCAAGCGCTTAGAGCAAGTTGTGATTGTAGAAAGAAATAGAATAGAGTATCTTCCATTTCGCTTTGAAAGCTGAACAACCTCTCTTTCTAGGCGCATTATACCAGTATAAGTTATTTGAGTACATCGCTATCACATTTCTAGACGTTTAGACTTGTCAAGACGTGTTTTGTTCCATGACTGATATGTGTACGTCCACACTTACTAACTGTGGTAGACATAAGGCTGTGCCTCTGTCGCATTTGGTCGGCAAATACTGGCAAACACAATCAATACGCTATAAAACAAAAACTCCAAAAACTAACAGCTCGAAACATTTTCCTTTGATTTTCCAATAAATCGCCCAGAAATATTCACAAATGGCTTTTCTTGAAACTTATCCAAACAACTGAGTTGCTCTCATCTTCAAAATTATTACAGGTCCGCTGTATCTGCTGCACGTTTCCGATCAAAATCGCTAATAACAATAACGGGCACTACAGGCGCGTTACAAAGTATCCATAGCCCGCGGAACGTGATAAAAAAGAACCTACTTAGACAATGATTTATCGCCCGAAGAACAAATACAAAATCAAGGTGTAATTTATTGCGATCTATCCAGCTCGCAGCGAGGTCTCTCCGATCTCTCAAGATCTCTCGGACTCTCTCCATTCGTGCCCCCCTCGACAGAGGGAGAGAGAGAGAGGAGAGTTGAATTGTTAAGAAAGTAAAAGTGGTTCGATGAACGAACAAGAGATGGAATAAACGGGGACCGGAGGGACCGTGACGAACGGAATACAACGAGTACAAATTACGGAGATGATTTACCTATTTTTTTGCCGGGCGAGCTGGCTGTTCTTGCCTCGCGTGTATTAATTAACTATAAGTGGATAATAATAGCAATCCCGGTACCCAGAACGCTGTTATTAGGTTTTATTTTATTTGTATTGGCCAAAAAACGTAACTAAGACATGCGTTCGATTAATTCAGTTAGTACGCTGAAGTTATGGCTTGTTGTTAGTTAGTATTATAATCTTGATTCTTAGAAAATATGGTATATATACATACAGTGGCGCGTAAAGTATGGAACCATAACCAAAAATCTGTTTGTAATTTTTACGATTAATTTGATTTTTATAACGAAATCTTGTGTAGAATAATTTAGGTACCAGAAAAAGAATTTTTTGTGTTAAACATTTTTTAACATACTTTTTTTATACGAACTTTGCTTTTTCTTTTGATATCTTGGCTCAAAATCTTGTTCATGAATTAATTTGTGTAGAATAGAATAGAATGGAATGTGGTTTATTTCAGAATATGACAAAAAATATGACGAAGCTAGTGATGTTAAGCTATATTTACTGCGGTTCTTATATAGGATACACTTGGTCTTATCACTATTTATTAACAGTCTATTTTTGGCCATCCATTGCTGGACTTCAGCATAGACGAGCTTAGTCCGAGCAACCAATTCACTGATGGTATTATTTATGATAATTAAGTTTATATCATCGGCATATAATATAATTTCGGATTCAGTAGATATAGAACTAGCTAGATCATTTACATAAATTAAGAATAATGTAGGACCCAGTACTGAGCCTTGTGGCACCCCAACTTTTAAAAGATCATAGGTTGATTTGAAATTTCCTATCGATACGCATTGCATTCTATTTGAAAGATATGAGCGGAACCACTCGATCCCAACCCCGCTATAGCATTCCAATTTGCTCAACAGTAATGGTTGACACAGTCAAACGCCTTCGACAGATCAATAAACAGTCCCAAACAAGGCTTCCCAGCATCCAAAGCAATATATATCTTCTTTAAAAAATGCTGTATTAGTCGACCTAGATGGATATAAACCATGCTGGTTGTCATCAAAAAGACTATTTTGCTTAAAAAAAGCTTAAAATTTTTTAATTCATGAGCATTCTGTATATCTTAGAAAAAAGTGACAACATGCTAATGGGGCGATAGTTTTTTAGATCTTCATTAGTTTACAAAATTGCTTTGCACTAAACTTAGCACTTGAACTGATATTTTTCTTTTTCGCTTCCTGCTATCACGGCCGACAGCGGCAACCACATGCTCCCCTTCAGTTACATTCATTATTTTCTAACTTATTTTAATTCAAAACTTAAACGACAATAACAACATGGCCAGCCACGACAAGTTCATTGTACAAACTGCTGCTCGTTTGTCTTTCAATACACATAAAATGTCAAACTGTTTACCATGATTCATTTTACACATGACGAAATGCATTTAGAACAAATTTCAAACCACAAGATTCAAATTTTGGACAAACTGCACATAGAAAGTCTGCTCCTCATTTGATGATATAAATAATCACACCTTTGGGTAAAAAATCATCAAAGTAAGCTTTGGGTAAAATTTGGTTTTAAGAAGCTGTCCTATGATACGTCATACAACGTACTTTCATCATGCTATTTCTAAAGTTTGTTCCAACTATCTTCAACGGTCTACATCTTCGAAACAACAAAGGCTCCTCATCTAAATCTCCTCTATAGATATGTATGCATGTATGTGCCGTTTTACCACCAAATCTATTTGTTTAAGACTTTTTATTAAAATTGTTTTTGACAAATTAATAATAGGATTATTAATAACAATACTTTTACACACTGTCGAAAGGATTTTAAACATCGTCATTCTTAAAAAGAATAGGGTCAGCTGGAACTAAAGTGAGATACAAAATGACTTGTAGGATATGTAGGTGCATATATGGCACATTTTTACTAAAACCTCGTTTCATGCTAGTGTATAGGTCAGTCATTTTCTTTTCTCACAGTATTTAAAATGTTATGTTAATTCATTTAATGATAATGTCTTATTTTAATATATTTTTTCTCTTTGCATTCACAATGCATTCACAGTGTAACACTGTTTTCGGTGTTAGAATTGACAAATTGTAACACGGTTTTTAGTGATTTTTTCTAAGATTGTCACATTGATATCAAATGCCATATGTCAAACGTAACCACTAGGGTGGTTCAAAAAAGCATTGCAAAAATTTTTTCAGGTAATTTCCATTGTTTAAACAAACTCCATTTGTTTAAATAATTCGCTTTTCTTGAAACTCCGTCGAACATCAGTTTTCTGAGTTCGAAAAGACAGTTTATTATCTTAGAGTGACATTATTCATTAAACAAATTCTTCCTATTGTTTAAACAACCAACTATTATTAATTTTCAACTGTTGTTTTAATTATGGTAGAAGTCAGTTTTTTGTGAAATTAACTTATTAATTTCATGTTCGAGATGTCTTGCCTATATTATCTAATAAAACCACATTTGTATAAACATTTCTCAAATTTTAATTTTGTAATTGATTCTGTATTTTGTAAATTAAAACACATTTAACAATGGATATCAAACTGTAAAATCTCCAAATAAAAAACTAATTGTATAAAAGTCCTGCATTTCGACTTAAATTACTTGAAGATCTCTGCATTCTCCGAAAAATATGACCGAGTCACTCTACTCTGTAAGTTAAGTTGACAAAAAATCATTCTGTAAGAAAATGAGCATGTTAATAACATTCCAATAAGACTCAAAGTAGGTAAAACAAAGTAGAAAAAACTTTGTTTTATGCGGAATCGCGTATACCGAAAATCTATCACGACTAGATAAAATTGTACATTTGTAATCACTCCCTCCCCAGGGAAAACGGTTTTGAATTGGTGTCTCAAGTTTTCGGTTTTCCTATCTGTTAGCGGAGGCTTTTTCTCCTTCTCAATCGAAGCAAACTTTGCTCGACCCTTCTCCGGGAGGTTCAAAGCGGATTTTATTTCCCTTGGAACTAGTTAGAAATAAGCAAATAACTTTGATTATTACGTAAACAACGAATAAATCCGGCGGTGGTGTGTTTGTGAAGTTCCCCAAAGTCAATCTAACGACACATTAAATCGGAAAAGTTAGATGCGGCCGGGTAGGCCCTAGAACCAGAAGAAGAAGAAGAACAAGAAGAAGCCGACGGAAAGTTCCCTTTCGGGCCTTGCGAGAACGGTCCGCCGCCGCTCTGCGGGCGATCTTAAACTTTCTGAGCCCTCGTAAATAAATTAGAAAATTCCTCGACCGACTCGATAAAAGTAAACTTGATTAATTCTTAAATAAATGAAACTGTTTTCTTCGCATTCGGCTTAACTGTAAAACAGCCTGTGTCACTAGATGGCGTCCTTGTCGCGACGGAGTCCTTGTCTGCCTTCTCTGTTTGTTGTTCCGACGGTTCCGGTTGCACGCGCTCGGAGAACTCTCGTCGGAAAACATTTTAAATAATAGAGGAAATGGAAAAGTTTGCTTGCGATTGCTCCCTCCCAACCGACTCGTTACACGTCGCCCAAGTGAAATATTTAAGGGTAGCGATTTATTTCGGATTTCACCCCGTTTGAGGCGGTATCATACTTGAAGATTTCTTTCGACTTATTGTAGACATCCCAAAGGTTCTGAGCTTATTCCTGAAGTACGTGTTAGAGTAGTGTTCTATGTATTTTTTATATTTGTCGAAAATTGTGTGTCGATAGTTTGTGTTTTCTCAAAAATATTTGGTTACAGCAGATATGGTACAATATGGTATCACGGCGTTTTTCAAATAACATAGTTTTTGAAGCAATATAGAAAAAATTTAATTAAATTATATTTTACATTATAATTTTATATCACTAATTGAATTAAAAAGATCATATCCGTTTATTTATTTTTCCATACATTTGTTGTAGCAATAAAAAATAATATGTGTATAAACATTTTAGTGCAGATATCAAATAACACGTAACAGTTTTAAAATTGGTCAAAAATACAATAATTAAAACCAATTGATTACCCTGGCCAATACCACAAGAAATCTAACAAATAACAACTGATGATTCCAGTAGTATTTTCGTAGTCTGGATCTCAAAAGAGAAATTGTGATATAATTCTACTCATTTTTAAGTAAATCGGTGATAATAAACGCCAGCATTTGCGTTATTTTCTCAAAATGTACAGAATTCAAAATGCATTTTTTTCTTTCAGATTAAAATTCTGCTGAAAATAATCATCCGATTTACATTTTGCTTTTTACTTTATCATACGCAGTATGATGAAGTATTGTAATCGTGCCGAAAAAAAAAATGAGATTTTAGCGGAAATAGGTCTTTATGGGTCCCCTGAACATTTTTGCCCAAGGTACAAAAAAATGTCTGTGTGTGTCTGTGTGTGTGTGTGTGTGTGTGTGTGTGTGTGTGTGTGTGTGTGTGTGTGTGTGTGTGTGTGTGTGTGTGTGTGTGTGTGTGTGTGTGTGTGTGTGTGTGTGTGTGTGTGTGTGTGTGTGTGTGTGTGTGTGTGTGTGTGTGTGTGTGTGTGTGTGTGTGTGT